>CM024765.1:26137735-26707775 GCA_014218235.1 Colocasia esculenta | reverse complement strand
TTACGAAATTGTTACGGCGAGCAAGTCGTTGCGAATTCTGAAGAAGTCATTGCGATGAGTTATAGAATCGTTGTGAGAACGATTTGTTTGAAATCAAACGATGTCACAGTAAAGAAGTCGTTATGACTTTCAACAGAAGTCGATGTGGACTTAGAGAAATATGATCTTGAAATAATTAATGCTTCAGAAAAATAATGCTTACCAATATTGGCTTGATTGACCTTGGCCTTGGAGTATTTCCTGTACTTAAGACTTAGAGAACTTTGATAAGGTTTTGTTAATTACCAAAATACATATATATTTAAACATTTTGTGGGGATAGACTGATCATCACTTTCCCTATTACAGAGAGGGTCGGCGAGGTGGCTTATAGGTTGAGTCTTTCGACAGAGTTGGCAGGCGTGCACAGTGTTTTCCACGTTTTGCAGCTCAGGAGGTACGTTGCAGATCCGTCGCACGTGTTGGACTACTCACAGCTTGAGGTAGCGCCAGACTTGTCAGTGTCAGAGTACCCGATCAGTGTTGTGGATCGCAAAGTGCAGCAGTTGCGCCAGAGGCAGATTTCGCTAGTCAAGGTCGTTTGGGAGAAGCGCGTTGGTGGCGAGGCCACCTGGGAGCGCGAGGATGAGATGAGAGAGCAATTCCCATATTTGTTTGATTGATTGGTATGTTATCTTTCCCTGTACTGCTTTCCAGGTTGAGACTGAGTTTATTTTAATTTCGAGGATGAAATTTCTAAAGTTGGGTGGGATGTAAGACCCGGCCCTCCTAGGCCCTTGGCCCTGTCCTCAGGGTCACGGCATGCACTCTGGTCACGACATGGTCGCGCCAGAGGAGTCCGTCGCGATAAGCTTTGTGACACGGCACACCTAGCCATCGCGACAAGGTCACGACAGGGATGGGCGTCGCGTCCTTGTTGCGGCGTCTGTAAGCGTCACGACTACTTTTCTGACATACGTGATCGCTATCCTCTCTGTCAGAACGGTCGTGTCGGGTGGCAGGTGTGTACAACGTTGCACGACCTGGTCAGCCGTCACGTTTGCTTTTCCCGATCTTTGAGGTTTGACCGCTTTTGGGGTCGCGCCGGGGGTGGCCGTCGCAACATGGTCACGACGCCTAGGGCCATCGCGACATGGTTGTTGTCGCGTCGGGCCGACCCGTTTAAAAACTGAGGCTGCGCCCCATTTCCCCCTCTTGCCTTCTTCTTCCCCTCTCGAGCTCCCTTACGTTTTCTCAGTGGTTCTTGGTGCTAGTGGTGCTCATGCTGAGGTGGTGTCGTCCCGTTCGTGCAGGGGACGTGCTCATGGTGTTTGGAGCGAGGAGGAGGTGGTCATTCCGTCGTGAAGTACCCAACGGGTCGGCTCTACTCTTAGAGGTAGGGACCCCTTGATCCTCTCGCCCTAGCATGCTCCCCTCCCCCTAGAGATGGTGTTTTCCTCGTGGTTTGGGGCATGGGAGTGTGAGGAATCCATGCTCGTGGTTGAGTGAGTTTCTCCATCGAGTGTAGATTCTTATAAATCCATGTTTGTGGGGTTTAGAGGGTGGTTTGCATAGTTTAAAAGCTTTCATACATGTTGAGCATGCTCCCCTCCCCCTGTGGAATGATTGTACCGAGTTTTGGGGTGGTCTTCGAGAAGTCTGCTCCGGAACCCCCCCTCAGCTGAAGATGCGACCGTTATAGAGGTCGTGATGATGTCGCGACGACCTTGCCGGTCGCGACATCGTCGCGACCTCTTGAGCGTCGCGACCTGGTCGCGGCGGCTTGGACCGTCGCGATAGTGTCGCGATTGGTCTTGGCATCGCGACGGCCCGATACGTCGTGACTACAGCAGTAAGACAGGTCAAGGTCTTGCGAAGTCCCGTGTTTTTGTGTAGTCTTCGTTGTTTCTACTTTTACTGTACATGTGGTACCTGTGCTAGTTCTCTAGTTTGGTCCTACACTAGTCTTCGCCCGGTGCTCGACACTTGAGGGCTTGTCCCGTGAGAGAGGTTGTTATCGTTGCCTGGGACCCCCCGTCTCCGCGCGCCTGTTGAGTGAGTACTCCGGGCGGCGGGCATGCTCGAGTCACAGACTTTGGAGCGGAGGGGAAAACAGTGGTTAGGACAGCGACGTTGAGTCGTTTGCAGAGCTCTCATAGTTGGTCTAGGACGCCGAGGTCATTTTGAGGAGTTCTTCCCGGCGCAGTCCAGCTAGTCCTTTTCTCGTTGTCTCGCTCTTTGCGGTCCCGGAACTGCCTAGAGAGGTCAGGCGTGGGACCGTAGTCCTGCCAGACTACGACGGTTATTGTTGTGTTACTTTGTGTCCTGCCTCACTCTGACGAGATGTGGAGGTTTGGACCTGGGTCGAGGATAAGACGTCAGTGGACGCACCTGACCGGTTGACTAGTGGTGGTGCTTTCCGTAGCTAGTGTTTCTTGTCCAGGCAGAGTTCTTACTATCTGTGTTTGCTAGCCGTGTGGTGGTCACGACGAGCAGTCGTACGGAGTTTCCGACCATGTTGTAATTCTGTACCGTTGCTAGTAGTAGCTATGCTTCCGCACTTCTTATGGGTAGAAGATATAACTACTGTTGTTTAAATTATTTATACATATTCTTCTGCTCTGTTAGAGCCAGTAGGAGATTGGTAGTCCCTACTGAGCTTCTGTTGTGAAGCTTATCCCTCCTTTTCCCAGGTGAGACTTCTCAGCAGCGGCAGGGTGCGCGTCGGGCGGAGGAGACGGGGCGGTAGTTGTGGGCCCCGTAGCTAGCAGTGGTTTCCCCTCTCAGTGTACGTTGCCCTCGGGGTATGCCCCTAAGGGACTTGTTATCCCCCTGTCTTTACTTGTACTAGTTGTGTGTTGGGACTGTACCTAGAGCGATACGCAGCGGTCTCGCTCTTTTTTTCTGCTTCCGCGTGTGTGCTCCTAGTTAGCAGTTGACATTTACATCCTTTACATATTATGTTGGACTCATATTATAGCCCTTCCAGGTCTCCGGATCCGTGGGCGGCGACCGCGAAAATTGGATCCTCGGCATGGGCCGAGGGTCGGGTTCTCGGGTCGTTACAACACAGCTAACAGGTAAAATACCAACAAAAACAAATGTATAGAAAATCAAGTGTCGTAAATAAATAAACTACATGTACTATAAATAAATAAATAAATGACAAGTCACGCACATGTGTAGGAGCTAGCGGGGAACAACGCTACACTTGGGTCACGAAGCCTAGCTCGTGACACCAACAACTGACCCGAACAAGCAACGGAAGACTACCTCTCCATTTCGCAGCCACAGACGAAAGGTCCAACTACGGCTCCACCTCTACAAGTACAAGAAACTGTGGAGTCTAACCAACACTACCTGTAGGCAATCAAACTACAGACCCACGCCTGACACACCTTTAAAGGTTCCAGAGTCCCTAGAGTGAGGCTATGGAACACCAGACTAGATGGGGACAAGTACATCTACTGATGTCTGTCCCCCAACCACGAGCGAGCTACGAGTGACCAAACAGAAAGTCAACCATACCACAAGTCGTAGCCTCACTCTGCCTTTCCCTCAGTCAGACGTACAACTCGACAAACGAGTGAGGGTGTACAAGAAGATGACACTGACCTCTACGACACACACAGTACCAGGACAAACCCAGGCTCATAGAGAACTTAGGGTACCATACTAGAGAGGTAACCACAGTAAGCGTCGAACTACCAAGTCCGACCACACTCAAGTCTCGTAACCATGTTGATCAATAACCATAAAACTCAGTTGGATGCCTTTAGGAAGAATTGTATGCACTTATTTAATAAGTAAACACCATAAAGCAACGCCCAAGGGATCCATACTTCACTTAGTAAACTAAATAGCTTCAGGAACCAAAACATGGTGGGGTGGGTAGTCGCATTAAGAACACGACGCCCTGGTACAACATGTTCTAATTGAGAATGCGTCGGAGACACCTAGCCTATCACGTTCACAGACAAAACACGCAGAGCACATGTCCATTTGGAAACATTCAAAACCACCATTTCCACACACATACCATGGCTATATGCAATTAACTCCATATGACAACATGTATAAAGCTCAAAAAGACTGTTTCCAAACACTTCACCACACAATCCATGCAAGAAATGAGATAATTTTCCTACCTATGCGAAGAACGCAAAGAACGATGCTTGATCGGCATTTCCCATGCTTTGAACAGCCTCCTCACATGGAAAATGCGCTAAACCATAAACTCAGATCAAATTTGCCACAACACCCCTCCATAAAGCTCACCTCGACCAAATAGAGAGGTCTGCCTTGTTTGGCCGACAAACAGGGGTTTTAAACCTCTAAATTAAGAATGCGCCACAGTAGGCCATCGCGTTCAGAACACATCGTGTTGGGCCATCGCGTTCATGAACATGGAGCCATGCGGGAACCTGGTGTGCGCCATGTGTCGCACATGCAACCAAAAAACCAAAACTGCGGTGCTAAGGTCACGACGTGGGCAGAGGCCGCATTCTCAAGGCAAAGCCCTCCCCCGCTGCGTTCTCAAACAGAGAACCAGTGGAGTATGTGGGCTTAAACCTCCGACCTACAACACCCACACAATCTGTTAGAACTCAAAACACAACTCAAAAGCCACGTATTGGCCCCAAAATCTCCAAACTAGGATCCGAACGACCACAACATTACATTACTATCGCCTAAAAAAAAATTCATCCTCGAAATTCAAGAAGAAACCACACTAGAAAGCGTATAATTAATTAATTAATTATATGACTATCACCTAAAAAGAATTAAAAACTTACTCAAACAAGTATTGATACGTCTTTTGCTTTTCTTCCTTCACTAGTTCAAATTCTTTATTTCTCAATTTTTGTGTTCTCTTTCCTGTGATCTGAACTGGATATTCTGGCATAGTCACATATGGTTGCAAATCATCTAGGGTGTAATTGATTATCTGTGAATGATCACATATGTATCTTCTTAATATAGAGATGTGGACCACATCATGGATGTCTGTAAAATCTGCTGGGAGCTCTAACATGTATGTTGTTTCTCCAATTCTTTCTAAAATTTGAAACGAGATTGCATATCTCGGACTTAATTTACCTTTTTTGCTAAACCTCAGAACACTTTTAGTGGGAGAAACACTCATAAACACATAATCTCCAACTTCAAATTGTAACAGTCTGTGTCTTGAATATGCATAGCTCTTTTGCCTACTCTGAACTATTTAAAGCTTTTCCTTTATAAATCTTACCATTTGTGCACATTGTTGTACTAATTCTGGCCCCAAAATCTGCCTTTCTCCTATCTCGTGCCAACTCAGGGGTGTTGTACAGGGTCTTCCATATAGAGCTTCATATGGTGTCATTCCAATACTTACATGATAACTATTGTTATAGGCGAACACTACCATTTCTAAATGATGTTCTCAATTGCCTTCCCAAACTAAACAACAAGCCCACAACATATCCTCCAATTTTGAAATTGTTCTTTCCATTTGACCATCTGACTATGGATGGTATGCAGAACTATATACCTTAATTTTGTGCCAATTACATGTTGAAAACTTCTCTAGAAGCCTGATGTCAATCTTGGATCTCTATTTGAAACTATAGTTATCAGAACCCATGCAATGGTACTATCCTGTCTACCTATAGTCTGGCTAGCCAATCTACTGTCCAAGACATACTCACAGCTAACAACCTACACACTTTTGTTAATTTGTCAACAAAGACCCAAACTCGATTATGATCTGTTATTGTCCTCAGTAATCCCATAAAGAAGTCCAAATCAATATCATCCCATTTTCATTGTGGAATCGACAATGGTTGTAGCAATCCTCCTGGACTCTAATATTCTGCTTTCATTTGGTGACATGTTAGTGTTGAACCATTCTTATATATTATCCTTTTATTTTGGTGATAACAACACTCATGCTTATCATAATCGTCCTTACTATATTTCAATATCATTCTTTATCTCATGAATATTGTATTTTCCATCGTTTCATAAAGATTTACATTGATATGTAACTTAGACATTTGAAATTCAACTTCGTCATGCATGTTTTGATCATGTTCAGTCGAAGCTTACTTCGTCATATACGAATATAACTTCGTCATATCCGAAGTCCACTTCATCATATACGAAGCTATACTTCGTCATGCATGTTTTTGGTCGTGATCAGTCGAAGTCCAACTTTGTCATATATGAAGCTAACTTCATCATATCTAAAGTTCTATACGAAGTTCACTTCGACCAACTGCGTGTTTCAGCTTCGACCGACAACGTTATTTTATATTCATATACGAAGTTCACTTCATCATATCCGAAGTTCTATACGAAGTTTGCTTCGACTGACAACATTATTTTCTGTTCATATACAAAGTTCACTTCATCATATGCAAAGTTCACTTCGTCATATTCGAAGTTCTAAATGAAGTTCACTTCGACCAACTACGTTGTTTTCCATTCTATATGAAGTTACACTTCATCATATCTGAAGTTAATTTCATCATATCCAAAGTTTAACTTCGACCGACTACATTATTTTCTTGTCCAGTCGAATTGATACATCGATTGCCTTCACTTACATCGATTACTATTATATTTAAACATCGATTGCTATTTTAACTTGAACATCGATTGCCTTTGAAAAACATTGATTGTTGTTTACATCGATTACCTTAGAACATCGATTGTCTCAAACATCGATTGCTCCACTTAAACATTGATTGTCTTTTACATCAATCACCTTAGAACATCGATTCTCTCAAACATCGATTGCTCCACGTAAACATCGATTATTTTTTTCATTGATTATCTTAGAACATCGATTGTCTCAAACAACGATTGCTTCAATTAAACATCGATTGTCTTTCACACTGATTGCTTTAGATATCAATTACCTTTAATCAAACATTGATTGCTTCTATATCTCATATCGATTGCTGTAATAACTATCGTTATATTTGCAAAGTGATTAATGTATCATTATTCCGATTAACTTTTTAATCATTATGGAATCATTTAATAAATAAGATTAATACATGATTTACACTGTGATATTCTCTCTTTTATCTGTATGATAATCTATCTAATGAAAGTTGTACTTCTATACTCTCTTTATTTAATATTTCCTATTATAACTATATCTGAAGTTCAAATTCGTAGTATATTTTCAAGTCAACTACGTGTCTTACAAAGACATTGTAAGCGTCCTTTAGAATGCCAAGTTTCCAGATTTTAAAGAAAAGCTCTTTTGCAGTTGTACTGCATGCCAAGTTGGTGTGCATTCCTCTTTGAATGCTCACCTACCCCAGTACTCTTTAGGGACAAACCTTTTTTCTCTAGAAGAGAAAAGACTTTGCATAGGTATGGTGTGTGCATTTATTGCAGTTGTCTATAGAACCATGCTGCTACTCAAGTAGCTTCGAAGCCGTTAAGAAGGTCAAGATCTGATGGACCTCTCAAGCTGTCTTCCAATGTCACGCCCCTCCAATTTAGCAGCGGAATAAATCGGAGGGAGACGCGAACAACGAGTATGGTAACGACAATTGCGCATACATTCGCAAACATCAGAGCATCTAATGAACAATAATTGAAATAACTCTTGATTTCATTATAAAATCACTAAGACCATTACAACCGCTAATTCGGAGCCAATACAGAGGGCTCAATGACGTCATTACATTGAAAAGAAATCTAAAGCAATAACTACGAGACTCCATGGTACTAAGGTAACTTCATGAGTTGACTCCAGGTCGCTCATCACTCTGGTCCTGTCCCATTGGTGTGTGTGACGTCAGAGTCCGACTTACCTGAGGCACACAAGACAAATAACGAAGGGTGAGCGATAACGCCCAGTAGGACTTAAATCTCAATAGTAAAGCAGACTTTAAATAATTAATGCATTAAATGACAGAGTAACTAATGATAGAGAGAGTCATGTAAAGTTGTGAACGTAATAGCACAAGTAACATGGTGCAGATAGCAGACGAATCAGGTATAGCACGATGGTTAAAGTCGAGTCACGATAGAAAACAAAAATAACACGATGGCACATAGCGTCAACGTCCAGCAATATCAAGCAACATGTATAGCAAGGAGAGATAAAGTAGTTGGCCATATAGAGAGTAAATTGCACTTTGATTGATTTTCTTATCAATCGAAATAGTATAGCACTTTTGATTAACTTCCGTCAATCGAAATAGTAATGGCACTTTGGTTATCCGTAGATAGCTGAGAGAGAGAACATAACACTTTTGTTGTCAATAGACAATGAGAGAATATAGCACTTTGTGTTGATTGTCTTAGATTAATCTTGATAGTATGGCACTTGGATGTAATATCGACATCCTAATCATTTAACTCCCGCGGGCAAATGGCACTTTCGGGCGTTCCCCCCAGGACCTGATCGGGCCCTATTGCGCTGGCATTGGTTATATTGTTTATCTTTAGACAATCAATTAATGGCCAATTTGAGAGTACCAAGAAATATATAAGAGCACTAGATGAATAGATGAGATAGTAGAGTGAACGTGAATAGATGAGCGAGTAGAGTATAGATGAGAGCTAGTGGACATTGCACGTAATACGTCGAGTAACCAGGCGGTAGTAACAGTTGCACAACACACGCACTTGGTGTTGGCAGTCAGGTGGAAATTCACGACCCTACCGCTGGCCTCGTTATGCACAGGTCCAGAGGTCCGGCGTGATTCAAGATAAGAGCGAGAGCAACTAAGGCTGTTTGGATCTTGTCGATCCCTAAAGGGTATCATAGGTGTTAGGGTACAACCAGCTCGTCGACCATGTGGGAATCCATGGACAGAGGAGACTTACGGAGGTCTTGAACAATGATTCACTAGTCCGGCAGAAGGAATATCCGATGGAGAGTTCATCCAAGTCAAGGAGAGTGTGTATATAGAAATAAGTGCCCGACGTTCTAGAGGAATTCTAGAACAGTGGAGCGTCGGTAACAGTATTCCCAAACAACGCGAGAAACGAAGACAAGTTCATTTAAAATAGAGAAATTTAATGTACATTATTGCAATAAATTAATCAGATACATTATGAGATATTTTGTGCCAAGTCAAGCCATAATTGGATGGTTCAAGTGTGTGAACGTGTGAAAGAAATCATAGATAGAAAGATGTCGTGATATTACATTTTAAATCATTCAATATGACTCCATTTTATAACATGTGTTTTTAGCAAGTTTGATAACAAGGCAAGAAGTGGATAATCAACAAGTAGAGAGCATGATCATGAACTTAAAATCAATTAAAAATTATGTAAACATGTTTTAACTTTGATATGGGTTGATAAATGCATGTTAATACTTTCTAGAACCTTCTTAGAAGAGATCAAACTCACACATACAAGGAACGACGCAAAACGACAGAAACCAAGATGTATGCCTTTTAGAAGGCAAATGCAATCCCATCCCTTCACTTCCTAAGGTCATAACTCATTGATTTTTCATTCAAATCTCACACATGAATATACCAAATTGAATCCCTTTGAATGAGGAATCCAGCAAAGAAAACGGCTCGTCAATCTGAGGTCTATAAAAAACGTTATGGCCGATTAAGCGGACATAGGCAGAACGCGACGCATTTCCTGTCGCCTTCTGAAAGTGAATGTGACCATGAACTTGTCGCCTTCTGAAAAAGACCACAAAATGGCCTGATTTTTGGTATGGGTCATGACCATGATGTTGTCGCATTATGGTAGCGACGTGTCGACCTGTCGCTACCTGAAATTGACGTTTGGGTTGCTTTTTCTACCTATTTCTAACTCCGACTTGGATTGGGTTTGACAGCTGTGGGTTTGAAAAATCAAAACAAATGCTAGGGTGATCCAAATCGAGTGAAACCACCTTTGTTAGTTAGATTACTTCCAATACTTTGTACAGTAGTAAATAATGGAGAAACAAATGTTGTTTGACTAGGTAATAAAATGTATTATGATTGACTGTGTGAATCTAACATAGTGTTAATGTTTGGGCAAATACTCTTAGTACAATCAACAAAAATTGGGGAAAATAGTGCCAAATGAAAATAGACTCATGAGGTAACAAGTTCTCTGTTGAACACTTGGTCTAAAAACGACTCCACAAAGAGGTATGGAACTTGTAACACAAGTCAAGGTTAAACCACAATAGTACATTATCGAAATCATGCAAGATTTAATTCATGACAAAGAATGGATAAAAATTAGGGCTTTTAGGGGCAAAAGATGCCTAACATCCATCAGTAACTCTAGTTAAAATTTGAGAGCACGACGTTGAGTATACATGGAGATCAAGAATAAAGAAGAAGGGTCGGGTTCATCATATTCGCAGAATTTCAAAAATAGAGATCAAATGATTGACTCGATGAAAAAGAGTGAAACAAGAGGGCGTTTGTTCCTGATGTATGGAACAATCTACAGATGGATTTAATTGAGTTTTGCTCGTGAGAATGCCTACCTTTAGTTGTTTTACTCTTCTAGGGCTAGAACTTGAAGAACAAAGGAAGATGCTTGAGAGAGCCTTCTCCCCACGAATTCTCCTTCTCCTTGGCCTTCTCTCCACGTCTAGAGAGTCCCAGCAAAGTTTCAGGGCCGGCCATGGAGAGTTAAGAGAGTATTTAAGCTAGTAAGGGTTCCTATTCCTACTACTACTCAAATTTCTCTTTAATTACGAGATTTCCTAACTCCTTCTTTCCTTCCTTGCTTTCCAACTTCTATTTGGGTTAGGATGGGAGCCAAATTCGTGGCCAACCTATTAGGGTAGGTTTAAGAATCCAATCCTAATTCAAACTAGCTATTTAATATATTAAATATCTCTTTTCTATTTTAGTAATATTCTAATTACGAATTTTGGGTATTTCTCTATTATTCCTCTTTTTAAAATCTCTATTTTAGCCCACTTATTTCTAATGGGTCAATATAGCAAGCCCATTGCTTAATAGAATTTAACTTATGGGAATTTCCCTTTTTAATTGGAGAATAATAGAGTTTTGGATTTTTATTACATTTTCTCATTTGAATTTATTCATGGCCATGAGAGGTCCATTGATCCAATTTCTCATGATGGATTATCAATACATATTGTTAAAGTCTACCCATTATTTGACTTTTAATTATTAATCCACTTGGCTCATAAAATAATGGGTTTTTTTCGAATTATCCCTTGATTACAATAATAAGTCACCTAAATTCTAAAAACCCGGTCGAATTATTTTTCTATGCCCCAATTTCTTAATGGGTCATTAGGGAATATTCTTTAATGTATAACTTTTATTTTTACAAAATTTTTATATATGTTTTTACGCATGTGATAATGATGCGTATCATTTAACTAGTTTAAATTTTTATTAATTGACAAAATTTCCATTTTATCTATAATTTTTAATTAATGATATTTCTGGGGTATTACATCCTCCCCCACTTAAAAAGAATTTGGTCCACAAATTCATATGATTCCTTCAATTAAATATGAATCATCATACTATACTAAGAGTATCAATTGAGACGAGTTTAGATTTACCTTCCATGGTTCTTACTTCGTGTTGATTTGCCGTAACGTTTGTCCTTCTCGGGGCAATTCCTAATCTTGTGGTCTGAGCTTCCACATCGAAGACACTTCCCTTGATTCTTCCAGCAAACTTTCGACATGTGGCTTGCCTTATAGCAATTCTTGCATCGACCTTCGTGATTGAGAGTTAAACGTCTATCATTTTTATTGTTCCATTTACTCTTACCACTGTTTAGTTGCTTCCTTTTTGTCATAGAGTTGACATCTTTCACACTAGTAGCTGATTCTTCTAAGAGTGGACAATCTTGTAGCTGATGTCTCGAGTTGCCACAACGTAGGCATGCGCCAATTCTTCGCCAACACTCCTTGGCCACATGACCTAGCTTGTGACAATGAAGGCAGATAATCGCATTGTTACGATTCACTTGCTGGTTGGCCTTCTTGCCATGGTTATATCTTCTCTTCCCATTCTAGTTGGTTTCCTTTTTAATCTCCTTAGTCTCTTTTAGAGCTCCTCCTAGCAGTTGAGCGACTTGCTGACATGCCAGAACTAGCCTCTTAGTTGGTCTCATGTCATCGTCCATTAAGAGTTCCTTCGTCTCACGAATCCTCTCGGGAAAATATTTGGTGTTGAAGAGTTCCAAAAATTCATCCCACTCTATATTGATGTTGGGTAATTGACGACTGGCTGCTTCCCACCAAGCTCTAGCATCGCGGTCCAACTGGAAAGTTGCCAGAAGGACTTTCTCCTGCTCTGAACATTGCATAACTCTAAAGATTCGTTCCATCGCCGTCACCCAATTTTCGGCTTCATCGGGATCCGGAGTTCCATTAAACCTAGGGGGATTTATTCATTGAAAGTTCCCATATAAGTCTCCAGCCACATTTCTTGCTCTTGCTTGGATTACGTTGTTAAGGGCTTGAGTCAACCCTTGTACGGTCCGTTGTATTCCAACCATTGGTGCACGCTCGCCAGCCATCTCCTCTAGTCTCCTATGAGCAATAATAATTTATTAAGTTCTTCTTTAGACTTAGGGTGTTTGTACATATAGTTAAGCTCCTAGCATAACCCCAAACTCTACCCAATCTCTCACATAGGTATGGTGGTTGACTTAGACACGTGTCATGGCAGTCCACCTAGAACATCCTAGACCTAAAATATCCTAATAAGGACATCCTAGGCTCTGATACCAACTTTCATGCCCCTCCAATTTAGCAGCAGAATAAGTCGGAGGGAGACGCGAACAACGAGCATGGTAACGACAATTGCGCATACTTTCGCAAACATCAGAGCATCTAATGAACAATAATTGAAATAACTCTTGATTTCATTATAAAATCACTAAGACCATTACAACCGCTAATTCAGAGCTAATACAGAGGGCTCAATGACGTCATTACATTGAAAAGAAATCTAAAGCAATAACTACTAGACTCCATGGTACTAAGGTAACTTCATGAGTTGACTCCAGGTCGCTCATCACTCTGGTCCTGTCCCATTGGTGTGTGTGACGTCAGAGTCCAACTTACCTGAGGCACACAAGACAAATAACGAAGGGTGAGCGATAATGCCCAGTAGGACTTAAATCTCAATAGTAAAGCAGACTTTAAATAATTAATGCATTAAATGGCAGAGTAACTAATGACAGAGAGAGTCATGTAAAGTTGTGAACGTAATAGCACAAGTAACATGGTGCAGATAGCAGACGAATCAGGTATAGCACGATGGTTAAAGTCGAGTCACGATAGAAAACAAAAATAACACGATGGCACATAGCGTCAACGTCCAACAATATCAAGCAACATGTATAGCAAGGAGAGAGAAAGTAGTTGGCCATATAGAGAGTAAATTGCACTTTGATTGATTTTCTTATCAATCGAAATAGTATAGCACTTTTGATTAACTTCCGTCAATCGAAATAGTAATGGCACTTTGGTTATCCGTAGATAGCTGAGAAAGAGAACATAGCACTTTTGTTGTCAATAGACAATGAGAGAATATAGCACTTTGTGTTGATTGTCTTAGATTAATCTTGATAGTATGGCACTTGGATGTAATGCCGACATCCTGATCATTTAACTCCCGCGGGCAAATGGCACTTTCGGGCGCTCCCCCCAGGACCTGATCGGGCCCTATTGCGCTGGCATTGGTTATATTGTTTATCTTTAGACAATCAATTAATGGCCAATTTGAGAGTACCAAGAAATAGATAAGAGCACTAGATGAATAGATGAGATAGTAGAGTGAACGTGAATAGATGATCGAGTAGAGTATAGATGAGAGCTAGTGGACATTGCACGTAATACGTCGAGTAATCAGGCGGTAGTAATAGTTGCACAACACACGCACTTGGTGTTGGCAGTCAGGTGGAAATTCACGACCCTACCGCTGGCCTCGTTATGGACAAGTCCAGAGGTCCGGCGTGATTCAAGATAAGAGCGAGAGAAACTAAGGCTGTTTGGATCTTGTCGATCCCTAAAGGGTATCATAGGTGTTAGGGTACAACCAGCTCGTCGACTATGTGGGAATCCATGGACAGAGGAGACTTACGAGGTCTTGAACAAGGATTCCCTAGTCCGGCAGAAGGAATATTCGACGGAGAGTTCGTACAAGTCAAGGAAAGTGTGTATATAGAAACAAGTGCCAGACATTCTAGAGGAATTCTAGAACAGTGGAGCGTCGATAACGGTATTCCCAAACAACACGAGAAACGAAGACAAGTTCATTTAAAATAGAGCAATTTAATGTACATTATTGCAATAAATTAACCAAATACATTATGAGATATTTTGTGCCAAGTCAAGCCATAATTGGATGGTTCAAGTGTGTGAACGTGTGAGAGGAATCATAGATAGAAAGATGTCGTGATATTACATTTTAAATCATTCAATATGACTCCATTTTATAACATGTGTTTTTAGCAAGTTTGATAACAAGGCAAGAAGTGGATAATCGGCAAGTAGAGAGCATGATCATGAACATAAAATCAATTAAAAATTATGTAAACATGTTTTAACTTTGATATGGGTTGATAAATGCATGTTAATACTTTCTAGAACCTTCTTAGAAGAGATCAAACTCACACATACAAGGAACGACGCAAAACGACGGAAACCAAGATGTATGCCTTTTAGAAGGCAAATGCAATCCCATCCCTTCACTTCCTAAGGTCATAACTCATTGATTTTTCATTCAAATCTCACACATGAATATACCAAAATTTAGCCCTTTGAATGAGGAATCTAGCAAAGAAAACGGTTCATCAATCCAAGGTCCATAAAAAAAGTTATGGCCAATTAAGCGGACACAGGCAGAACGCGACGCATTGCCTGTCGCCTTCTGAAAGTGAACGCGACCATGAACTTGTCGCCTTCTAAAAAAGACCATGAAACGGCCTGATTTTTGGTATGGGTCGCGACCATGATGTTGTCGCATTATGGTAGCGACGTGTCGACCTGTCGCTACCTGAAAATGACGTTTGGGTTACTTTTTCTACCTATTTCCAACTCCGACTTGGATTGGGTTAGACAGCTGTGGGTTTGAAAAATCAAAACAAATGCTAGGGTGATCCAAATCGAGTGAAACCACCTTTGTTAGTTAGATTACTTCCAATACTTTGTACAGTAGCAAATAATTGAGAAACAAAGGTCGTTTGACTAGGTAATAAAATGTATTGTGACTGACTACGTGAATCTAACACAGTGTTAATGTTTGGACTAATACTCTTAGTACGATCAACAAAAATTGGGGAAAACAGTGCCAAATGAAAGTAGACTCATGAGGTAACAAGTTCTCTGTTGAACACTTGGTCTAAAAACGACTCCACAAAGAGGTATGGAACTTGTAACACAAGTCAAGGTTAAACTGCAATAGTACATTGTCGAAATCATGCAAGATTTAATTCGTGACAAAGGATGGATAAAAATTAGGGCTTTTAGGGGCAAAAGATGCCTAACATCCATCGGTAACTCTAGTTAAAATTTGAGAGCACGAGGTTGAGTATATATGGAGATCAATAATAAAGAAGAAGGGTCGGGTTCATCATATTTGCAGAATTTCAAAAATAGAGATCAAAAGATTGGCTCGATGAAAAAGAGTGAAACAAGAGGGCTTTTGTTCCTGATGTATGGAACAATCTACAGATGGATTTAATTGATTTTTTGCTTGTGAGAATGCCTACCTTTAGTCGTTTTACTCTTCTAGGGCTAGAACTTGAAGAACAAAGGAAGATGCTTGAGAGAGCCTTCTCCCCATGAATTCTCCTTCTCCTTGGCCTTCTCTCCACGTCTAGAGAGCCCCAGCAAAGTTTCAGGGCCGGTCATGGAGAGTTAAGAGAGTATTTAAGCTAGTAAGGGTTCCTATTCCTACTACTACTACTCAAATTTCTCTTTAATTACGAGATTTCCTAACTCCTTCTTTCCTTCCTTGCTTTCCAACTTCTATTTGGGTTAGGATGGGAGCCAAATTCGTGGCCAACCTATTAGGGTAGGTTTAGGAATCCAATCCTAATTCAAACTAGCTATTTAATGTATTAAATATCTCTTTTCTATTTTAGTAATATTCTAATTACGAATTTTGGGTATTTCTCTATTATTCATCTTTTTAAAATCTCTATTGCCCACTTATTTCTAATGGGTCAATATAGCAAGCCCATCGCTTAATAGAATTTAACTTATGGGAATTTCCCTTTTTAATTGGAGAATAATAGAGTTTTGGATTTTTATTACATTTTCTCATTTGAATTTATTCATGGCCATGAGAGGTCCATTGATCCAATTTCTCATGATGGATTATCAATACATATTGTTAAAGTCTACCCATTATTTGACTTTTAATTATTAATCCACTTGGCTCATAAAATAATGGGTTTGTCGAATTATCCCTTGATTACAATAATAAGTCACCTAAATTCTAAAAACTCGGTCGAATTATTTTTCTATGCCCCAATTTCTTAATGGGTCTTAGGGAATATTCTTTAAAGTATAACTTTTATTTTTACAAAATTTTTATATATGTTTTTACGCATGTGATAATGATGCGTATCATTTAACTAGTTTAAATTTTTATTAATTGACAAAATTTCCATTTTATCTATAATTTTTAATTAATGATATTTCTGGGGTATTACATCCAGTCACAACGTCTAGAATTCAAATGGGAAGCTGAAGATTCTGAAGGTTATAAAAGGAGCTGAAGTTTGAAATACAAAAGACATAAACATACATGTGTGAGGGTACACAATTACAAGAACAACTAGAAGTACACAATGAGATCACCACATACTACACTCATAAAGAAAGAGAAGAGCACACAAGATCTCAAGAGAGCAATCTGTGCAAGCAAGCTGACTCCAAGCTCTCCTGCTCTTCTGCATCCAGAAACTTGTTTGTGGGTGGTTTAGATAGTCTGAACTCTTCTTCTCCGTCCACCCTTTAGTCAGAAAGAGTTAGAGCATTCAAGATTATTTGTATATCTCTTTCTAATCTCTTGTGTTTGCTCATTCTCTGAGCAAGCACTCTGTTTAACATCATATTCAGACTTGTAACCAGCAGGGGGTTTGTTTCTTGTAGTTTCCCTTTGGTAGAAGAGAAAACCTATGGTAGTAGTGGTTGTAATACCCCTCGGTGAAGGGAAGACTTACTTGGGGGCAAGTGGGTGTATGTAATACCTCTCAGTGGAGAGAAGACCAAGTATTCTTGGCAGTTAGAGGAAATCCCAAGGGGTGCTTGGGGACTGAATGTAGAACTCTTGATTAATAGGAGGTTCGAACCAGGATAAACTCTCTATGCATTTTGTGTGATTGTTTCTACCAAGTTTTCACTTGTTTCACACATACCACACTAAGTACTAACGATACTATCTAGTGTTATCTTAGTTTCAGATAATTTTTTAATAGTGTAAGAAGTCTTATTCACCCTCCTCTAGGACATCGAAAGCTCCATCTCGATCTAACAGTTAGACATCTAGCCACAAATTTTGCTATTTCTCTCTTCATATTTGGCCTCCAAAAATGCTTTTTCAAGTCTTGATACATTTTTGTGTTATATGGATGAATTGAAAACCTAGATCTGTGTGCTTCCTCCAACACTTCCTGCTTCAATTCTGCTTCTTGTGGCACATATAATTGACTTTTGAATCTTACCACACAATCATTATCAATAGTGACTTCTTTCATCTTCAAAATTTTAGCCAAATTCTCATTTGTTCTTTGGGCTTCAACTTTATGGCAATACAATGATGGTTCCATTGTACTACTAGCTAATATAGCTCGTTGTTGATTATTGGTAGGGGTGTCAACTCGGCCGGGCCGGCCCGGAGGCCCGGAAGCCCGGCCCGGTTTTTTCCGGGCCTGGGCCTAATTTTTTAATTTAATTTTATATTTCAGCCCGGCCCGGAAAAAATCTGGGCCGATTCCGGGCTTGGCCTGGCCCGGCCCAGCCGGCTCGGCCGGCCCGCCTCCTGCGCCCCTCGGCCTCCCCGCGTCCCCGCCTCGGCCCGCGTCCCCGCTCGCCTCGGCCTCCCCGCGCCCCCGCCTCGACCCGCGTCCCCACCCGCCTCGGCCTCCCCGCGCCCCCGCCTCGGCCTGCGCCCCGCCTCGGCCTCCCCGCGCCCCCTCCTCGGCCCGCGCCCCGCCTCGGCCTCCCCGCGCCCCCGCCCGCCTCGGCCTCCCTGCGCCGCCGCCTCGGCCCGCGCCGCCGCCTCGGCCCGCGCCGCCGCCTTGGCCCGCGCCCCGCCCGCCTCGGCCTCTCCCGCGCCCCCCGCCTCGAGCGCCGCTCGCCCCAGGCCGCCGGACTGGGCCTGGGCCGGGCCGGACTGGGCCTGGGCCGGGCCTAAAAAACAGACACCGGGCTGGGCTTTTTTTCTTAAACCGGGCTTTGCCCCGGGCCTGGGCCGGTTGTCTGGAGGCCGGGCTGGACTTGGGCCAGACCAGGCCCGGTCCAGGCCCGGCCCATTGACACCCCTAATTATTGGGGATAAATAGAGAATTCTTTGCTACGTCCTCATACAACTTCTATTCTTTAATCATCATTTGACTTAGAACTGCCTTCATGCTTAATACATCTGCACCTACATTTGCTTTGCCCAGATGATAAGCCAAATAGAAATCATAATCCTTCAAATATTCCATCCATCTACGATGTTTGATATTTAAATCTTTCTGAGAGAAAATATACTTCTAAACTCTTCTAATCTATGAAAATTTCAAACATTTCACCATACAGGTAGTGCCTTTAAGACTTCAATGTAAAAACTACCGCTACTAATTCCAGATCATGAGTTGGGTAATTCTCTTCATGGCGCTTCAATTGTCTAGATGCATATGCCACAACCTTCCCATGTTGTATTAATATTGCCCCAAGTCCTCTCTTAAAAGTATTTGTATATAACACAAATCCTACACTACTTGATGGTAATTCCAATATACGTGGTGTAGTCAACCTTCTTGTCAATTCCATAAAGCTCTTTCGGCACTCTGCTGTCCACACAAATGGTACACCTTTCTTGGTCAATCTTGTCATTGGGGCTGCAATATTTAGGAAATTTTGAATGAATCGTCTATAGTAAGCTGCTAGACCCACAAAGCTTTTGATTTCTATTACTATCTTTGGTTCTTCCTTTAAATACTGTTACGTCCTGACATTTAATATTTCAATAAATGTCGTAACTTAAGTGAATAGGAAATCAAGAATAAATTTTAAATTTTTTGAGAATAAATTGTCTGGGGGCTTGAACTAAAATAAAAATAATTAACTGTCATTCTTCTAAACTAAAGTATTTATGTAGCACCCCAAAAATTAATAATAAGGTTGGAAGAGCAAACTAGGGTCTTGCTAAAGCCCTATCTAGTAAACAATATAATATCAACACTAATAAGATGCTTAAAGAAGTAATTGATGTTAAAAGAGTAATCGATGTTTATCCGCAATTAATGTTAAAAGAGTAATCGATGTTAGTTAGCAGTCGATGTTTAAAGGAGTAATCGATGTTAGTTAGCAGTCGATGTTTAAAGGAGTAATCAATGTTAGTTAGCAGTCGATGTTTAAAGTAATAATCGATGTTAGTTATCAATCGATGTTTAAATGAGTAATTGATGTTAGTAGCAATCGATGTTTAAGGACAATCGATGTTGATAGCAATTGATGTTTGAGGAGCAATCGATGTTAGCAGCAATTGATGTTAGTAGCAATTGATGTTTAAGGACAATCGATGTTAGTGGCAATCGATGTTTAAGGACAATCGATGTTAGTGGCAATCAATGTTTAAATGACAATCGATGTTGGTCCGCAATCGATGTTTAATGACAATCGATGTATCTATTCGACTGCCAACTTCGACTAGCCAAGATACAACATCGTCAGTCGAAGTGGACTTAGTGTATGACGAAGCTTGACTTCGGATATGACAAAGTTAACTTCGACTGACCATGACCAAATCGTGCATGATGAAGTGAAACTTCATACATGACTTTGTATATGACGAAGTAGAACTTCGTATATGATGAAGCTAGACTTCGGATATGATGAAGTTAGCTTCAACCGATCACGACTAAATCGTGCATGGCGAAGTGAAACTTCTATATGATGAAGTAAAACTTCGTATATGACGAAGCTAGACCTCGGATATGACGAAGTTAGCTTCAACCGATCACGACTAAATCGTGCATGACGAAGTGGAACTTCGTATATAATGAAGCTAGACTTCAGATATGATGAAGTTAGCTTCAACTGATCAAGACCAAATCGTGTATGACTTCGTATATGACGAAGTTAGACTTCATATATGACAAAGTAAAGTTTCGACTGACTACGACCAAACCATGTATGACTTCATATATGACGAAGTCACTGGTCATTTCCAAACTATAAAATTCGTGTTAATTATATATCCGATAATAAAAAGGTGTTAGTTATGACAAACATGGAAAGTAGGGGCTATAAATCATGTCTAAACCCAAGACTAACTTGAAAATATGGATTTGCTTCCTAAAACTTAGGGATGAACTGATAAGGAAATAACTCCAATGGAAGTTCTGAACATGACAGGACTCCTACCAAGAGTTTAGGAAAAACTACAAGCTCGGAAACTTGCACCATCGTTAGACTTCCATACTAACCCAAATTTGTGCCCATCAAAGGAGGGGTTTCCTATAGACTTCCTACTCCAACTGGGATAGGAATCCTCCGTACATGGAAGAAATCAAGCTAAAACTGCAACCCTATTTCCTTAGTTACAATAGGACTCCTAACAACCTTAAACCTATAAATACTCATCATAAACCCTTGGGGACAATTTCCAACTTGCTGGGAGATGAGTGAAGGCTAGCTAGAGCACCATAGAAGGTGGAGATCTCCCTAACCAAAGCTTTCTTCCTCAACCCACAATCTGCTTTATCCTGTAGAAGACCCTTCTAGGAACGATCAAAGGTAGGTAATCTCAGGCACCAACGTAACGTAGGGTATACCATCTAAAAGTCTTCAAGTCTAGTCTCATGTGTCCTATTTTTCTTGATTTCACTATTCATGTAAAGAGTATCAGATTGTTTCTAAATTTTCGTGCATACTCTGAACCTTTATTTTTTGCTTATAGTTCTGTCCCAGGAAACCCTAGATTCAGAGTGTAGATCAAGCAAGTGAGTCTGTGTCATTTTTGTTGCCCAGCTAGCTAGCCCAGAGGGGGGGGGGGGTGAATGGGTTATTAAAAATTAGATCTTAGATTGATAACTGTTCACTAAAAAGATTGCACAACAACTTAAACAAAGGTTAGAGTTAGAGGGAATGAAACAACAAACGCACAAAACACAGCCACAAGACACAAGGATTTTATCCTGGTTCGGAACTCCTTTCCACAGGAGACCTACGTCCAGTCCCTGAGCAATACCTCAGGATATCACTATCAAGGGTGCTATCCCCCTCACGGATCCTTACACCTAGCCTCAACTGGTCTTCCTTCAACCTGAAGGGAATACAACCACCCTGGATACCACCAGGTCTTCCTTCACATAGAAGGGAATAAACCCGCCCTGGATACCACCTGGTCTTCCTTCACACAGAAGGGAATAAAACTAATAAAGGTAAGCACAAGAACAAGCTTCAGGAACTAGCTCAAACAGCTACAATCTGAAGCAAACAAGCCTCGAGAGAGAAAGGATTTTGACACTGGTTTCTCTCAAAGACTTCACTGGCTCTCACAGGAATTTCTTTTTCAACACAGAGAGCTAAAGAGCTAAGATCTATTGGAATGGAGTGCTTCACTCTTGTTTGAACTACTGAAGACTTGAAGGATTGGCTATTCTCTATCACAGAATGTTGTTCTCTTCAAAAGTCCTTTCTTCTCAGTCTTGTAGTCTTGTATTTAAGCTTCTACTTGAAATTTGAACGTTAAAGATCCATTGTCTCTCATTCTGGTGTACGTTAGACTGGTCTGTAAGGAAGCTTCTGATCTTCAGTCTTTTATCCTTTAGTACACGCCAAAGAAATGTTTTGATATCTTGTATCTTTTGTGTCGAACGTTGTACAAATAAATCTTGGCAGGTATCTGCAAGCATATCAACAATAAATAGGAGACAGCTAGGGCTGTCGTTGATTGTCAGTCACAGTTGGAAAAGATATTGCTAGATTTAGCAAAGCTCCTTTCTGTCAAAATAAAGATGTAGACAGAATAGCACAATAGTGGAAGATATCGTCTGCATGCATGAGAGATACGTTTAGAGTGCATTGAATGCATAGCAGTCAAACAGACGAGATACGACTTTGACTATTCAACGTATATTAAAGAGTATTGATATAACAATGAAATCGATATGAACAAAGCCGATGCCTTTATGACTTATGAAATCATTATAAGTTGATAGACAAATCGTTATGACAGAGAATCATTAAATCATAATAATGAAATCGTTATAAGCACTTATGAAATTGTTGTGCAAGACAAATCGTTATTAGCATCAAAGAAATCGATGTGATTACTTACCAAATCGTTACTGTAAGTAAATCGTTGTGATCAAAAAGAAATCGTTATGAATTCTACAGAAATCGATGTGATCACTTAAGAAATCGTTGTGGTAAGCAAATCGTTATGAACAATACAGAAATCGTTATGACGTCTTGAGAAATCGTTGCGACGAGCAAATCGTTACGAGGTCTTAAGAAATCGTTTATGAAACTTAAGAAATCGTTGCGACGAGCAAATCGTTACGAGGTCTTAAGAAATCGTTATGACAACTTAAGAAATCGTTGCGACGAGCAAATCGTTACGAGGTCTTAAGAAATCGTTATGACAACTTAAGAAATCGTTGCGACGAGCAAATCGTTATAGTGTATGAAGAAGTCGATGCAATGACTTGGGAAAAATATGAAGTGAGAGTTTTACCTGATTGTCTTGAACTTCCTTTTACTTTTATTTCCTGTCCTCAAGGCTCAAGTAATTCATTAGTATTGTTTTGTTAATCATAAAAATTAATATATAAATAAGTGAATTAATTTATATGGGGAAAGTTTGGTCATCAATCTCCCCCTTTTTGATGATGACAAAATATACTAAACAGCATAAATAAACAGACATGTTTTTCGGAGTTACTTTAGTTTTCTCCCCCTTTTTGTCAATAAGCAAAAAGATAGTCTATGAGACAAAGAAGAGAGAAAGCTTTGGATTAATTAGGAGCAAGATAATACAAAGGAGACAAAAGAGAGGCATGCTGTGAAATGACAGCCCATGCCTTGATCTCCATATCTTCAAAAATATGGTGGAAAAACACTAGGAGCAACTGAAAAAGAAGAACCCATGGCTGGAATGATCCTTTGAATGTATAGCTGCCGCTGCTGTTCCAGGAATTCTCCATACTGATCTCTGTCCAGTATGAATCTGAAGTAGGTGCTCTTTCCAAAACTGGCACGATGGAGAAATCTATCCAGAGAGATTGGATAGAAAATCTTCTGATCAAGAAGATCCTTCTTCAAGGCATAGAAGGCAGTATATCTGGCTGCCCACTGAACATATATCTCTTGAATTAGATTTATGGAGTTGAGATCCAAGAAGGCTTCTGCTGATAGAATAGGCTTATCTTGACTGAACAAGGAACTGTTGATGGCTTGCAACTGAAGATGGGATTCCTTATAAAGCTTTTCCCATGCGGAGGGAGAAAGCCTCTCACACTCAGAAATGAGTGGAGCCAAAACTTGGGAGGAAATGCGGCCAGAGTGGTATTCTCTGAAAATAAACCGCAAAAAGGAAGGCAATCTACTCTGCTTAGCTGACATTCTGCCCATCTGCTTAGCAAACATATCAAAAGCATGGGAGCCTGCATCTGAGTCAAACACTAAGGAGTGTAGCTTTGGCAGAAGAACTGAAGAGGTAACTTTGAGGTTTGCCAAATCCACTGTGAGGGGAAGATTTATTGAATGTTCTGATCTCAGCAGCACTATGGTTGAATGAAATTGGCAGAACTGGACTTCAGGCAGCTTGTTCAGGTAGCAGAAATCACTGTACAACTGGAAGTTCTTGGCTATCCTGATCTCTTTCAGAATGAATGGTCCCCAAGAGGTCTTATGCTGAAGAATGAACCACTCAGAAAGAGTGAGTGGGTGATCTCTATGGGTAAGGGTTTCTGCACGGGCAGTCAAGTATTTGAAGTACAGAGACTTGTTGCCCTTGACGTTGGCTCACTGCTCTTCAGTCTTGAACTCAGTGCCCTCATAGATTTTGATTTTTGAAGGTGGGACAACTGGCAAAGAGGAAGAACAATGTTTAGATGCTCAGAGAGGTTGAGGAAAGGAATACCATAGATAGTGGAAAGGATACATTTTTGAAGGTATTCCCTATAGATGGATCTTCTCTGAGGTTCGAGGGTAAGAGAGTACCAAAGAGGAGGAAATAATGGTGAGGAGGGGATGCTGACAGAGGATGAATGTTTCCTCTTTTTCTTGGCAGGACTGGGAGGATCAGTCCTGTGGACATGAGTGGCAATGGATAGAATGGAGATGAGGGTACTTCTCTCAAAGTCATCCGGAAGATTAGTGTCAAAGACACTGCGATTTGAGGTTTTTCCGGAATGAAGGTGACAGAAGAAGGAGGAGTAGGAGGATAGAAGAGATGTTTGGGATTGAAAGATGTAGATGGGTGAACTGGAGTAGTTTCAGTGAGAGGTGAAGAAGGTGAGGGTGATGATGGAGCTGAGGTTTGAGAGGGAGTGGGAGAGAAGGAAGGTTGAGATGGAATGAGAGAGGATGAGGTTTGGGTGTTTGGGTGCGGGTGTTTGTGTTTTGGTGGTGCTGGAGGGGCTGTAGAAGAAGATGAAGGTGAGGAGAGGGTTGGAGTTGCAAGAGTAGAAGTTTCAGGGGCCTTGGTAGCTGCTACTGGCTCTTTCCCTTTTTGCTGACCTTCTCTGGCAACTGCAGACGGCCCAGATGGCCTAGATTCCTGATGAGATGGCCCTGATGGCCCAGATGGCCTGACTCTTGTGCTGGTGGCCCTGGTGGCCGAGGAACAGCTGCTGGTCTGCTCTGAGTAGCAGAAGGAGAAAATCCACCTGTCCTCGAAATTACTGATAGCATGGACTTCATGTCTGACATTTCCTTGTTGAACCACCTTATAGCATTTCGAACTTGAGATAGTTCAGTAGTGGTTGTAGCTTGATTGGCAAGAATGCCTTGGACACTCTGAACTGATGATAATATATCTCCTTGAGCCTTTAATATTTCCATAACAGGCTTCAAATTTACTTTCCTGTGGCTCTTTCTTTGCCTTCTGTGAGCCACTCTCTTTCTTTTGCTTTTCTGAGTGACTGGCTCCTCAATATTAGCATGGCTTGTACTTGGTCCTTCATTTACAGGTACTTTGGCAGGAGCTTGATTTCCCTGAGATGGTGCATCTGTCTCAGGAGCATTCTCCATCATAGATTCCTCATTGCCAATTTGCTCCCCCTGAATAGGAGCATTGAGTTCAACATTTTCTTGCTCCCCCTGAGTAGGAGCTTCTTCCAAAACAATTTCCTCAATGTGGCCTTCTGCCCTGATTCTGACAATTGAGACTCTCTAGCATTCGGCTCCCCTTGGCTGGGAACTTCTTCCATAATCACTTCTTGTTGAGTAGCTGTTTGCACCTCAAAACTGACATTTACTTCAGTTAAATTTTCAGTATGGCCTGGTGCCATAGCTTCTTCTTCTGCAAGTCCACCTATTTCTGAAGTAACTGAGGTGGAGGGAAAGGAGTCCAACACCTCTCTTAGAATAGAGGCAACTCTGGAGGTGGGCAAGGATCTGCCACACCTGCTACTGCTTCTCCCATTGGAGTTTCTGGAGAATGAGATTCAACCTCCATAACAGGTGATCCTGAAGTCTCTGCTTGTTCTTCCACTGCAGGTTCTGCTGCTGCTTGTTCTACTGCTACTGATTCACCTCTAATTCTGCTGGTGGATCTGCTGCTTCTTCTGGAATCTCTGGGACATCTCCAATGATGGCCTCTCCCTCTGCCACAGAGGTCTTGGTCCATATCCCATTCTGCACTGAGAATCCACTTTTCTTTAGGTTCCTGGACCTTATAGACTGGCCCATCTTTTCCACAACTGCCCCAGATAGATTTACTCCAAAATGTTTGAATATCTTGGTAAGTAGATGAGCATAGGGCAATGAAACATTCAACTTGCTCTTTGTATCCCAGATTTGATCATGGGCAAACTTCATTCTCTCCATCATGACCTCGGCCATGTTAATCTCCTTTTGCTGGATTACCCAGAACATCATATCCGAATCTGCCCTAGTACAAGTTGAGAAAGTGGCACTGCGGGGAACCATGATTTGGCAGATAATAAAATGAAGTAGACGGTTGAATGCAGTCATCTGATTGATATCTAATTTCCCGTCTCTCAGCCTGAAACCTGGACCTATAATGCCAAGACCCTTTGCTTGATCGTTCACTGTGTGAACCCCACTGTGTCCAGAAGTCTTCACCCCAAACAACATGTGCAAAAGCTCATGATCTACTTTAATTTGGATACCCTTTACAGATGAGACAAGGGACCCATCCGCCTCTGACCTTAGACAAACATAAAAGGCTTTCACCAGGTCGGGATAGCTTACCTCGGTGAAGGTGGCAATATCCATCCACTGCATCCTTCTCAATGTTTCTGCTATACTGTTCATGCCATTCTTCTCTAGATTTGGTACATCCACTGCTTTATTTCCGCAAACCTTCGTCTTGACGAATGTAAACCTTTCCTGCTGCTCAGGGGACAAATACTCAGCACTGTAGCCCCCTACACTTCCGGAGATTACTAGAGCGGCCATGGGTAGAGTGGAGAAAAACGGTTCTGGAGAAAGGAGATGATGGAAGGGATGGAAGCCCTCAAGGGATTCTTCGCGGGAAGAAGAGAAGGCTTCAAATCTTGCGGAGAGTCGATGCCGGAATCGTTAGGGCATCGGCTTTGGGCGAACAGATAAAGGAGAAAGAAGGGTAAAGGTGGGAGATGAGTCGTTCCCACAACAATTTGACTAATTAATAATACTTTATCGAAAAAGGAGGCGCCAAAAGGGGTAACGACAGAAAGCGACAAAAGGGTTTGACGGGTCAAACTACTTTTAACACAATAGCGGTCAAATAAAGTAAATAAGCTGAGTTTTGCTTAATGCCAGAGAGAGAGAGAAAATTTCATTATAATATGAAAAATTTATATGCCAATTTAAATACAGAAATCTTTTCACAAATTGCACATCCCTAATTCTCTTCTAAGAGATGTAAATCTCTCTTCAGGTAGGGCTTTTGTGAAGATATCTGCCAGTTGACCATTTGTAAAAGAAATTTCTAAATTACCACTAGCTATATGATCTCGAATGAAATGATATCTAACCTCAATGTGTTTAGTCCTTGAGTGTTGCACTGGATTCTTGGTGAGGTTGATGGCACTTGTATTATCACACAGTAGTGGAATTGACTTGATATGAATGTCGAAATCCTCAAGTTGTTGCTTTATCCATAGGAGTTGTGTACAGCAACTTCCAGCAGCAACATATTCAGCTTCAACTGTTGATAGAGCTACTGAGTTTTGTTTCTTGGAAGACCAAGATATCAGACATCCTGCAAGAAATTGACAACAACCACTGGTGCTCTTTCTATCTACTTTGCATCCAGCATAGTCAGCATCAGAATATCCTACTAAATTTATTTCACAAGATTTTGGATACCAAAGACCTAAATCATGAGTTCTAGCTAAATATCTAAATATTCTTTTCACAGAAATTAAATGAGACTCTCTAGGGTCTGCTTGATATCTAGCACACATGCATACACTAAATAAAATGTCTGGTCTACTTGCTGTTAAGTAAAGTAATGACCCTATCATACCTCTATAGTTCTTTTGATCTACCTTTTTACCATTTTGATCACTGTCCATTCTGGTTGATGTGCTCATTGGCGTTGACAATGGCTTCGCACCTTCAAATCCAAATTTCTTTAACAGCTCTTTGGTGTACTTGGCTTGACAGATGTGGGTGCCTTCCTTCCCTTGCTTGATTTGCAATCCAAGGAAGTAGTTTAGCTCCCCCATCATACTCATTTCAAATTCTCCCTGCATAAGCTTTTCAAAGTACTTGCAAAGAGATTCATCAGTAGATCCAAAAATAATATCATCTACATATATTTGCACAAGTAGTATATGTTTGACTTTTGATTTTATAAATAATGTGCTATCTACTTGACCTCTAGTGAAACCATGATCTAATAAGAAAGTACTGAGCCTTTCATACCAGGCTCTAGGTGCTTGCTTTAAACCATATAAAGCCTTATGGAGTTTAAATACATGATTTGGAAATTCGGTGTCATCAAAACCTGGAGGTTGTTCAACATACACTTCCTCCTTGATAAAACCATTTAAAAAGGCAGATTTGACATCCATTTGAAACAATTTTAAATCTAATGCAGATGCATAAGCAAGTAAAATTCTAATAGCCTCAAGTCTAGCCACAGGTGCATAGGTTTCATCGAAATCTATGCCTTCCTCTTGGGAATAGCCTTGAGCTACCAGTCTGGCCTTGTTTCTTAAGATTACTCCAGACTCATCCAGTTTATTTCTGAACACCCACTTGGTGCCAATAACTGAATGATTGGATGGTCTAGGAACAAGTGACCATACTTGGTTTCTCTTGAACTGATTTAGTTCATCTTGCATGGCTATTATCCAAGATTCATCAGTTAAAGCTTCATTGACTGTCTTAGGCTCTATTTGAGAAACAAAAGCTAAATAATCACAAGGAATTACATTACCTCTTGTTCTTACCCCTACAGATGGATCACCAATAATGTTCTCAAGAGGGTGATCTTTCTTATGTCTCCATTCTTTTGGAAGATTTTCATGTTGAATTTCAGTTTGCTGCAGTTCTTCCAGAGGTGGATCTTCCTTGTCCTCAATTGAGGTATTCTTTAATTTTTCGGACAAGTCATCTGCATCATCAATGTCACTAATTTCTTCCTTTTTCAAGGAAGGGTTAGATTCATCAAAAATAACATGCACAGATTGTTCAATTAATAATGAGCGTTTATTGAAAACTCTATAACTTTTGGGTTTAGAAGTGTACCCCATAAAGATGCCTTCATCTGATTTGGCATCTAACTTACCAATGTCCCTTTTTCCATTGTTGTGGATGAAGCAAGGACATCCAAATATTTTGAAGTGACTGATCTTAGGTTTCTTTCCCTTGTAGAGTTCATAAGCAGTCTTCTTCAGAATTGGCCTGATCATTACCCTATTAATGATGTAGCTTGCAGTGTTGATGGCTTCGGCCCAAAAATATCTTGGCAAGTCATATTCTGATAACATTGTTCTTGCCATATCCAAAAGAGTTCTATTTTTCCTCTCAGCAATTCCATTCTGTTGAGGTGTCCTTGGTGCTGAGAAGTTGTGCTCAATTCCTTGGTCATCACAAAACCTAGCAAACTTTTCATTTTGAAATTCACCACCATGATCTGATCGGATAGAGATAATGGTGAACTTCTGATCTTTCTGAACTTTCTTGCTGAAGCTGACAAAATTATCAAAGGTGTCATCTTTGTGCTCTAGAAAGGATACCCAAGTAAATCTTGAGTAATCATCAACTATGACAAATCCAAAATTCTTTCCTCCAAGACTGGTAGTCCTCATTGGCCCAAATAGATCCATGTGAAGTAGTTCTAACGGCTTTGAGGTGGTCACTACTGTCTTTGATTTGAAAGAGTTCTTGGTGTGCTTTCCTCTTGCACAAGGTCTGCAGATGCTATCCATTTTTGTGTTGACCTTTGGCAGTCCTTCCACTAGATTTCTCTTTCTGAGCTTGTTCAATCCATCCAAACTGCAGTGGCCCAGTCTTCTGTGCCAGCTCAGTTGATTGATCTTTGCTGGCTGCCAAACAGACATCTTGATCCTTGAGTTCCTCAAGATAGAGTACATACAAATTTCTTTCTCTATATGCTTCAAAGATGACTGCTCCATCCTTTAATATGCTGCATTTTGATTCTTGGAACTGAATCTGATGGCCTTTGTCACACAACTGGCTGATGCTAATGAATTGTGCTTTAATCCTTTGACCAGCAACACATCTTTAATAACTGATTTTCCTTTGTTGTTCACGGACCCACTTCCTATCACTGTGCCTTTTCCATTATCTCCATAAGTAACTGTTCCTTCTTCAGCTTGGAGATTGACGAAAAGCTTCTGGTTACCTGACATGTGTCTTGAGCATCCACTATCCAAATACCATTTGGATGCTCTTGAATTTCCCTGAAATTTAAACATTAAGTTTTAGGTACCCAAGTTCTTTTGGGTCCTGATGGGTTAGTATCATCAATTTTCCCTTTTATTATCCAATTTCTGTTCTTAGTGGGACAGGTTGCTTTACTGTGTCCCAGTTTATTACAATGATTGCAACAGGTTGTTCTAGTTATTCTTTCAATTGGAGCGTATTTAAATTTTGGGTCTTTTGTCCTTTTCGGATATAAACTCAGGAGTTGGATAAGTATTAGGAAAGATTTTAGTTTCTTCATTTTCTGAGGGAGTGTAACCAAATCCATGTTTCTTCTTGTTTGATCTTTAGCTCCTTTTATCATTAGAAGGGGTTTTTATTTGTGAACTTGTTTATAGTGCTTGTTAAGTGTTCATTTTCTTTAATTAGTCTTTCTATTTCTGTTTTAAGTTCACTTATGTCTTCTTGTTTTTCTAAGTGTGTTATTTTTCTGTTTTTCTCTTTTAGATCTTCATATAATAATTTATTTCTTCTTTTATGTTCAATTATTTGCTTTTCAAGTTCTTCATTTTCTGCTTTTAGGTCTGAATTAGTGTTTTCTAACAGATTACATTTTTCTTACTAACTTTAAGTAATTTAGATACTTCTTTATATTTATCATAAAGTTCATTAAAGGCACTTTCTAGATTATCAGAATCTGAATCATTACAGGAATCAAAGGAAGAGTCAGAAGTTACCTTGTCTTTGGTGTTGGCCATGAGAGCCAGGTTGGCTTCTTCTCCATCACTGCTTGAGCTTGACTCACTGTCTGAGTCACTGCTGTTCTCCCAAGCAGCTGCCATTGCCTTCTTTTTATACTTCTTGAATTTTCTGAAATTATCCTTCTTCTTGTGATCATTCTTCTTAAGCATTGGACAATCTGCCTTGATGTGTCCAGGCTTCTTGCATTCATAGCATATCACTTCTCCTTTCTTCGAATCCTTTACTTTTGGTTTTCTGAAATCTTTATTTTTCTTAAATAATCTTCTCCCAGACTGGAACTTCTTCTTCTTTGCTAGAATTCTTTGAAGTCTTCGAGACAGCATTGCTTCATCATCATCACTGTCCTTACTGCTTTCACTGTTGTCCATTGATTCTTCTGATATATCTTCATTGGCCTTGAGAGCGTTTGATTGCTTCTTTCTGCTGGAGGATTCTCCTAATCTCTCCATATTTATCTCATGAGCCATGAGGGATCCTATTAACTTCTCCAATGACATTAGTTTTAGATCATTGGCTTCCTCAATGGCTGTTACCTTTGGAGTCCATGAGGATGGCAGAGATCTGAGGATCTTGACCATATCTGGTACATCATAGATTTTTCCTAATCCAGCTAACCCATTTGTGATATCTGTGAATCTACTAAACATTTGTTATGGATTCACCTGACTGCATGGAATCTTTCATATGAGTCAAGAATGTCGATTCTTGTCTCCTTTACCTTATCTGTCCCTTCATAGGTAATCCTGAGCTTTTCCCACATTTCCATTGCGGATTTGCAGGCTGAAACTCTGTTGAATTCTTTCTTGCTGAGGGCACAGCACAGGACTCTTGGCTTTGCAGTTTAAGGAGATTTTTCTTCTGTCTTCATCTGTCCACTGAGCCTTTGCATTGGTGACTAGAAGATTGCCTTCTTCTACAATGGACCATATCATGTAATCGTGGCCTTGTAGAAAGTACTCCATTCTTGTCTTCCAATAGGTATAATCTTCTCCATCAAACAAAGGAGGTCTGTTGACTGACTGACCTTCGAAGTTACCTTGGGCTGCCATGGATCTTTACTCTTCAGATCGTTGGATCTTCTTCTTTGTCGAAGAGACTCGCTCTGATACCACTTGTTGCCCAGCTAGCTAGCCCAGAGGGGGGGGGGTGAATGGGTTATTAAAATTAGATCTTAGATTGATACCTGTTCACTAAAAAGATTACACAACAACTTAAATGAAGGTTAGAGTTAGAGGGAATGAAACAACAAACGCACAAAACACAGCCACAAGACACAAGGATTTTATCCTGGTTCGGAACTCCTTTCCACAGGAGACCTACGTCCAGTCCCTGAGCAATACCTCAGGATATCACTATCAAGGGTGCTATCCCCTCACGGATCCTTACACCCAGCTTCAACTGGTCTTCCTTCAACTTGAAGGGAATACAACCACCTTGGATACCACCAGGTCTTCCTTCACACAGAAGGGAATAAACCCGCCCTGGATACCACCAGGTCTTCCTTCACACAGAAGGGAATAAAACTAATAAAGGTAAGCACAAGAACAAGCTTCAGGAACTAGCTCAAACAACTACAATCTGAAGCAAACAAGCCTTGAGAGAGAAAGGATTTTGACACTGGTTTCTCTCAAAGACTTCACTGGCTCTCACAGGAATTTCTTTTTCAACACAGAGAGCTAAAGAGCTAAGATCTATTGGAATGGAGTGCTTCGCTCTTGTTTGAACTACTGAAGACTTGAAGGATTGGCTATTCTCTATCACAGAATGTTGTTCTCTTCAAAAGTCCTTTCTTCTCAGTCTTGTAGTCTTATATTTAAGCTTCTACTTGAAATTTAAACGTTAAAGATCCGTTGTCTCTCATTCTGGTGTACGTTAGACTGGTCTGCAAGGAAGCTTCTGATCTTCAGTCTTTTATCCTTTAGTACACGCCAAAGAAATGTTTTGATATCTTGTATCTTTTGTGTCCAACGTTGTACAGATAAATCTTGTCAGGTATCTGCAAGCATATCAACAATAAATAGAAGACAGCTAGGGCTATCGTTGATTGTCAGTCACAGTTGGAAAAGATATTGCTAGATTTAGCAAAGCTCCTTTCTGTCAAAATAAAGATGTAGACAGAATAGCACAATAGTGGAAGATATCGTCTGCATGCATGAGAGATACGTTCAGAGTGCATTGAATGCATAGCAGTCAAACAGACGAGATACGACTTTGACTATTCAACGTATATTAAAGAGTATTGATATAACAATGAAATCGATATGAACAAAGTCGATGCCTTTATGACTTATGAAATCATTATAAGTTGATAGGCAAATCGTTATGACAGAGAATCATTAAATCATAATAATGAAATCGTTATAAGCACTTATGAAATCGTTGTGCAAGACAAATCGTTATTAGCATCAAAGAAATCGATGTGATTACTTACCAAATCGTTACTGTAAGTAAATCATTGTGATCAAAAAAGAAATCGTTATGAATTCTACAGAAATCGATGTGATCACTTAAGAAATCGTTGTGGTAAGCAAATCGTTATGAACAATACAGAAATCGTTATGACGTCTTGAGAAATCGCTGCGACGAGCAAATCGTTACGAGGTCTTAATAAATCGTTATGACAACTTAAGAAATCGTTGCGACGAGTAAATCGTTACGAGGTCTTAAGAAATCGTTATGACAACTTAAGAAATCGTTGCGACGAGCAAATCGTTACGAGGTCCTAAGAAATCGTTATGACAACTTAAGAAATCGTTGCGACGAGCAAATCGTTACGAGGTCTTAAGAAATCGTTGCGATGAGCAAATCGTTACGAGGTCTTAAGAAGTCGTTATGACAACTTAAGAAATCGTTGCGACGAGCAAATCGTTACGAGGTCTTAAGAAATCGTTATGACAACTTAAGAAATCGTTGCGACGAGCAAATCATTATAGTGTATGAAGAAGTCGATGCAATGACTTGGGAAAAATATGAAGTGAGAGTTTTACCTGATTGTCTTGAACTTCCTTTTACTTTTATTTCCTGTCCTCAAGGCTCAAGTAATTTATTAGTATTGTTTTGTTAATCATCAAAATTAATATATAAATAAGTGAATTAATTTATATGGGGAAAGTTTGGTCGTCAATTTTCTTAGTCTACCTGTATGGTGATCAGTCTATGTTTGTACTTTGAAAGCCATCAACCACATGTTAAAAATGTTATTTACATGAATATGATTCTAACATTCTATATGGGAGTTACTGATCATACTATATTTGGCTTGCCTCTTCGTTCTTATGTCCTAAATCCAAAGTTATAATGGTTCGGTAAAAGCTATAAGGATACATGCTAGGTTTGACGTAAGTCTACTTGTTTTCTTACCATCATACTGACTGTGTCCGTTTTCCTGCAAACGTAGTTAGAAAGTTTCTATACTCTGTGGGTTTTCCCATAGAAACCTAACTAATTTTATCTTAGAGTTCCCTGGAGTCCTATGACTCTTTATTCCTTATACATCCTGTTCTTTTCTGGACAAAGTCATTAAAGTTTGTGGAACTAAAAGAAATAATGATCAGTCGTGTGCTATCCAGAATGAATCTCTCGACTATTGCTATAATGAAATCATGTTCACATGACTGTTTTTCTTGAAATCATCGTGAACATGATATTAAATGTATACTCCTTGAAAACTCTTATTATTGGCCATGATTGACTGTGGGTATCTACATTTGAAAATAGTGAGATGCGTATCGGGAGCGACGAGTGTCCAAGGGCTCCAGTCTAGCCCCAATGATAGAGAGTCATAAATATATTGTTAACCACGGGGTATAATGATTACTGGCATTGCATGTGCATTGGGAATACTTGCGTGTTGAATGTTAGTAACCACATACACGTGTTCATAGTGTGCATTCCAAAGTGGCATAGATCCTTAGTGTGCACTGTGGCATCGTGCCTGATTACTGTTACTTGTTAAAAGTTCTTGCTCGTGCATGCTTGCTTGCTTGCATGATATGACTATTTTGCATTCTTGCAATTAACTGACATCCTGTGTGCTTGTACATACTGCTCCACTGTTAGTTCTTTCTTGTTACTTCATGCTTAATCTTATCCATTCGCTCTTATTCAATCTATCTTGCGTATGTACCATGTTTAAATGGAGTTACCGTTCATGCATATCTTGTCCTGCTTGCTAGTTCTTAAATGATAATCACTTATATTACTACCCACACATTGAGGTGTAAATCCTACTGGCCTAGTTTGCTCATACCTGCTCTTAACATTTTAGGTGACATAGACCAGGAAGAGGAAGGCCAGACATCTGATGGGAACTCATCTGAGTGATGAGAGCGTTCTATCCATAGTATCTATAGTTAGTTAACTTTGAGAGTACTTCGATGTAGTAAGATGTGAGGATTACATAATTATGTAATTTTCTTTTTGAGTCATTATGAATTTGAAATTGACAGTGTGGAGTTCGACGATTATAAGGTTCGAATATTAGTTTAGTTGTGTTCATTATGTGGGCCCTATTATGTTTGTGTGGATACACATCTAAAGCTCGCTAGCTAGAGGCTTATTTGCCGGCTGTTCACGTCTTGGAATATCAAATTTAATCCAAATATTTTCACTACGTAAGTTCTCGGGACATGACAATTTACATGATTCTCAATCTATAACTTGAAGGGTAAACGCAGTAAGGGTTGATCTCTCAGCATACAATTCTCGATGTCTCGCCTACTAGGACTATAGATTACCTGGAAAAAAGAGTATGTATGAGCAGTCTTGCCCAGTAGGATTTATCATCTGAAATCAAGGAATACAATGAATATATGAATCAAATGAAATTATTGTACAGGATGGTAACAAATAACATGATACAAGTAAATGAAGAATGGTACAAATCAGGATGTAGAAGAATAGAACCATAATCAAGTAACAGTGATAAGAATAAAACGATAGGCCAATGAACTGAGCCAGGATGACAAGTATCAAGCATATGGTGACATTCTATCAAATATCAAACATATATGAACTGCCTAGTAATTTTCCAAACATGTACTGGCTATTCATGGCAAAATGCAGACTAGGTTGTAACAAGTATAAGGAAACAACAACATATAATGGAATATCCACTAATCTAGAATATAAATCAATGCCAAACACTAAAACAAGACGATCCATGACGCTCTACAGATTATACACATTTGGGTGCTCCTTCCAGAGACTAGACCTACCCCTATTTGCACTAGAATCTTATGTTAGCCCACGTACGACAACAAGGTTTACTTAGAGGAGGGGCGGGGTGGGTGAATAGGATAAATAGAAATCTAAAAGTAAAATCACCACTTTAAAACTTTGGTTAGTGAATGTAATCGTGTGCGATAATGAGTAGCAGTGCGGAAGCAATCAAAGAAGCAATCACACACAAGAACACAAGGAATTTATTCTGGTTCGGTACTTCCCCAATGGAAGACCCACGTCTAGTCCCCAAGAAACTCTTGGGATTTCACTAATCGGGGTATAATCACCCCAATGATATACAACATCTAGGCCCTACTGTTTTTCTTCTCATTTCGGGCAAGAAGGCAACCCACTGTTTCACCTCAGCCAGATGCTTCTTTTACGAGCTAAAAAACAACTCATTGACACAAACCTCTAGCTGGTCACACCACCAAACACAAGCTGGCTTTCACTTCTAACTAAGGGGAATGCTTGCGTAGCAAGTCTTCTCTTCAAATGAAGAGGAACACTGTGTATAGTCCCACAGTCGGACACAAGTCTTTCATAAGAAAAGAAAGAACCTGCTAAGAGTTACATAAAATGAACACTAAAAGGTTCAAACTCTCACCTCACAATCTCTCCCCCAGATTTACAATGTTGCACAGAGAGAGGGAGGAAGGAATAAAGCTTGAATGCAAAACACTTGAAAAGATTTTCTTGTAGCCTTGATGTGTATTTGTGCATCTTCAAAAACCTTCATCCTTTTATAGAGTAGCTAAAGAGAGCCGTTGAATGATAGCCATTAGAGCTTTTCTTCTTCTTCTGCTCTCCTTCTCTTTGAGTCTAACGACTTCTTTCTTGTGCTGGCTCCTTGGAACAAAAGATGGTCTTCGAGTTGGTGGACACTTCCCAGGGCATAGGTAGCAAGTCCAATTGTTGTGTCTATGTATCATAGACCTGCATACAATAAATGCATGTTAGACAAGAGAAGTCTTTTGTCAGGTAACCCATACCTCTGCCGCGGAAGACCATATTTTCAGCTGATAGTCTTGCTATACTAGGTAGAAGCTTTTGCTTTCTAGCTAGAAATAAGGCATCCTTTTAGTCCTCCATTTCTGCTGACATCTTTCTCGCCTACCCTGAAAGGATAGACAACACATAGCATGAATACATTAAGGATTTGAAGACTATTTGAATTTTCATTGGGCGCCAAAAGCACTTGTTCATCAATTGATCTGTTTGAAAGCCTATAAACACCAATCGATATGAGAACAATATAAATCAGAATGATATTAAAGTCATTTGGTCACCAATCGATAAAAGCTCTGAACACTAATCGAAATGAAACTTAACATTAATCAGAATGAAACTTAACATCATATATTGAAACTTCAACTGGTAAAGATATGAACTTTGACTACTAAGAATCTCAGTCAAAGTCGCACTTCGATTGCTAAGAGTCTCAGTCGAAATCACACTTCGACTGCTAAGCATATCAAGCAGTCAGTCGAAGTGTGACTTTAACTAGTTCAGAAAATAACGCAATCAATCGAAGTGAAACTTTAGCTGGTTCAGAAAAAGCAGTCAGTTGAAGTGAAACTTTAGCTGGTTCAGAAAAAGAATGCAGTCAATCGAAGTGGAACTTCAGCTGTTTTAGAAAAAAATGTAGTCAGCCGAAGTGGAACTTCAACTGGTGACTTCGACTGATCAGAAGAAAGTCGTACATGACAAAGTGAAACTTCGACTGATCAGAGGAAAATCGTGGATGATGAAGTGAGACTTCGATTGATCACTTTGACTGATCAGAGATTTCTTCTTCAATCTAAGTGGACTAAAATAGAAATCGATAATGATTTCCAGTGCAAATCTTTTTAAAGAGATGAAAGATATTATTTTCATGAGAGGAAAAATAATATTAAATATATTAAGGATATTTATGATAAACATGAGTTTGACTATCACTAAAATAAAAGGATAAAATATACAAAGTGGTATAACATTTTAGTCCTAGTGAGTCTGAAGATCCAAAAGAATGTTCGTAGACACTCTTTACCGTTATGTTTATAAACAATTATTTGTATAACAACTCAGAGTTTCAAAGAATAAGTACATATATGGTAAATGCACATGATTGTAGAATGTCGAGATTACAGAAGAGTTGAAAAATGGTCTAATGTGTTTTCAGAGTTTCAAGTTGTAATGAAGTGATACAAAAATGAGTGCCAAAGACGGGCATTTCAAGTTAAAAGCCGAAGTATCAAGGTTCACAGTTAAAATCAGTGTATCAATACCAAAGTCATAGTTTGAAACTAAAACTATACAAGAAAATCAAGAATCAATATTTCGGAGGTCAAAAGGTAAAGTTCTAAATATGTTGAATCAGGTTTCGAAGTCAAATTCTCGATCAAATTGAATGTTGAGACTAGAAATAGGTTTTTCAAACTTAACTTAAAGATTTTATTCAAAACCAAAGCTAATACTATATTAATGTCACAAGACTCATTTGTAAAACTCATGAATAATTTTAATATATTTAATATTAATTTTCAAAATTTTATGTACAAGAAATAATAATAATTTCTTTCACATCATGATTTGTACTAAAAGTCCATATCGATTATATAAGAAAGTTTCTATCGATTGAAAAACAAAAACCTCCATCGATTGGTGAACACAGGTTCCATCGGGACGTGACAATTTACATGATTCTCAATCTACAACTCGAAGGGTAAACACAATAAGGTTTGATCTCTCAACACACAATTCTCGATGTCTCGCCTGCTAGGACTGTAGATTACCTGGGAAAAAGAGTATGTATGAGCAGTCTTGCCCAGTAGGATTTATCCTCCAAAATCAAGAAATACAGATGAATATATGAATCAAAGGAAATTTTTGTACAGGACTATAACAAATAACATGATACAAGTAAATGAATAATGGTACAAATTAGGATGTAGAAGAATAGAACCATAATTAAGTAATAGTGACAAGAATAAAATGATAGGCCAATGAACTGAGCCAGGATGACAAGTATCAAACATATGGTGACATTCCATCAAATATCAAACATATATTAACTGCTTAGAAGTTTTCCAAACATGTACTGGTTGTTCATGGCAAAATGCAGACTAGGTTGTAACAAGTATAAGGAAACAACAACGTATAATGGAATGTCCACTAATCTAGAATATAGCAATGTCACTGCCAAACACTTAAACAGATGATCCATGACACTCTGCAAATTAAACACATTCGGGTACTCCTCCGAGGGACTGGACCTACCCCTATTTGTACTGGCATCTTAGTCCTGGTGAGTCTGAAGACCTGAAAGAATGTTTGTAGACATTCCTTACTGTTTGTTTCAGGGTAATTATTTGTACAACAACTCAAAGTTTCAAATAATAAGTACATATATAGTAAATGCACATGATTGTAGAATGTCGAGATTATAGAAGAGTTGAAAAATAGCCAAAATGTGTATTCGAAGTTTCAAGTTGAAGTGAAGTCATGCAAAAATGTGAATTTTATGCCAAAGATTGGCATTTCAAGTTAAAGTCGAAGTATCAAGGTTCATAGTTAAAATCAGTGTATCTATACCAAAGTCATAGTTTGAAACAAAAGCTATACAAGAAAATCAAGAATCAATATTTCAGAGGTCAAAAAGTAAAGTTTTGAATATGTTGAATCAGATTCCAGAGTCAAATTATCGATCAAATTGAAAGTTCAGACTGGAAATAGGTTTTCCTAACTTAACTTAAAGGTGTTATTCAAAACTAGAGCTAATACAATATTAATGTCACAAGACTCATTTGTAAAACTCATGAATAATTTTAATATATTTAATAATAATTTTCAAAATATTTTATGTACAAGAAATAATAATAATTTCTTTCACATCAAGATTTGTACTAAAAGTCCATATTGATCATATAAGAAAGTTTCTATCGATTGTAAAACAAAAACTCCTATCGATTGGAGAACAAAAGTTCCTATCATTTGGAAAGCAAGCCTCTATCGATTGAAGAATAAGGAGTCCATCGATTGAAGAACAAAAGTTTCTATTGATTGGGGAACAAGTCTTCATCGATTGAAGAACAAGCCTCCATTGATTGGTGTAGCGTCGTGGCCGTTCGGATCCAGGTTTAGTGGTTCTGGTGTGGTGCTCTTGGCCAATGTGTGGTCATTAAGCCTTGATTAAGGTTTCCGTGCATGGTGTGGGTGTTGTGGGCCAGAGGTCTGAGCCCAAACAGCCTACAGATTTTCTGGTGAAGAAGGCGACAGAGTATGTCATCGCGTTTTAATCATGATGGCTACCCACATAGCGTTCTTCGAACCGCCTTTCAGATGCATGGCGCGATTGGCGACGGTTAGGTCTGTCGCATTTAACCAGTTTTAAACACGACGACTGCCTACGTCACGATTTCAAATATGTATTTAATGTTCTGCGTTGGGCCAGACAGAGCAGGGGTGGCTCTGTCCGGCCGAGGGAAGGTTTTGTGACGGTTTTAGTGGTTTCGCGAGAAGGGCATCCAGAGTGTGGATATGCCGGCGGTGTGGCGTTCTTCGCGAGATTCAGGTTCTTCATAATGGTAGGGAGACTTCTTTATGTTTTGATTTGAGGAGCTGTGTGGTAGTATATCCTGTATTTAACAAGCTAGATCATCAAGATGAACATATTAATCTCAAGAGGAATAGATCAAGAAAATAAGAACAATAAAATAGCTTTCAAATCTTTATTTCTTTTTCATGGGTTAACAAGTTTTAAGCCACTAGACAGACTGAACAATGCATCTATAATCATAACATGCAAGACTTACACTAAGACTGTGCAAAACAGATCTCGGGTAGGCTTTATAATACGCGACGGGTTCAGTCGTCGCCTATTTGAAAGGCTGTTGATGGTTAAAGTAGTAAAAGCAGTCGATCAACTAAATCATGACGGGGTTACCTGTCGCGTTCAAATCACGACGGGTCAATCAAACACGTTCAAGATAATCGATGGGAACAATCGATTACTGACCAGAAACACAACGGGGTATGGTCGATGTGTTCATGTAACACTATGTAAATACAAAATAAACATGAAACCCAAGGAGGGAAAATAGACCAAATCGCAACGGACTCTATGGTCGCGATTTAGACATACATTGAATTCCATGTGGCGCACAGTTTGATGCTGTCAGATCGTGTCAGGACGAGACCAAAATGTGACGGTCAAGGCTGTCGCCTTTAAGGTAATCGCATCGAGTTTGCCTGTTGTGATACCAGTTCTCTAAATCGCGATGGCTGGTCTGATCGCGATTTAGGGTTCAACCCAAAGACAGTAAAAACGATGCATGCATGCATGTAACACTTATAACTTGAGATCTAGGGCTCTTTAGACAAAACTTTGAACATGAAAGTTGTAGAGGATGATGAGTAGAAGAGAACTCTACTTTTTTTGGAATCAATTTGGACTTGGAAAGCATGAAACATGATATGAACACTAAAAGGCTTGATTTTGCGCGATGTTGGGAAAACGCTTAATACTCAATGCATGATTGATGAAAATTGGGGAAAACAGGTGCACATGAAACTAGACTCGATGAACTTTAACATGGTATATGATTCATTCAGGTTTTGCCCGAGAACACCTACCTTTAATTGATTCCTAGAAGGGTCTTCTGCAGATCGATGCAAAAAATGACGATGGGGAAGAGAGCTCTGGTTGCGGGCAATCTCCACCTCCTATGGTGCTTTGTCTCTGCTCCTCACGACCCCAGCAAGTTGGTAACTTGCCCCCAAGGGGTTTATGATGAATATTTGAGTGTTTAGGGTTGTTTAAGAGTCCTAATGTGTTTAGGAAAAGGAGACTCTAACTTTTGATTAATCCTTTCCTAATCTTGAGGATTCCATCCCATTTTGAGTAGTAGAACCATTAGGAAACTCCATAATATGGTTGGGCATGAATTTGGGTTGCTATGGAACTCTAATTGTCTTAGATTTTGCCCTAATTGCCCTTTCTATACTATGCCCAATTGGAGCTACAAATTTTGGGGATTTAATGCTATTTGGGCTTTTATTCTTTGGGCTAGGAGTGTATGTTTGGTTCATGATACTATTTGATAATTCAAACTATTAATTTTCTATTTATTTCTTATTTTTAATTTAAGAAATTTTTGGGGTGCTACAGATCATGTTACTTTTCTTTCTTTTTCTTCTTTGTTGCTTCGCTTTTGCTATTTTCAGACTTGACCGTCCCTGTTTGAAACTTCCTCTTGTCGGGGTGTGCTTAAGATTGATGACCTCGCCCTTACGACCCTTGCCCCTACACTTTGACCGATTTGGGAGAGAATGACCTTTGCACCACTTAAGCATGGCCTACGTAGCCACGACGTTAACTAAGTGTAGCCACCCGGGCTTGTCGTGTGTGTGTTGGTCCTAACTTCGGGCAACCCTTGACCACTAGGGAAGGGACTTCGGACTCTTAACACGGGGTTATCCCTAATCTAAGTGTTGTGGCCTCACACCTATAGACCTAGGGATATAATCTTTAGAGGTACAACCCATTCCACGGATGTGATAATTTTATGCCCTCGGCATTGATTAGGTGATAGGCATTTTCTGGATACACCTCTTTCACTACGTACAAACCTTCCCAATTTGGTTGTCGTTTAGACCTTGGACCTCCAGGTTTGACAAAAATGCGTTTCAAACCATATCACCCTCTTGGAATTTTCGTTCAATCACCTTCTTTTCAAAAAACCATGAGATTTGCCTTTGATATGAGAGCACATGATCGGCTGCCATTAGTCACCTTTCATCTAAGAGTTCCAATTGGACTAGAAACGCCTCTCGACGTTCATCAAGATTAAGTTCCTTATCAAGTTGGACTCTTAGTGAAGGGATCAAGATCTCATATGGAACTACCGCTTCCATCCAATAAGTGAGAGCATATGGGGTTTGCCCGGTGGGAGTACGGACAGAGGTACGGTAAGCCCATAGAGCCTGTATTAGCTTTTCTGGCCAATCAACAAATTTATGCGATTCATAAGTTTTCTTTAATATTTTAAGAAGGGTTTTGTTAGTTGCTTTAGCTTGGCCATTGCCTCATAAGTAATATGGAGATGAATGATGTAGAGTGATATTGTATTTATTACAGAGATCCTGAAGCTCTTGCGAGATGAATTGTGGCCCATTGTCAGTGACGATACTGCTTTGCACTCCAAACTGCGAGATGATATTCTTCATAATAAAGTGGCACATTTTGGATGCTTTGATTTCTGTGAACGCTTCTACTTCTGCCCACTTGGTGTAATACTCAGTTGCTGTTAGGATAAATGATTTTTGCTTGGTTTGAGCATTAGGATCACCAAGGGGGCCAACAATATCAAAAGCCCATATAGAGAATGGCCAAGGTGTGGAGAGTGGATGAAGTGAGGATGAAGAAGCATGAATTCTATCAGCATGGAGTTGGCATTTGACACACCTACGAATGTGGATGGCACATTCTTCTTCTAGGGTTGGCTAGTAGTAGCCCTACCTAATGATCTTCTTAGCAAGCATCTGACTGTTGACATGCCCTCCACACTCACTAGCATGGGCTCCTTCTACCACTTTCCAAGCTTCGTCATCATTAAGACATCTCAGAAGAACTCCGTTAAGAGCCAACCTATACAAAAATCCTCCGATGACTGTGTACCTTAGGGTGGCTCTTCTTATGGCCTTGCGATCCTCCAAGTTTTCCCCTTCAGGATATGACCCATCCTTACAGTACTGCTCAATCTCAAAACACCACGTCAATTCTTCTTCATCTAAGATCTCCTCGAGCTCAGCTAGCATGATCTGTTGCACTTCTCTTTTCCTAGCCCTCTCTTCTAAGGTTGTCCTAAGGTTCTTGAACCAAGGATGTTGGGGAGATGGAATATCGAGCCGTTGGATGACAATTGTCTCAGTCCGATGGCTCAGGAAGAAGGATAGAGAAGAGGCTAGTGACGCCAAGGCATCAGCCAAGATATTTTGTGAGCGAGGAGTATGGACATAGATAAGCTTGCAAAATTGCCTTTCCAACAACGTGACCAAATCTTGATATGGTTTATGCTTTGGGTCACGAGTGCGGTAAGTTGAGAGCATCTGCCGCAGAACAAGATGAGATTCTCCTATGATTCTAAGGTGGGATGCACCAAGGATATAATCACACTTAAGCCCAGCTAGGAGAGCTTCATACTTAGACATGTTTTTAGTGGCGAAAAAGGTGAGTTGAAAAGCGATGGGGATGGTAATACCCTCCGGGGTAAGTAGTACGGCTTCAATGCCCCGTCCCTAAGAGTTGAGTGCACCATCAAAATGGAGGGACCATAAGGGGTCTTTGGAAATGACCGAGAGCTCTTCATCGCGAAACTCCTCGAATCGCTGTGAGGTAACGGCAAATGGGCAAGGTGCTCAGCGATGGCATATCCCTTGATGGCCTTTTAGACCGCAAAGGAGATATCGAATTGAGAGAGGAACCTCGCAGGTTAACTATAGCTTGAATGTTGATGGAGCTTCCAAAGGGTATCCAGGGAAGTCTGGTGGTGGGAGGTGCATTAAGGATACTAATGGGAATTTTATTCATGGCTTTGCTTTCTTTTATGGTACAAGTAACAGTCTTATTGTAGAAACAAGGGCTCTACATGATGGGTTGAGAATTGCTATGCAACTAAATCTTAATATTTCAGTAGTGTATTCTGATTCAGCATCTCTGGTCAAAGCTGTTCAGCATGGGGATGTGCTACATTGGGAGGTATTTCTTTGGTGGAGAGGTATTAAAAACATGATGCTGATGCTTCAAGCTCTTGTGATGCATACATAATGTGAAGCTAATCAGGTTGCAGATTCACTAGCAAATTATGCATGTGATATGGAGGACAACAGGGAGTTTCCCTCAATTAGCGAGCTACCTTTGAGTTCCAAGGGCGCGGTGGTTATTGATAAGATGGGTTTGCCTAGCTTTAGAATGTAATATGTGCTCTCATGTTTCATTTTATGGTCGTGTTGTTATTTGGAGAGTTTCATTTGGGAGTCGGGTGTTTCTTTCTTCTAGAGGTGTTTTCTCTCTATTCAAGGGTATGCCCTAGTGTGGATGTATTTGGACATTTTTACAATAATAAAACTCTCTAGTTTCTGTTAAAAAAAATTGAGAGAGGAAGCTCTGCCTGATGATTAGCCTATCTCCATATATATATATATGTATATTATATATATATTTTTGGTGATTAACAAAACCCAGAAAATTATTGACTAACACTAATTTCTGAAATTTGTTAACAGGTATCAAATAAAACAAATTCAGTAAGTTACTTACACTCATTTTTATTAGAAGTCAATTGCATATGATTTGCCTAAGTCTACATCGACTACTGTTGTAAGTTCACAACGATTACTGTTTTGTTACTATATCGATTTCACTTAAACAATGACTACATCTTTAAATATAAAAAACATTGATTTCTTTCAGACATCGATTTCACTTAGAACATCGATTTCATTCAAACATCGATTTTATTCAAACATCAATTTCAGTTCAACATCAATTTCACTTAGAACATCGATTTCTCTTGAACATCAACTTCATTCAAACATCGATTTCGGTTCAACAACGATTTCACTTAGAACATTGATTTCACTCCAACATCGATTATGCTCCAACATCGATTACATTTATACACAGATTTCGTTCAACATCGATTTCACATCAACATCGATTCCATGCCAACAACGATTTCACTCACAACGACTTCACTTGAACATTAGTTGTGTTTGGACATCGATTGCCATTTTACATAGACTATCTCTAAACATCAACTCTTCTTTAACAACAATTGTGCTATAGACAGTTAATGGATATTATTTTTATAATCATTCTAGCAGTCTTGATTACATTTTATCTCTCATGATATTCAAATGTATTTTCAAATCATTGTATAGTTCAAATTTTCCCATGAACAATGGCGTATCCTATGCACTCAAACATTTATCATTTCAGATATAATATATATAGGCACGACATCTCTTATGGACTACCATATTCATGTCACATAAAGTAGAACTTTAAAGGATGATAGAACATAATTTCCTCTTCGGTATATCCTCCTAAAGCATAGCCTGTGATGTTGACTGACATGTTAAGACACATTTAAGATGTCTATGCTCCAGCATTTATTGTGTGCAGGTTTCCGGTAGTCACACACGTAACAACGTTGGACTTGTCATGTTGACAGAAGCAAAGAGGATATCCAGATAATCTTTCTCTCTGTATGTGTCTATCCCAGTATTTAATGACTGTAGGTTTTCCTAATTCCTACGTTGGACCAGACACAACTAATGTTTTTCAAGATGAGAGACAACGAACACTTCAACTGATACTTCCTTAAGAGAAGATAAATAGAAGTCTGTTGACTCCATGAAGAACACCTTTTTAAAGAACAGAAGAAGGAAGAGCTCGCTCCCACATTCGGAAAAAGTGTCTTGCTCTTAGCTCTCCAGAAAGCACCTGTCTTCTAATTTTTGAGAGCTTGTTGTTAGATCTGAGAGAACTTCCTCCTGCGTAATTCTCTTGTCTCTCATATTCCGCCTCAAATCAAGCAGTTGCTATAAGCTTGGTCTAGGGGCCATCATCTCTTTACTCTTCTTGAGTGCTCTCCTCTTCATCTGTGAAGAGAGGACCTGCTGTAGAGTGGGTGTTTGCTTCCCTTTTGTAAGAAGGAAGACATGTTGTATCAGGTGGAGTATTGCCTCTTCGTGTAGTGAAGAGAAGGCCAACTACTACTGGATGTGTAAGTGTCCTTAAGGGGGACTGTACCCTTAGTTAGTGGAATCCCAAGTTATTGCTTGGAGACTGGATGTAGGACTCCTTGTGATAGGAGATCTGAACCAAGATAAATTTCTGTTGTTCCTGTGATTGTTCTTATTCTGTCTCCATTACTTATTAACTCTAACACTTGAGTTTAGTGTCTTTTGTCAAAGTAATTTTATTAATAATAATATTTTCAATTTTTTTAGTAATTTATTCACCCCCCTCTAGGCTTGCAACCTGGTCAACAAGTGGTATCAGAGCCAAGTCTCTTTAAGAAGAAGATCTCACAGTCTGAAGAGCAAAGATAAATAGCAGCCCAAGGATATGCTGAAGGACAATTAGTCACCCAGCCTCCACTATTCGATGGAGAAGACTACAATTATTGGAAGACAAGAATGAAGTTCTTTCTTCAAGGTCTAGATTATCAGTTGTGGACCATAATAGAAGAAGGAGATCTGATAATTCTAAACTCCAAAGAAAATTGGACAGATGTTGACAAGAAACAGATGTCCCAAAACAACAAGGCAAAGAGCATATTGTGTTGTTCACTAAGCAAGAAGGAGTTCAATAGGATAATCTGCATGCAAATCAGCCAAAGAAATGTGGGACAAGTTGAAACTCACCTATGAAGGAGCAAACAAGGTAAGAGAAACCAAAATAGATATACGAGTAACACAGTTTGAGAAATTTCAAATGCATTCAGGAGAGTCCATCTCACAAATGTACGGTAGGTTTACAAACATCACAAATGGCCTGGCTGGGCTAGGAAAAAGGTATGAGATAGGAGACATGGTAAGAAAAATACTTAGATCTCTACTAACCACATGGACTCCCAAGGTTACTGCCATAGAAGAAGCAAATGATCTCAAGACAGTGTCTCTTGAAAAACTCATTGGATCTCTAATGGCTCATAAGATAAACATGGAAAGGCTGGGAGAATCTTCCAGCAAGAAAAAGCACAACAATGCCCTCAAGGTGTAGAAAACACATCTGAAGGCGAATAAGAAAGTGAAAGGAGTGAAGAAAACAGTGAAGACGAAGAAGCTTTTCTCTCCAGACGACTATAACGAATTCTAGCCAAAAAGAAATATCTGTCAGGAAGGAGACACTTCAAGAAAGTCAAAGAGTTCAAGAGACCTGAAGGCAAAGAATTCAAGAGATCTGAGCCTATCTATTATGAATGTAAGAAGCCTGGACATCTTAAGGCTAAGTGTCTAAAACTTAAAAAAGTAGAATTCAAGAAAAAGGATAATACCAAAAAATTCAAGAAATACAAGAAGAAAGCTATGGCTGTTGCATGGAACAATGAAAGTGACACAAATAGTGAATCAAGCTCCAGTGAAGAAGAAGAAGAAGGAAAGACCAACCTAGCATTTATGGCAAATATCGATGATAAGGTAACTTCAGACTCTTCCTTTACTTCATGTAATGAATCTGATTCAAAGAGTTTAGAAGAAGCATTCAATGAGCTATACAGTAAATATAAAGATGTATGTAAACAATTAAAATCAATCAAGAAAATTATGCATGTCTTGAAATAACCAACTCAGATTTAAAATCAAAAATTGAACAATTGGAAAAGCAAATTTTAGAACTAAAATGAAGAAACGAGTTAATATGTGAGGATGTAAAAATTAAGAATGAAAAGATATCAAGTCTGGAAAGCTAGGAAACCATAAGTAAATTTAAGAGTGAAATTAATGTATTAACAAAAGACAACAAATATTTGACAGGCATAATTGAGAAGTTAACAAATGGAAGATCTTCATTAATATTAAAAGGGGCAAGAAGATCAGGTAGGAAAAAATATGGAATTGAGTATACTCTACCAGAAAATGAAGAAACAGTTGTATATCCCAAAGTATATCCATTGCCAAGATTTGTAGCTAAACAAGAACCTGGTTATAAAACAAAAACAAATGAAAATAGTAAGTCTAACAAAACAAGAAATAATATTGTATGTTGCACTCACTGTAACAAATTGGGCCATACTAAAAACGCCTATACAACTAAACACCTAAAGCGGGTTCTAAAAAGGAATTCTGTAGAAGCTAACCAATCAGGACCCAAAAGAACTTGGGTACCTAAATTTCATTGATTTATTACAGGGAAGTCTTAGAGCATCAAAGTGGTACCTGGACAGCGGGTGCTCAAGACATATGACCGAAAAAAAGCTATTCTCATTTATCAAGAATGAAGAAGGAACAATAACATATGGAGACAATGGTAAAGGTACAATCATTGGTTGTGGAACAATTGGAAGCAAAGACAATACTCTAATTGAAGATGTTCTCTGCGTCGAAGGTCTCAAGCACAACTTGATCAGCATCAGTTAGCTATGCGACAAGGGTCATCAAATGAAGTTTTAGGAATCTAAATGCCTAATCATCAAGGAAGGAATAACAATCTTTGAAGCCTATAGAGAAAGAAATCTGTATGTACTACATCTAGAAGATTTGAAAAGTCAAATATGACATAGAAGATTAGGATATGCCAGCTTGGATGGAATCAGAAAACTTATCAAATATGATATAGTGGAAGGTCTACCCAAGATGAATTCAAGACTGGATAACATATGTGAACCTTGTGCAAAAGGAAAACATGCAAAATCTTCTTTCAAATCTAAGACAATTGTTACTACCTCTAAACCTATAGAATTGCTTCATATGGACCTATTTGGACCAATGAGAACTAGAAGTTTAGGAGGGAAGAATTTTGGATTTGTTATTGTTGATGATTTTTCTAGATTCATGTGGGTATCATTTCTTGAACACAAAGATGACACATTTGACAGTTTTGTAAAGTTCAGTAAGCTAGTTCAGAAGGATAAAAAGTTCATCATCATAAGTATTCGATCATGTAACGACCCGACCCTCCAGACCCCGCCAGGGTCCAAAGTTCGCGTCGCCACCCACGGATCCGAAGACCCGGAAGGGTTGTAATAACAGTCTAGTGAGATATGTACTGAATTTATATAACTTTAACAATGCGTACAATATATAAAAGTCTGTACAACAAGTCCCAAGCAAAAGCACAGGTACCAGAAGAAAGGTGCAGTCCTTAAGGGGCATACCCCGAGGACTTGCAAAACACAACTCTCAGCTCTCTCGGGTACAAGAGCTCACAACACTCGCTCTCACTGCTGCTGACAACACACGGCGCCACAGCCGCCTCCGCAACCCGTCCGACACCGAGCTCCCGCGATGACGAGCCCCTAGCTGAAGGAAGTAGGGGGGTGAGCCTCGCGAACAAGGCCCAGTAGGGATTACCAGTCCCTCACCGGCTAGAGCAGAAGGAACTCCGAAAATAGGAAACTACACTAGAAAGCTGTAAAGCGAGTAACACATACAACATGATACTACTAAGTAGCGGAAGAGAACAGCGCAACGCCACGACCACCAACCGAGGTCGGGCCACACACACAACTCCCGCAGAAACCAACAGAGTCGGGCACAAAGCGGAAGCAACCCTCGGCACACCCGCCGAGATCACGCTACAACCAGGTGAGAACGACGTCTCACCCCAAGGACGGCCACCTCAGACCTCCACAGGGTTGAGGGCCCACAAGCAGAACCACCCGTGGACCCCGGATACACCGCAAGGTCGGGAAGCCATACACGCCGGTGCCACTGCGGATTGACACCCAAGAACGGGGCTACGGTACCGAGAGGAAACTGAGCGGGAATCACCAGAAGCACGGGTTGCCCACGGCCAGACCAACGAAGCCCACGGAAAACTAGGCACAGCCGGGCTATAACTGCCGTGCAAGCTCGGGCAACGAGGAACACTTGGAAACGTCGTGAGGAAAACACCGTCACAACAACAGCAACCAAGCCACCGCCACTAGCAGCCAAGAGGGGGACCCGTAGTCCACGCGCTCTGCTCGCTAGCCTGGCTCTGCCTCCAGCCCCGCGAAGGGCGAGACAGAGCTGCCAAGAACACACAACACATGCAACATCGCAGCCTGGCCAAGCTGCGGCCCCATGCCTGGCACCACTACATGGCTCCGGAACCAACGTAGAGAGAGGTAGTGAGACAAGGACTGTCTGGTCTGCGCCAGGAAAGCACTCCGAACCCCTTGGCGTCCCAGACCCAGACAAGAGAGCTCTACAAACGACTCAGCGTTGCTGTCCAACCTCGTTTTCCCCTCAGCTCCAAAGTCCGCCCTGTCGGCTGCCAACTCGAGCATGCTCGTAGCCCAAAGTACTCCCTCAACAGGCTCCCGAGGACGGGGGTCCCAGGCAACGGAGATAACCTCTGAACGGGACAAGCCCTCAAGTGCCAAGCACCGGGCGAAAAGGCGGGGCAGCACAACAAGAACCACACCACACTGCTGGCTTGTAACACACGACAAGACCAGTAAGCACGAGGCACGCACAGACCCTCAAGAGGGTCGTCGTCCAACCAACCACGTATGGAAAAGCCAGAGTCTCGAAACACTACCAGCTAGCACGGAAACCCGTCGCTCAGCTAATAATCGATCGACCACCAGTCAATCGATTATTAAACAGACGCGACCCTCCCTGCACCACTGCCGGAACACGGCCATGAAGGTGTCACCTTCGGTCTCTGAACGCAGGGAGGCAACCAGCCGCGTTCCCTACCAGAAGGTCCTAAGGGCAACCCTGCCCTGGGGCACACGTCGACACACAAATCGGGCCACGGAACACCTGAGGCACACACAGGTACTGTCGCGTCCCTCAAGACCATCACGACACCATCGCGACGAGGAGGGGCGCCGCGATAATGACCATGATGCGACGGGGCAGCGCGTCGCGATAGCCTCCCTGTCGCGACCCGTCGCGACAGCGGCCCTTATCGCGACCGCCAAACGCGCCGCGATAAGGTCGCGTCCGACTGGGGCGAAGCCTCTACTGATGTCGCGACGCACACCGCGACCGCGACATCAGTCGGGAGGCAGACCACGGGATGCTCCATCCCGGGCCGCCCAGAACCATACAAACATGCACACACGGGGAGGGGAGCATGGGGAAAACTGTAAAGCTAACTACAAAACCCCGAGGACTCCCGATCCACCCAGATTGGGAAGGGCACAAGAAATCCCTACCTTTCACGAAGAACCAAAACCCCGTAGGGCCCTTCTCGTAGGAATGAACACCTCCTCCTCGCTCCACGCACGCTCCACGACGCCGGGACACCACGCTCGGCCCTCCTCCTCGCCTGAAACGCACCAAAGGGGAGAAGAGGGGAGGAAGAGGTCGCCGGAGGGAGAGGGAGAAGGGAAGAAGAAGAGAGAGGGGGAAGGGGTAGCCGGCCAGCAGCTTAAGCCACCGACACCCAGAACGCGACGGCCCGCCCCGTCGCGTTACAGACCTTAACGCGACGGGCCAATGGACCGCGACAAGGACGCGGCCCCTAAGAGCGCCGCGACAACGCGACAGGCCGTACTGACACCCTGCCACTCTGACAGGCATCAGACGACCGGACAGTGGAACACGACAAAATGCTGTCGCGACCCGTTGACCGGGCGCTACAAGAACGCGACGGGTAACCCGGGCGCGACAAGAACGCGACGCACAGACTCGCCGCGACACGGATGACTGTCGCGTCAGGCACCCCTGACGCGACACTGAAGCGTCGCCCAGCCTGGACGCGTCAGTGGCCAGTCATCCTAGACGCCGGACAGAAAGCCGGGAAGTCGGGTCTTACAGATCAGATCATGGAGGAGAATTTCAGAATGACAGGTTTGCAGATTGTGTGATGATATAGGAATTGAACACAACTTATCAGTACCAAGAACACCACAGCAAAATGGAGTAGCTGAGGGGAAGAATAGAACACTATTGGATATGGCAAGAACTATGTTATCCGAATATAACCTTCCAAGATATTTCTGGGCAGAAGCAATTAATACAGCTTGCTACATAATCAATAGATCTATGATCAGACCCATACTGAAGAAAACAACATATGAACTATACAAGCAGAAGAAACCCAAGATCAGCCATCTCAAAATATTCAGATGCCCATGCTTCATTCACAACAATGGTAAGTCAAATATTGGCAAGTTAGATCCCAAATCAGATGAAGGTATTTTTATGGGTTACACTTCTAAAGCCAAAGGATATAGAGTGTTCAATAAAAGGAGATTTTTAATTGAAAAAACTGTACATGTTATTTTTGATGAATCTAATCCTTCCTTGAGAAAGGAAATTGTTAGTGATGATGAAGATACAGAAAATCTTTGCAAGAAATTGAAGGAAGCGTCCATCAAAGATAATGAAGATCCACTCTTGAAAGAACTGCGACAAAAAGATATTGCTCATGATAATCTTCCTAGGGAATGGAGATATAAAAAGGATCATCCAAAAGATAATATAATTGGAGGTCCATCTGTTGGGGTAAGAACAAGAGGTAATGTTATTCGTTGTGATAGTTGAGTCCCTGGTTTTGATGATGTCATATTAAAGTATAAAATGAGAAGACAATTGACATATATTAATTATTTTGTAGGTACAACTCAACTGGATCAAAGAACAATGAGAAATTGTCAGTTAAGGTCAACACTACCCGGAACATAGGTCGACACTAGAGGACTATGGATGTTGATGTGAAAGGTTGAGATCAAGTCAAACCAACACTACTCAGAGAGTATGTCAGCACCTGAGTTGTCTTCAATTTATTCCAAGAAGGTGAAACACTAATCGTGTCGACACTGTGTGGTGATAAGGTCGACACTAAGCAAGGGTAGAATTCACTTTGAGGAAAATTGAAGCTAAGGTCGACACTAGCTGTGCATGAGGTCGACGCCAACAGTCTATCAGATCAACTCAGAAAGAAGTACAAGCAGATATCTTGGAGATATCAGGTTTGACATGTGGATGAGAAATCAGAAAAGAGTGCTTCTCTTTGAATTGAAGTGAGTGTGTCGACACTAGAGTCTGGCAGTGTCAACACTAGGACACTTAGAATTTTCTCAGAATGTGAAGGTCATCAAGTAGGCATGTGATCCAAAGCCTACCACATGGGATATTCTCTGTCCATGTCAGATGTTCGGGAAGGCGCCGATTCTTGGTGGCAAAAAGATTTCTCCATTTTTTTTGGGTGAATCGGTTGAGGGGCCCATGACACAGAATCCGCGCAATCAGGTAAAAAGAGCTCCAGTTCACGAAAAAGTAGAGAGCACACATTACGTAAAGGAAGAGGTGCTGAGCAGAGTGGAAAGGAAGAGTTCAGATGTTCTGAAGCAACACTTCGATGCCATTTTTTGAAGTAGGAGCTATGATCTGATGAAAGCAATGATGATTCAAGCAAGATCAGAAGATTCAAGAAGTGAATGCTGAGCCTTCAAGAATAGGGGATAGGGAATCTTCCTCATTCTTGATCTTTGCAAATTATTTGTGGCAGATTTCCGAAGGAATTCATCAGATGGGAAGACGAGTCCAAAATCTGGGAGAGATGCATACGAATTCAGATCCAGACCAGGGAGTTTGATGAAATTGCCATATATTCCAACAATTTTCCTTTTCATTATTTTAAACCTTCTTCTGAGCATTTGAATTGTCTGCTATCTGCTTCTTGGTGAAGCAGATTGGATTGATCACTCACGAATTGTGATTGGATCAATTCAGGTGAAGCTGTGAATCAGCGGTTGTTTGAGATTTTCTGTCAGGGTTTCTGATAGTGGTACCTCACTGATTTGGTGAGGGGTGGATGTAGGTCTCCTCACTGGAGCCGAACCACCTTAAAATTCCTTGTTCTCTTGTGGTTGTACTAATCTTGCTTTGTGTGTTTGAGCATCTAATTCACAGAATTGAAATCAGATTTTTTAAATTCTAATTCGTGCTAAAAATTATGAGGATTCTCTATTCACCCCCCTCTAAATAATCCTTCCACACACAACACGTGGTATCAGAGCCTGGTTCTCCAATTTAATTGGTTTCACGACCAGGAGATAATTGTGTATTATGGAATCTAGAGGCTATATCGCAGAGGGTCACTCTGTGAACATACCACCTTAATTTGATGGCACTAATTATGCGTATTGGAAAACTCGCATGCATGTTTTCTTGCGAGCTCAAGATCATCAAATCTGGAGAGTGGTGAACAACGGACCTTATGAGCTGTCCGAGGATGAAGAGAAGTGGACTCCAGAGGAAATCAAAAAATCAAATGCAAATTGGAGTGCGATGAATATAATGCAGTGCTTACTGCATCCGACTGAATTTTCAAGAGTTTCATGATGCTCAAGCGCAAAAGAGATCTGGGATCGACTTATGGTAATCTATGAAGGCACATCAGAGGTAAAGGAGACTAAGGCCAATATGTTAATTTCTGAATATGAAGCTTTTCAGATGAAACATGATGAAACTATTTCTGAGATGCATGGTAGATTGACATTGTTAACAAATGGGCTGAAGAATCTAGGTAAAGTTTATTCTGATAAAGAACTAGTGAGAAAAATTCTTAGATCCTTGACACCCATTTGGCATACTAAAGCAACTGTTATTGAAGAATCTAGAAACTTGTCCACAACCACTGTTGATGAGTTAATAGGTTCCTTAATGACATATGAGTTGGGGTTGAAAAGAACTAAGGATGATCTAAGAAAGAAGAAACCTCTTGCTCTTAAAGTAAGTCCTAGCACCAAGGAGGCTACCGAAGACAGTGATTCATCCATTTCTGAAGATGACTCAAGTGAGTTTGCTTTGATGACTAGAAAGTTCAGAAAGTTTCTGAAAAAAGAAGGTAAGAATTTTTTGAAGAAGAAATTTTACAACAACAAATTTTCAAAACCCAAAGCAAATGCTAATAAAAGGACTGATAGAATTGTATGTTACAATTGCAGGAAACCGGGACATGTCAAGTTCGAATGTCCTGAAGTTCAGAAGAAGACTCAGCCCAGATGGAATACAAACAAGCAAAAGGCTATGGTTGGTACCTGGAGTGAAGAAGAAGATGATGAAGAGGAGGAAAGCTCAGATGCCGAGGACACTCATTCAAAGCTGGGCTTAATGGCTATAGACACTGAAGAGGAAGAAGAAGAGGTAAGCTCCTTATTTAAGGATTTCAGTTTGAAAGACTGAGAGCATGCTTACTTCGAACTTATGGATCAGTATGATGATCTTAATAAGGAAAAAAAGTTGTTAAAAAGGAAACTGAAACACTCCTCTCAGAACATGTTAGCAGAAGAAAAAGAGAAAGAGTGTTCACAAGAGATAAATGCTCTAAGAGAAGTTGTAAATGAATTGAAAAATCAGAATATTGTAATTCTTGATGAAATAGCTCTCGTGACTGAAAAGAATGCTGCTTTACACAGTGTTAACACTGAATTACAGAAGGAGATTGAAGTTCTACAGATTGAAGTAAACAAAAGGCAGGAAGCTCTTGAAAAATTTGTGAGTGGCAGGAACAATCTTGAAGTTCTTCTAGGCACAAGAGTAAACTTTAACAAAGAGGGGTTAGGTTTTAATCCCACAAAGAAGAAGGAAGTAGGACTGAAAACGATAATATTCACTTCTTCAAAAACATCTGAAGCTTCCACTTCAAAAGAACAGAGAAATGTGAAAATTAGAATGGATACAAAACATGATGGAAAAAATAAGTTGGTTGATAGTAAAAACACTCAGGGAAGAAAGACAACAAAAGTTGAGAATGAACAAGTCTTTTAAAGAAATAAAAAATTGACATCACCTGTGTGGCAAGGTCGACACTACACCTATGGTAAGTCGACACCATCTTACAGAAAATATCAAGAGTTGGGAAATTGGACAAATAACAGGTCAAAATCATTTCAGAATTGGTCTCCCACCATATGGACTCATGATAAATCAAGATCCATCTATGTCAATAATAAAAAATGCTCAAAATGGAATCACTCAGGTTGACACTATCCTTTCAAAGTGTCGACACATTCCTACGATTTTGTAAGAAGCAATGAACCTCAACATCTTAAAAAATTGTGGAATCAAACCAAGTTCAGATCTTACACTGGAAATGTGGAGAAAAAGTTAAACAAAAATCTCACAAAAAGAAATGGTTCAAAATATCATGAGAATAGGAAACAAAATGGAAAACAGAATAACATCTGGAATGAAGAAAACATAAAGGTGAATAAATAATTCTGGATTCCGAAAGACTTGCTTTCTCATATTCTTAATTTTGAAGGCATTGTGGGACCCAAATGTACTTGGGTTCCAAAGAATTTTCTTTGATTGTATGTGTGCAGGTATGTCTTACAGCCAAGAAGAATTTGTGGTACTTAGATAGTGGCTGTTCAAGACATATGGCAGTGGATAAGGATAAATTCTGTCTATTATTTGAAAAGAAGGGTGGACATGTCACATTCGGAGGCAACAACAAAGGTAAAATCATTGGGTCAGGTAAGGTTGGTAAGAATCTCACAAATTCGATTGATGGAGTCCTTCTAGTGGAAGGTTTGGAGTATAACCTTCCGAGCATTAGACAATTGTGCGACAAGGGTCACAAGATAATGTTTGATTCTCTGAACTGCACTATTTTTGAACCTAATTCTGATGTTGTTAAGTTTACTGGAAAAAGAGCAAATAATGTCTATATGGTAGATCATGATGATTCTGAAAACACTAATTTGTGTTTAACTGCAAACAAAAATAACTTGGCATGCTTATGACATCGTAGACTAGGTCATGCTAGCTACCATGTGCTCCATAAATTAGCCAAATTCAACATGGTTAAAGGACTGCCTGATATATCTTTCAAACAAAACTTGAATATGTGTGAAGCATGTTCTCAAGGTAAGCAAACTAGAAAATCTTTCAAAAGTAGATTAGAAAGTCAATCCACCAAACCATTCGAACTTATTCACATGGATTTGTTTGGTCCCACAAGAACAAACAGTCTAAATGGAAAAAGGTTTGGATATGTGTTGGTTGATGATTTTTCTAGATACACCTGGGTTTACTTCCTTGCTCAAAAAAATGATGCTTTTACTGAATTTCATGAGTTTTATCAGAAGATTTCACAAGAAGGGAAGTTTAAAATTATTTCAATCATGTCAGATCATGGTGGTGAGTTTGAGAATGCTAACTTTGAGGATTTTTGCAGGAAAGAAGGAGTTCTCCACAAGTTTTCATCACCAAGAACTCCTGAACAAAATGGAGTTGTGGAAAGAAGAAACAGAATACTTGTGGAGATGGCAAGAACCATGTTAATTGAGAGTGGTCTGCCAAGGATGTTTTGGGATGAAGCTATAAATACTTCTTGCTATATCATAAATCACGGCATGGTAAGACCTTTCTGTAAAAAGACTCCTTATGAACTACTGAAAGTACTACTTTCGACGTTCCCCAGATTACAACTCTACCCTCTGATCATGTTATGATAGGAAGCCCCTCCAAATTTCCTGACGAATCTCTACCCGGAAGTTCCTTTTCTAAGGAGAATTTTATACCTCCTTTTAGACGAAGCCCAGATATTGTTACGGTTCCTAAGGAAAGAAGTTCTCAAGGAGTTATTACCCAAAGTATTGTTGCTGATCGTGCTGACATTGACAACTTTTTAATGCCTACGGTTGACATATCCGTGGATGGTAGACTTCAACCCCCGGGGGGTGTTCGAACCAGATCAAAGGCTAAGGCCAATGGGTCCAAATCTGGCTACCGTTCCTCATGAATTGCAGCTCCATATTCTGGAATATTAGGGGTGTCGCTAATCCAGCCACAAGGCGACATCTCCGTTTGTTGTGTAGGAAGCATCGTCCTTTGATTTTTGCTATATCTGAACCTATGATTCCTTTTAGTCGTGCTGATCATCTGTGCAAATCTATCAGAATGCATGATGTAGTTGGTAATGATGGTGATCTTTCGAAGATTTGGGTCTTTTGGCAGGACAGTGTCCACCTAGAAGTTGTTTGCACTTCATCTCAATATATTACTCTGGCTAATAAAGAGGGTGAAGAGATTACTTGCTATATCTCTTTTGTCTATGCTTCTTGTAGTCATGGGGAGCGTCAGTCCATGTTTCAAGATCTCTTGCATTTTGCCTCCCAGATCTCCGAGCCTTGGATAATTGGTGGTGACTTCAATTGTATCTCGAAGCCTTCAGAAAAAGTTGGTGGTTGTAAGGCCCTCGAATTTTGTTTCATTATTGTAATGCATGTAAATAATTCGTGTCGTATATGTACGTATGTATGTATCTACGTATGTATTAGTATACTTATGTGTGTATGTGTATAGCTTAGGTATAAATAATGTATGTAATGCTTGATGGTAGTGTGTGCACAAAACCATATAGATATTACATGTATATATACAAGATGTGCATGGGTTTCTGCATGTTTTAGACTTCTGGCCGAAGGCCATATTGGCGTCAACATCATGACGTCGATGTGATGTCAGCGTCCACCCATGGACGCCAACACTAATCCCAGCGTCCAACGATGTGGACGCCAACTTCTCTGACCTGCATGCGTTGCAGATCCAGAAATTCCAGAGGCAAGGCAACTCATCCATTGGGGAGCTGTCTCCCAACGGTCTGAGAGCCATCTTGTCACCCCATGCGTGGGAGAGGGACCTCTCCTCTTCAAAAGAGCCTCATTTCGCAACCCTAGGGCCCTCTTTACCCTTTTGCAAGGGAGGAAGAAGAGAGGAGAAGAAACCCTACTTTCTGACTGAGGAAAACCCCCACCTTTGCAAACCAAAAACTGAAGATCTAAAGCTTGTTCCGGGGTTTTGCTGCAACAAGGAGCTTGCTGGATCATCGAGGAAGGCTTCCCCGACATCGACTTGCTGTGGAGACTACTCAGGAACCCGGAGTAAAGCGTTTCTAAGAGCTTCTTGGGACAGCCCAAGGAGAGCTTCACCGAGCCCTAGATCCATTGGTGTATTTTTTCTAAAGGCAAGTACCCTACTCATAACGTCCCTGTATGTGTCTAGGTTGGTTTTACAAATTTTATGCATTTTCCCTCGTGTCCTAGACCCCCAAATTCACCCCATCTTTGGAGCTCGGGTCTGTGTTCTGCACAGACCTGACATTAACGGCAATACTCATTGCCGCTAAGATCATGCTTAGCGTCCATCGATGATGCCGATAACATGAAATTAACGGCCATAGCTTCCCGCCAAGTTCATCTGAGCAGAACAGCAAGCTGTTCTGCCCTTCTATACGACTATTTTCAATATGTTTCACGATGAGGATATACTGTAAATCATTTATATGCTATGTATATTGTTGATGTGATGGATGTGGTGTGTGGATGGATTATCACGAATGATAGGACTTAATTATTTCATGAAGATACATGTGTGATGAGTTTTAATCTTGTTAAACCATGTTTGCATGATTTAGGACAAGTCTAAATGCCCTAATTTGTGAGGATTATGTATGTGAGGTTCAGTCCCTGTTTAAATTTCTGAGATTATTCCCATGCTTGTGTGAATTATTGCAAAATTTGTTTAGGAAAAATAGAGATCATGCTAAGTCATGATAAATCTTCCATAAATTAATGGATTGTCCAATAAATTCGGGAATGAATTTCGTATTTCCATGCATGCTAGGGTTTAGATAGTAAGCTGCTAAGATGGTGATTTGTGTACAATTCCATGTTAAGTTGAATGGTGGATGGCATGAGAAATGGATGTTTGAATTTCTGAAATTTCGTTTTAGTTCAGAAAAATATGAAAATTTGCATGAGGAATCCTAAACCCGAAAATAGCTTGTGGTTAAAATTTCAGGTCATTTGGACCAATAGATGATACAATATGAAATTCCCATGTGAAACTGTGAAACTAATGCATGCCGATGTAAAATGATTTGTTGTGTGTATAGCCACCTGATTAGCGTAATTTTCTGAGTGCTAAGATTCTGTAATTGTAGTTCCATGTTAGGAAAAACAGAGAAATGTGCATGTGAGTGAGAAAGTGAATGAAATGAGAATAATATGTGTAAACTTATGTGTTAAAAACGGTAAAAACATGTAATGTGTAAATTGTGCCAAGTGTGACATTGCTTCTACAGAGGGTAGTGGAACCGTATCAGGGAAAAGTCCCCCGAGAAGGTTCAATGTGTAAGTGACCCTAAGGGCATTAGGGGGAAATCCTGGAGGTGGACAAGTACCACTAGTTAGGGTGGAGACTTGTTCTCCCGGTCTGCGCAGTCCAAGAGTCGCCATTGTATTGCCTAGATGGCGTCTATGTGATGTGATGTGTTGTGTCCTTCTTTGGTGGTTTGGACTATGTGTCACGGCACTAAATGTGAAAGTGTAAATGTGAATGTGTAAATGTGCATGTGTTCATGTGTTAATGTGAAAGTGAACAATGTGTAATGTGTACGTGTAACGTGCAATTTATGTGAATTGGAAATTTGTGTAAAGAAAATGTGAAACCAAAATGTGAGGATATGATATTGTAATCCATGTTGTGACAAATCTGAAACCATGTTAAATCAGTAGCTTCATTATGTCAGGATCATGTTTATATGTGTAAAGTGCCTAGAATCCATGCTAGGGACAATTAACAAGTATGTGCACAAAATTCCATGTTTGGTTGTTCACATGTTGTATTTCAAATAACATTGTAGCTCCCATGTGTAGGGTTATGGTTGCTAATTCATGTGAAAACCAGCAAGTTAAAGTATGTAAAATGTTCGTGTACATGCACAAGAATGTGTAGATCCCATGCTAGGTGTGTTTTGTTTCATGTACGTAGGATAATCATGCTAAGTGCTTTCATGTTTTAGTTAAAATGCAAAGTAGAATTTCATGAGTAGGAATGATTAGAGAACACGTGTTAGAAATTTATCTTGATAAGGAAATCTGAAAGCATGCATCATGTGTTTACTTATAGAATTATCATGGTTGGTTATTCATTTCAAATGTTAAGCATGATACAAGTTGAGTTTTTGCAATGGTGTGTGTAGAGCCTACTATGACATGTACGTGTATGGTATGAGTGGTGTTACTTGCTGAGTCTTTAGACTCACTACTTGCTTCAGCGTACAGGTGTAGTTGGTGACATGGCACCGTTGGAGGAGACGGTGGAGACGGACTCCGAGCGCGGAGATTAGTCTTTGGAGCACTTTGTGACTTTTGCGTTTCATAGTATGTAAATTGAACGTTGTATTAGCGTTATCATGGAAAGAATGTATAATGGTGGACATCTATGTATTAAATTTTCAGCAATTTAAATTTTGTGAACTTTTAAGTTCTTTAATGTTATTGCAATTTCATGTATGCTAAATGTGGATGATGAATGAATGAAGACAGTAGTTCTTTACTTCTGCTACTCTGTTATTATATTCACGTGTATCTCAGCTGAATGTATTGTTGGGTAAATGTCCCACTGTGATGACGCTCGCTATACCGACGTGGGTTGGTATAACCGTACCGGTATAATGAGGGCCGTCACAGAGATTCGTATCAGAGCAACCGGTTGAGATTGCACATGAATATACCTAAGTCATCATCCCCATTGCATGCTAAGTATGTCCACATGTGTAGAATTGATTAATAAGGAATGAAAGATAGATAAGAAAATGGTTAGGAAACTTAGTAACCTAGCTCTAATGTGAAGAGTTATGCGGAAGTACACAATACGGTAATCTAGAAGGGGGGGGGGGGGTTGAATAGATTACGGCAATTTTAAACTATTGATGGCTTCTTTTCGATGCTACATCGATCTTAATGAAATTTGATTCAAATTCAATTAAGTGTGAGACCGCTTGAGTTGATTTAAGTGAGAACAGAAAATCAAACGTGCGTATGAACACCGTGCCTACCAATCATCTATCGCAAAATGCGAACAAACCACAGAACACGATGATTTAAGGTGGTTCGGAGTACACAACTCGTGTATCCTACATCCACCGTCCACACACACACGCAGAAACGACTGCTTATGAGCGAGTTCAACACTACAACTCAACCACACACACGTTGTCTGATGAACCACGATCAGAACAACCACAAATACGTGAATCAAGCACAAGGGATGCTCGAAACACAACCACACACACACACGATGGAATGGAAATTATGAAATGGAGAAGAATTGGGAATTAGGGAACAAATCCGGTTGGAATTCTTCTCGTGGATCGTCCAAACGCTCTTCAAACTTCGATTGGATGTAGATTGATTGATGTAGAAGGTTGAATTGATGACGATCCGGCTTCAGCTCCGCATAGATGGTGATTCCACGTCGATCTGGGCGGAAAGTTGAAGCAGAGCAGCAATTTGGGGCTTTTCCTCTTGGTCCCTTGGAGGCTCTTGGATGGGAGGCTGCTCTCTGCGAATTTGGCTCCAAAAGGATGCTTATATAGTGTTAGGTAAAGGTGGGGGTCGTGGAGGAAGGAAACACCCAAGTGGGGCCGGATTTGGAAACCCAAAATCTGAAGTTTCCGTCGGCTGTCGACAGGTGCACTTGCATCTGTCGACAGGCAGACTCAGGCTGAGAACTGGGTTTCAGGAAAATGAGTTTCTGAGTGTATCTGTCGACAGGCAGTTTGCATCTGTCGGCAGATGCACTCAAGAATTGAAAACCTGAGCTCTGTCCTGGGTTGTCTGTGTGTATCTGTTGACAGGTACATTGCATCTGTCGACAGATACACTCAGAGATGCAAACCTGAGTTCTGTCTTGGAATGACTGTATGAATCTGTCGACAGGTAGAGTTCATCTGTCGACAGATACACCTCTTTGACAGATTTTTGTGCTTTTTGCTCATCTCTTCAATGCCTCTTCAATGCTCCATGTTTCATGCTTGTGCACCTACATGCAAATACATTGTTAGTGATATACATTGTATGATTTAGCAATGTTTAACTCAATCACTTTCATGGTGTTTTTCATGTTAGTTAGCACATCAATTTTGCATTAAATCAATGTTCAAGGGTGTTAATGTGATCATCAAAAACATGATATATGAAAAACCCAACAATCTCCCCCTTTTTGATGATGCCAAAAACATTCAATTGATGCATATATTGATGTTCTCCCCCTTTTTGACAACATGCAAAAGGTCAAGTCATGCACATTTAGAGACAAATAAACATGAACTGAGTTTTCATTGATTGATCATTGAAATTTCACAGTACATTTGATAATCATTACATGACTCAATAAAAAGAAAGGGAAATAACATGAACAAGCAAAAGATGATAAGACAAGTGAGACTAATTCCCATCTAAGACTCTTAGTGACCTCTAATGACCCTGAGACCCTCTATTCATCGTCATGTCCAGCAGGAGGAGGGTGACGGGATCCATCTCTCTCGGAGTAGAGGTGGTCAAGACGGTCATCTAAAGTGTTGAGGCGAGCGTCCACTTGATCAAATCTTGACGTCATCCGAGCAAATCCTGAAATCATTTCTTGATGGATTTGTGCCAAGTAATCATGAACGGATTGTTGTGGAGGCATAGGTACATCATCAAACTCTTGAGCTTGGTCAGGCATTTGCCATCTTGAGGGTCTTCATCACTGCCCTCATTTGCTTCATCATCTTCATTGTCTTCTTCACCGGTTGACACTTCAGCTCCTTGTGGTTCCTTTCCCTTGAGAGTCCTTGTGACGACGCCGTCTACAATTTTGTAGCCCATGCGGTTGGCGGCGGTGAGGTCAAAGGCACTTCGGGATTTTAGTGAGATGAGCTCACTTGGAGGGATAGGAATGCCAAGGAAAATAAGAAGAGAAGTGATGGGGCAAGCATATGGCATTGATCTTTTGGTGTTAGAGAAACACCGACGGATGAGGCTTATCATGAGTTCAGGAAGATTGATTTCTTGACACTTGAGGAAAAAAATGAATAGGGATTTATGGACCTCGGTGACTAACTCTCGACTTCAATCCTTCGGGACGATCAAGGTAGATAGGAATCATTTACTTGAGACCTCGTTTGAACAGAATCATTTAAACTACCTATCACATCATCAAGTGGGTGATCTTTGGAGTACCTCACATTTGTGATTGTTGAAGGGCCGGGAGTATCTTGTCCTTGAGGAATTTGATCTTGTGAATGTTGTTCTTCAGGAGGATCACTTTCTGGTGGATTCTCTTCAAGTGTTTCATCTTGTTTTCTGAATGCTATTTCATCATCATCACTCTCACTAGATGTTTCTTGCTCATCACTATCTTGTTGAATAGATTTCTTGGAGCTTGTTGATGTTTTATTGGATGCTTTTAGAGCAATTGACTTTCTAGGATTTTCTTCTAATTCTTTTCTTTTGATGTTGATTTCATATGTCATTAGAGAGCCAATTAGTTCATCCAATTTCATTTTGGAAAGGTCTTTGGAATCCTCAATGACAGTGGCCTTAGTATTCCAAGATGAAGTAAGAGATCGAAGGATCTTTCTCACTAAGTCACTTTCAGAGTATTCCTTCTTAAGACCTTTTAGCCCGTTAACTATTAGCATGAATCTTGCAAACATGTCTGATATGGTTTCATCAGTTTTCATCTTGAACATTTCATATTCAGACACTAACATGCTAACTTTAGTTTCCCTTACCTCGGACGTACCTTCGTAGATAAGTTCAAGCTTGTCCCACATCTCTTTTGCTGTTGAGCATGTGGAGACTCTTGAGAACTCCTTTGGATGCACCGCACATTGCATCATGTTTAGTGCACTCCAGTTGAGAGTTCCCTTGGCTATTTGGTCTTTCGTCCAGGTGTCTTCGTCCTCGGGCAATACATATGGTCCTTTGCTGACTATCTTCCACAGCTCGTAGTTTTGAGCTCTCAAAAATACCTGCATACGATTTTTCCAATAGGAATAGTCAGTGCCATCAAAATAGGGTGGCCTGGTTACTGAATGTCCCTCGGCCATATACCCTTTGCTAGAATCCATAAGATCGAAAATCTCCTAATCGCTAGATCAAATTACGAAAAGCTGTAAATCGGAGAAACCCGCTCTGATACCAATTGAAGAGTTATGCGGAAGTACACAATACGGTAATCTAGAAGGGGGGGGGGGTTGAATAGATTACGACAATTTTAAACTATTGATGGCTTCTTTTCGATGCTACAGCGATCTTAATGAAATTTGATTCAAATTCAATTAAGTGTGAGACCGCTTGAGTTGATTTAAGTGAGAATAGAAAATCAAACGTGCGTATGAACACCGTGCCTACCAATCATCTATCGCAAAACGCGAACAAACCACAGAACACGATGATTTAAGGTGGTTCGGAGTACACAACTCGTGTATCCTACATCCACCGTCCACACACACACGCAGAAACGACTGCTTATGAGCGAGTTCAACACTACAACTCAACCACACACACGTTGTCTGATGAACCACGATCAGAACAACCACAAATACGTGAATCAAGCACAAGGGATGCTCGAAACACAACCACACACACACACGATGGAATGGAAATTATGAAATGGAGAAGAATTGGGAATTAGGGAACAAATCCGGTTGGAATTCTTCTCGTGGATCGTCCAAACGCTCTTCAAACTTCGATTGGATGTAGATTGATCGATGTAGAAGGTTGAATTGATGACGATCCGGCTTCAGCTCCGCATAGATGGTGATTCCACGTCGATCTGGGCGGAAAGTTGAAGCAGAGCAGCAATTTGGGGCTTTTCCTCTTGGTCCCTTGGAGGCTCTTGGATGGGAGGCTGCTCTCTGCGAATTTGGCTCCAAAAGGATGCTTATATAGTGTTAGGTAAAGGTGGGGGTCGTGGAGGAAGGAAACACCCAAGTGGGGCCGGATTTGGAAACCCAAAATCTGAAGTTTCCGTCGGCTGTCGACAGGTGCACTTGCATCTGTCGACAGGCAGACTTAGGCTGAGAACTGGGTTTCAGGAAAATGAGTTTCTGAGTGTATCTGTCGACAGGCAGTTTGCATCTGTCGACAGATGCACTCAGGAATTGAAAACCTGAGCTTGTCCTGGGTTGTCTGTGTGTATCTGTCGACAGGTACATTGCATCTGTCGACAGATACACTCAGAGATGCAAACCTGAGTTCTGTCTTGGAATGACTGTATGAATCTGTCGACAGGTAGAGTTCATCTGTCGACAGATACACCTCTTTGACAGATTTTTGTGCTTTTTGCTCATCTCTTCAATGCCTCTTCAATGCTCCATGTTTCATGCTTGTGCACCTACATGCAAATACATTGTTAGTGATATACATTGTATGATTTAGCAATGTTTAACTCAATCACTTTCATGGTGTTTTTCATGTTAGTTAGCACATCAATTTTGCATTAAATCAATGTTCAAGGGTGTTAATGTGATCATCAAAAACATGATATATGAAAAACCCAACAATGTTGAAAAACCCAACCAGGTATATAGGATCTCAGGCATTGCCGTTACGCCAAAACTCGAGTTGTTGTGTAAGGATACCATCCTTCCTTATAACCCACCACAGGGTACAGTCCCCCTGCTGGACAACTCAGCAACACCCGCAGGCAGGTCCACACCCGGACCTAGGCATGACTTGGCCAACCTGGCCTCCGCCACACCCTCATTCTTAGGTCGCCCCAGGGTGAGACGCTGGCACGCGCACCTGCCTCGCAGCATGCCGCCCAACATAATGGTGGCTGAAATTTTATTACAGCCATGGCTTTGAGAGGTAGGCGTGGCGGAGCGCCGGCCCGTGAGGACGAGCCGCGACATGAAGAGCGGGCGGAGCAGCAGGCCCCGGCACCTCCAGGTCCTGTACTTCCCCCACCGCCACCTGTGGACTATGGAGTATTCATGCAAGGTCTGGTGCAAGCCATGCAGACGCAGGCTCATACCCAGGCAGCACTCCAGGCTCAGTTGGAGGCTCAGGTTAGACCAATAAAATGAACTATTATCTGTTTTATTTGAATGTGTGATATTATATTGATTATGTATTGCTTGATGTGTACTGTAGCAGGCTCAAGTACCAGCTCAGGACCATGGTGGACCTTCTACCATGGAGAGATTCAAGAGGATGCTGCCACCCTCTTTTATGGGGGAGAGCGATCCATTGTTGGCTGAAAGCTGGATGAGGGAGATAGAAAAGATCTTCCGAGCCATCAGGTGTGCAGACGAGGACAAGGTCACATTGGCCACCTACATGCTACAGGTATGTGTTGATTTTGTAGGATTGTATGTTTTGTTTAGTTAGAACTGTTAGTTGGAGCTTACGAAGGTGCATTGCAGGAAAGAGCTGATGTATGGTGGTCTTCATTGCTGCGTACCCGATTTGAGGACAGAGCTATCGACGTTGCTTGGGACGAGTTCGTAAGGCTATTTCGGGCCAAGTTCGTCCCCGAACATGTGCAAGATCGGATGGAGTAAGAATTTCTATCTTTGGCTCAAGGCTCCATGACCGTGCTGGAATATGAGGCAAGATTTTCTGAACTTTCTAAATATGCACCTCATATCGTGGCAGACGAGCGGAGGAAGACCAAGAAGTTCGTGATGGGACTCAAGCCATCACTGCGGACGAGACTCGTGGCGTTTGACCACCGCACGTTGGACGAGGCCCTCAGTGCTGCTTGTAGGCAGAAGGGAGAGATGGAGCAATATCTGGAGGAAAAGAAGGCTTCGCAGAAGAGGCCGGCAGCGACATTCCAGCAGCAAGATAAGAAGAAAATGGTGTACCAGACATCGCAACGACCAGTGGCAGTCGGTAGTTCTCAGGTACCTTCTGTACGTTCCTCTGGCGTGAAGGAGTGTCCCCATTGTGGGAAGACACACGGTGGTTCCGAGTGTTGGTTGGTAGCGGTAGATGCTTGAAGTGCGGGAGCAGTGACCACAAGATCAAAGATTGCCCAAGACTTCAGCAAGGAGTTCAGCGCGGAGCGCCAGCCCTAGCGGTAGCGGCAACCGCGCCAGCTATGGGAAGACCAGGAAGGCCTCGAGCCCCAGCTCAAGTGTTTGCTTTAGCTCGCGAGGACGCCGAGCAGGCGGAGCATGTCACCGAAGGTACGGTTTTGCTTTTAGGTGTGCACGCTCGGGTTTTGTTTGATACGGGTGCTACTCACTCGTTCATTTCCGAGCGATTCACTAGGCAGTTAGCCCTAGAGTCAGGTATAGAGTCTGAGGATTTAGAGGTCCCTTTGTCTGTGCACACCCCTGCGGGTACGGTATCGACTAGGAAGTGCATTCCGTCGTTACCTGTGTGCATTGAGGATAGAGTCCTAGATGAGTGTTTCTTCTTGCTAAAGATGAAGGACTATGATGCTATTCTTGGTCTGGATTGGCTAGAGGAGCACTATGCATTAGTGGATTGTCGTCGGAAGAGGATCGTTTTCCGCATTCTTGGTGAGGACGAGTTCTCTCACCCCTTGCCAAGGAACTGGGCAGGAAAGATGGTCATCTCTGCCATGAAGGCGATGCGCATGGTGAACAAGGGTTGTGACGCTTTTCTTGCCAGCGTGGTGTTAGTGCCAGAGGCTGATGAGTCACCTACTCTTGCGGAGATTGAGGTAGTGTAGGATTTTCCAGATGTCTTTCCTGATGACTTGTCTGGATTGCCACCGGATAGAGAGATAGAGTTTACCATAGAGTTGCTTCCGGGCACCTCTCCTATCTCGAAGGCTCCATATCGGATGGCACCTGCGGAGTTAGCCGAGTTGAGGAGGCAATTGCAAGAGTTGCTTGATAAGGGATTTATTCGCCCTAGTGTTTCCCCTTGGGGCGCACCTGTATTGTTCGTCAAGAAGAAAGACGGGTCACTTAGGTTATGCATTGACTATAGGAAGTTGAACCAAGTGACTGTGAAGAACAGGTATCCCTTACCTCGTATTGATGATTTGTTTGACCAGTTGCGAGAGGCATCAGTCTTTTCTAAGATTGATTTGCGATCTGGTTATCATCAGTTGAGGATTCGGAGTGAGGATGTGTCCAAGACGGCGTTTAGAACCCGTTATGGACATTATGAGTTCTTGGTCCTTCCTTTCGGATTGACCAATGCCCCTGCAGCGTTCATGGATCTCATGAACAGGGTGTTTAGGCCTTATTTAGATAGCTTTGTCGTAGTGTTTATTGACGACGTGTTGGTCTACTCTCCGGATGAGGCCAAGCACCGTCAGCATTTGAGGGTAGTGTTAGAGGTTCTTCGTGAGCACAAGCTGTATGCCAAGTTCAGCAAGTGCGATTTTTGGTTGCACGAGGTTCATTTCCTCGGGCATGTTATCTCCGGCGCTGGTGTTGCAGTTGATCCAGCGAAGGTCCAGGCAGTTATGGATTGGGAGATTCCCAAGACCCCTTCGGAGATTCGTAGTTTTATTGGTTTAGCTGGTTACTATCGGCGATTCATTGAGGGATTTTCATCCATCGCCGCCCCTTTGACTCAGCTTACCAGAAAGGGAGTGAAGTTTGTTTGGTCCGAGAAGTGTGAGAGTAGTTTTCAATTATTGAAGACTAAGCTCACGTCAGCCCCGGTGTTAGTTTTACCGAGCGGTGTAGAGGGCTTTGCTATCTATACGGATGCGTCTCGGATTGGTTTAGGCTGTGTGCTAATACAGCAGGAAAGGGTAGTGGCTTATGCTTCTCGTCAGTTGAAGGAGCACGAGAGGAACTATCCGACTCATGACTTAGAGCTCGCAGCAGTGGTTCATGCACTAAAGATCTGGAGGCACTATCTTTATGGTGTCAGATTTGAGGTGTTTACCGACCACAAGAGCTTAAAGTATCTTTTCTCCCAAAAGGAATTAAGCCTGAGGCAGAGGAGATGGATTGAGTTCTTGAAGGACTATGACTTCGACCTTCAGTATCACCCTGGAAAGGCGAATGTTGTAGCGGATGCGCTGAGTAGAAAGAGGCCATCTCTCTAGCAGGATTGGAAGATGTTAGAGGATGCGGCTTGCGCGTTGACTGAGTTAGAGCCATCGCTATGTCAGGCTTTTGTAGCTCAGTTATCTCTTAGGTCCTCGGTTTTGGATGAGGTGATCGAGTGACAGGGAGCCGACCCTAGACTCTTAGAGTTAGTGGGCAAGGCAGGCATTGCTCGTGATGAGGACGGTGTGATTAGATTTCAGCACCGTGTTTGTGTCCCCGATCTAGCAGATGTCCGTGAGCATGTGTTAGCAGAGGCTCACAGATCACGATTCTCTATTCATCCGGGTAACACTAAGATGTATCAAGACCTGAAGAGATCATTTTGGTGGTCCGGCATGAAGAAGGATGTTGCGGATTATGTGTCTGGATGTCTAGTGTGTCAGCAAGTGAAGGCCGAGCGACAGCGACCATCCGGCCTTATGCAGAGGATGGATATCCCAGTGTGGAAGTGGGAAGCTGTCACTATGGACTTCGTTTCAGGTTTGCCTCGATCTAGAAGGGGCAATGACTCGATTTGGGTAGTTGTAGATAGATTCTCGAAGACTGCTCATTTCTTGCCTATGAAGAAGAAGCAGTCAGTAGAGAGTTTAGCTAGATTGTATATTAGTAGTGTCATTAGATTGCATGGTGTGCCGAAGTCGATCATTTCAGATCGAGATCCGAGATTCACTTCGAGGCTGTGGAAGGGTCTTCAGGATGCTTTAGGTTCGGAGTTGAAGCTCAGTTCGGCATTTCATCCCCAGACCGATGGACAGTCTGAGAGGATTATCCAGACGCTCGAGGATATGTTGAGAGCGTGTGTTCTGGATTGGAAGGATGATTGGGAGTGTCATTTACCTCTTGTGGGGTTCGCATACAACAACAGCTTTCATGCTAGTATTGGTATGGCTCCATTCGAGGCGTTGTATGGTAGGCCCTGCAGATCTCCGTTGTGTTAGGAGGAGACTGGTGATAGGCAGTTGATCGGACCGGAGTTAGTTCAGGAAACTTCGGATAAGATTCAGCTTATCAGGAAGAGGCTTGTTGCGGCACAGGATAGACAGAAGAGTTATGCCGACAACAGGAGAAAGGATTTGGAGTTCGAGGTTGGCGATCATGTCTTCTTGAAGATATCGCCTACTCGTGGTGTCGTCAGATTTGGCCGGCATAGTAAGTTGAGCCCCAGGTTCATTGGCCCATATGAGATTCTCAGACGTTTGGGCAGCGTGGCATATGAGCTAGCATTACCCCCAGCTTTGGCTAGCGTTCACCCTGTATTCCACGTATCTATGCTCAGGAAGTATTTCCGAGATCCGTCTCATGTGATTAGTCATGAGCCAGTGGAGATCCAGCCAGATCTTTCGTATGTCGAGCAACCAGTAGCTATTCTTGACCGGAAGGTTCAGCATCTCCGGAACAAGAGTATTGCGTCGGTGAAAGTTCTATGGCGGAACTTCTCACGAGAGGAGGCTACTTGGGAGCTTAAGGATGCGATGAAGAAGAAGTATCCCCTTTTGTTTGAGTAGTGTCGTTCTAACTTCGAGGACGAAGTTTCTTTTAAGGGGGAGAGGGTGTAAGGCCCTCAAATTTTGTTGCATTATTGTAATGCATGTAAATAATTCGTGTCGTATATGTACATATGTATGTATCTACGTATGTATTAGTATACTTATGTGTGTATGTGTATAGCTTAGGTATAAATAATGTATGTAATGCTTGATGGTAGTGTGTGCACAAAACCATATAGATATTACATGTATATATACAAGATGTGCATGGGTTTCTGCATGTTTTAGACTTCTGGCCGAAGGCCATATTGGCGTCAACATCATGACGTCGATGTGGTGTCAGCGTCCACCCATGGACGCCAACACTAATCCCAGCGTCCAACGATGTGGACGCCAACTTCTCTGACCTGCATGCGTTGCAGAGCCAGAAATTTCGGAGGCAAGGCAACTCACCCATTGGGGAGCTATCTCCCAACGGTCTGAGAGCCATCTTGTCACCCCATGCGTGGGAGAGGGACCTCTCCTCTTCAAAAGAGCCTCATTTCGCAACCCTAGGGCCCTCTTTACCCTTTTGCAAGGGAGGAAGAAGAGAGGAGAAGAAACCCTACTTTCTGACTGAGGAAAACCCCCACCTTTGCAAACCAAAAACTGAAGATCTAAAGCTTGTTCCGGGGTTTGCTGCAACAAGGAGCTTGCTAAATCATCGAGGAAGGCTTCCCCGACATCGACTTGCTGTGGAGACTGCTCAGGAACCCGGAGTAAAGCGTTTCTAAGAGCTTCTTGGGACAGCCCAAGGAGAGCTTCACCGAGCCCTAGATCCATTGATGTATTTTTTCTAAAGGCAAGTACCCTACTCATAACGTCCCTATATGTGTCTAGGTTGGTTTTACAAATTTTATGCATTTTCCCACGTGTCCTAGACCCCCAAATTCACCCCATCTTTGGAGCTTGGGTCTGTGTTCTGCACAGACCTGACATTAACGGCAATACTCATTGCCGCTAAGATCATGCTTAGCGTCCATCGATGATGCCACTAACATGAAATTAACGGCCATAGCTTGCCGCCAAGTTCATCTGAGCAGAACAGCAAGCTGTTCTGCCATTCTATACGACTATTTTCGATATGTTTCACGATGAGGATATACTGTAAATCATTTATATGCTATGTATATTGTTGATGTGATGGATGTGGTGTGTGGATGGATTATCAGGAATGATAGGACTTAATTATTTCATGAAGATACATGTGTGATGAGTTTTAATCTTGTTAAACCATGTTTGCATGATTTAGGACAAGTCTAAATGCCCTAATTTGTGAGGATTATGCATGTGAGGTTCAGTCCCTGTTCTAAATTTCTGAGATTATTCCCATGCTTGTGTGAATTATTGCAAAATTTGTTTAGGAAAAATAGAGATCATGCTAGGTCATGATAAATCTTCCATAAATTAATGGATTGTCCAATAAATTCGGGAATGAATTTCGTATTTCCATGCATGCTAGGGTTTAGATAGTAAGCTGCTAAGATGGTGATTTGTGTACAATTCCATGTTAAGTTGAATGGTGGATGGCATGAGAAATGGATGTTTGAATTTCTGAAATTTCGTTTTAGTTCAGAAAAATATGAAAATTTGCATGAGGAATCCTAAACCCGAAAATAGCTTGTGGTTAAAATTTCAGGTCATTTGGACCAGTAGATGATACAATATGAAATTCCCATGTGAAACTGTGAAACTAATGCATGCCGATGTAAAATGATTTGTTGTGTGTATAGCCACCCGATTAGCGTAATTTTCTGAGTGCTAAGATTCTGTAATTGTAGTGCCATGTTAGGAAAAATAGAGAAATGTGCATGTGAGTGAGAAAGTGAATGAAATGAGAATGATATGTGTAAACTTATGTGTTAAAAATGGTAAAAATGTGTAATGTGTAAATTGTGCCAAGTGTGACATTGCTTCCACAGAGGGCAGTGGAACCGTATCAGGGAAAAGTCCCCCTGAGAAGGTTCAATGTGTAAGTGACCCTAAGGGCATTAGGGGGAAATCCTGGAGGTGGACAAGTACCACTGGTTAGGGTGGAGACTTGTTCTCCCGGTCTGCGCAGTCCAAGAGTCGCCATTGTATTGCCTAGATGGCGTCTATGTGATGTGATGTGTTGTGTCCTTCTTTGGTGGTTTGGACTATGTGTCACGGCACTAAATGTGAAAGTGTAAATGTGAATGTGTAAATGTGCATGTGTTCATGTGTTAATGTGAAAGTGAACAATGTGTAATGTGTACGTGTAACGTGCAATTTATGTGAATTGGAAATTTGTGTAAAGAAAATGTGAAACCAAAATGTGAGGATATGATATTGTAATCCATGTTGTGACAAATCTGAAACCATGTTAAATCAGTAGCTTCATTATGTCAGGATCATGTTTATATGTGTAAAGTGCCTAGAATCCATGCTAGGGACAATTAACAAGTATGTGCACAAAATTCCATGTTTGGTTGTTCACATGTTGTATTTTAAATAACATTGTAGCTCTCATGTGTAGGGTTATGGTTGCTAATTCATGTGAAAACCAGCAAGTTAAAGTATGTAAAATGTTCGTGTACATGCACAAGAATGTGTAGATCCCATGCTAGGTGTGTTTTGTTTCATGTACGTAGGATAATCATGCTAAGTGCTTTCATGTTTTAGTTAAAATGCAAAGTAGAATTTCATGAGTAGGAATGATTAGAGAACACGTGTTAGGAATTTATCTTGATAAGGAAATCTGAAAGCATGCATCATGTGTTTACTTATAGAATTATCATGGTTGGTTATTTATTTCAAACGTTAAGCATGATACATGTTGAGTTTTTGCAATGGTGTGTGTAGAGCCTACTATGACATGTACGTGTATGGTATGAGTGGTGTTACTTGCTGAGTCTTTAGACTCACTACTTGCTTCGGCGTATAGGTGTAGTTGGTGACGTGGCACCGTTGGAGGAGACGGTGGAGACGGACTCCGAGCGCGGAGATTAGTCTTTGGAGCACTTTGTGACTTTTGCGTTTCATAGTATGTAAATTGAACGTTGTATTAGCGTTATCATGGAAAGAATGTATAATGGTGGACATCTATGTATTAAATTTTCAGCAATTTAAATTTTGTGAACTTTTAAGTTCTTTAATGTTATTGCAATTTCATGTATGCTAAATGTGGATGATGAATGAATGAAGATAGTAGTTCTTTACTTCTGCTACTCTGTTCTTATATTCACGTGTATATCAGCTGAATGTATTGTTGGGTAAATGTCCCACTGTGATGACGCTCGCTATACCGACGTGGGTTGGTATAACCATACCGGTATAATGAGGGCCGTCACAGTGGTGGCCTCTCAAGTTTTTCCTCCATGATTGATTTCAACGCCTTTATTTCTGCTTCTTCTCTGGTTGACGCTGGGTTTTCTAGTTCACCTTTTACTTGGTCTAATAATAGAGTGGGTCTAGCTGCAATAAAGGCCAGATTGGACAGGTTTTTATTCTCTGCTGATTGGAATAATCATCTTCCAGAGTTCTCTGTGTCCCATTTATCCAGGGGGCCTTCAGATCATGCACCTCTCCTTGTTACTGTTCGAAACATCTCTAAACCTCCTGCGAGGTTCACCTTTCAGTCCATGTGGACTCTGCACGATAGCTTCAATTCTTTGGTGGCAACAACCTGGAAGGATTACACCTGTTGCCACCCTAACCCCTTGGTTAAGCTCCAGATCAAATTAAAGAAGCTGAAATCTGTTCTGAAAACCTGGAACGTGGATGTCTTTGGCAACATCAACGACAATTTACAAGCTGCTTATGAGGAGGTATCTGCTGCTGAAGTTTCCTTCGATTCCTCTCCTACGATTTACAATAGAGAATCCTTGAACCGTGCAAATGCTCATCTTAAGTATGCCCAGCGTTGTGAGGAAATGTTCTGGTCTCAAAAAGCTTGTCTTCATTGGCTGGATGATGGGGACAAGAATACTAAATTCTTCCATGCAATCGTTCAAAGTAACAGACGCCGTAATTACATATCGAGACTAAAGATTGATGACTCCAATAACTGGTGTGACGACCAGGCAGTTATAAGAGATGCTGCTGCTTGCTACTTTGAAAGTCTCCTTTCTTCAGGTGATTTTGTGATTGATAATAATTTGTTGGAGGTCATTCCTACCTCAATCTCTGCTGCTCAGAATATTCATATCTGTTCCACCCCTACTCTTGAAGAGGTCAAAAACGCTGCCTGGTCAATGAATGGTAATGGCGCCCCTGGACCTGATGGCTTCTCTGGTATCTTCTACAGCTCCTGCTGGGATACTATTGCTCCTGATGTTTATGAAGCTGTGAAAGGTTTTTTCATTAGGTTTCCTCTGCCTCGTGGCATCACTTCCACTGTCATTGCCCTCATCCCCAAGGTGGCAAACCCCAGCTCTTTTGCAGATTTCCGGCCTATAAGCTTGTGCAATTTCTGCCATAAAATCATCTCTAAGATTCTTTGCAGCCGTCTTACTGATATCCTCCCTGATATTATCTCTGAAGAGCAAGGTGCCTTTGTCAAAGGTCGGTCGATTACTGACAATATTTCCCTCTCTAGAAATCTTTTTAAAAATTTCAGTCGGAAAGTTAGGGGCCATAATATTATCTTCAAACTTGACATGATGAAGGCTTATGACCAGGTTGAATGGGAGTTTCTTTTCACTGTTCTCCGTCACTTTGGCTTATGCAACAAATTCATTTCATACGTGGGAATGTTGATTTCTAACTGTTGGTTCTCGGTTTTGGTTAATGGTCACCAAGCTGGCTACTTCAAGTCCTCCAGGGGTTTACGTCAAGGCGATCCTTTAGCTCCGACACTTTTCATTATCATGGAAGAGGTTCTTAGCAGAGGTCTGCGTCAGCTTTTATCTTCTGGTTCTATAAAGCCTTTTGCAGGACCTCACATTTGTCCTGCTATATCTCATCTCTTGTATGCGGATGACACCCTCATCTTTACTAATGGTCATGCCAACAATGTTAAAAGACTCCTTCAGTTCATTAAATCTTATGAGGTGTCTTTGGGTCAGCTGATAAATAGCTGCAAAAGCCACTTTATTATATCCAGGAAAGCTCCTGCTTCTCTTGCTTCAAGCATCAAAGCTATCACCGGTTTCCAGCAGCAACAAAAATCTTTAACTTACCTGGGCATTCCGCTGAAAGAAGGTAGGCTGAAGAATTCAGATTTCAAGTATCTTTTCGAGAAGATCAACAAAAAGCTCAATACTTGGAAGTCTAAGTTCTTGTCTCAGGCCGGGAGAGTCACCCTTATCAATGCGGTGCTGTCTTCTATTCCCATTTACACTACTTCTGCTTTGGTTCTTCCTAAAGGTGTCATCAGAATGTTGGATAAAGCTTGTGCCTCTTTCTTATGGAGTGGTCTTGATGGGATCAAAAGGCGTCACTGGCTTCCCTGGAATGATGTTCAGCGACCCATTACTGAAGGGGGTCTTGGCATTCGAAGCTTATGGCATGTCCAATTATCCATGGCCACTAAGCATCTCTGGAATATTTATTATGGTTCTTCTATCTGGGCTCGTTATGCCCGTCTGCTCTCAAATCCTACTTATGGTCTCCCTAAGAATGTTTTCGCAATTGCCAAAAGTACTATTGATGACAGCTCCAGATGGATCTTGGGAAAAGGCGACTCGGTGGATTTCTTTCATGACCGTTGGACGGGGAGCTCTCCTCTTCGTTTAATGCTTGCTGACCCGGATGATGCCCCTCATGTTTCAGTCAAGGAGATGTTGCATAATTGCTCTCAGCCTGCCTGGTTGCTGGTTCCTCATATGCAAAAGCTGACTAGTATTCATCTTTCGGAAGACCAGGATACTTGCATCTGGACCCACTCTGCTGACGGTCTTTTCAACACCAGATCGACCTATGACATCCTGCGCCCTCGGGGCATTCAGAGACCTGCTTTGTCAAAGATTTGGAACCGCCTCTTCCTTCGGAAAGCTTCTATGTTTTGCTGGAAAGCCCTCCACAGGGTGATCCTGGTTGACTCAAGAATCTCTGATCAAGGTGTTTGTCTCCCTTCCAAATGTTCTTGCTGTAGGACTGGTCACTGTGAAGATATTGATCATCTGTTCATTAACAGTGAGATCGCTGTTGCCTTATGGCGCTGGTTTTCTCCGATCTTGCATCCGCCACACAGTAACAATGAACACTTCACTTCTTGGTGCTGGAGAGTCATTCAGGGATCTAATCTTCGGTCTTCTTTTGGTTTTGTTGCTTTATATGGCATGATCCTTATTACTTGGGAGATCTGGAAGGAGAGGTGCAAACGGCGTTATGATGGTAAATTCACTTCCATTAAGACTATTATTGACCAAATTTCCCACCAGATCTGTCATGCTATCCATCAGCTTGTGTTCAAAACCTCCCCATCTGATAATCAACTCAGTGTGTTGTTGTCTCTCGGATATAAGCCTTCTGTCAAAAGTATCAAGATTAAACTAGTTCGGTGGATTCCTCCAGCCAACGGCCTTTGTCTTAACGTTGATGGTGCTTCGAAAGGGAATCCTGGTCTTAGTGGCGGCGGAGGGTGTATTAGAGATTCCAATGGTAATATATGTTTGGCTTTTGCTTTCCACTATGGATTTGGGAACAGTCTCCAAGCTGAAGTGAGAGCTCTTCATGATGGACTTATGTTAGCTAATGAGTTTGGTCTCAGCATCAACCTGATCTACTCTGACTCTGCTCTACTCGTTCAATCCTTTTCCAACAACTCCTTACCTTCTTGGGAGTGTGCTAGATGGTGGCGCCCAGCACATGACACCTTTCGCTCCCTTCAGATTAGCTACTGCCACGTCTTCCGGGAAGCCAACAAGGTGGCGGATGCTCTTGCTTCATATGCTACCTCCACTCACGTTAACAAGATCTTTACTACTTTCTCTTCGCTGCCCCTGGCTTGTAGGGGTCCAGCTACTGTAGATAAAACTGGCCTGCCTTATGTTCGGCTTGGCTAGCCCGTCTTTGTAGGGGCTTGCCCCATTTCTGTGTCTTATTTTCTCATTCATATAATATTTCGGCCCAAGTAAATGCTGGTGGAGTGGGAACATTCTCCCCCTCTGGGGGAAGGTGCACTCTCCTTGCAATGTTTACTTGAGGACCGCTTCTGCTAAAAAAAAAAAACTACTGAAAGGTAAGAAACCATCCATTGCACATTTCAGAGTTTTTGAAACGAAGTGTTTCATTCTGATAAACAATAAACATGATTTGGATAAATTTGAGCCCAAAAGTGATTTAGGAATATTCCTAGGCTACTTTGATCATTCAAGAGCCTATAGAGTTTTCAATGTAAAAGATCAAATTGTTGAAGAATCTCCTCATATCACCTTTGATGAATTTAATGTTAACATTTGCAGAGAAAAAGAAAATGGGGAGTTTCTGGAAGAAGAAGACTTTCAAGGACAAAAAGAAGAAGAAGAGGCAACCAAAAGAATTTCAAATCACATAGAAGCATAGGGACCAGAAAATGAATTCAAAGAAAGAGATGGGTTGAATGTAAGAGTGCTGAGAGATCATCCACATGAAAGTATAATTGGTAATCTACTTGATCCTCATAGGACAAGATCTCATTTTAGAACAATTTCTGAACTTGATCAAATTGCTTTAGTGTCTCAAATTGAACCTAGGAACATAGATGATGCTCTAAAAGACAAATTTTGGATTAATGCAATGCATGAGGAAATTGTTATGAAGGAATCGTTATGACGACCAAATCGTTGTGAGAGCAAATCGTTGTTCTCACTTAGCAAATCGATATGACCACTTAAGGAATCGTTATAGCTTCTAAAGAAATCGTTGCGAAGGTAAGTCGATGCGGTCACTTAAGAAACCGTTATGAGACCAATTTAGCAAATCGTTGCGCTTACTTAAAGAATCGTTATGGCTTCTAAAGGAATCGTTGCACGATAAAATCGATGTTTCACTTAACGAATCGTTACACGATCAAATCGTTGTGTAACTTATGAAATCGTTGTTAGTGAAATCGATGTGGCACTTTTGAATAGAAATCGATGTATATTGAATGAACATCGATTTAGCATTTTAGTGCGCCTTTATTGCATCAATGTGAGACTTAGCATTTTGCTATGAGATTGATGCGACACAGATGAAACAAAATGTTCAATTTAAGTTACATCATAAATTTTGTTAGCACCAAAATATGAAGGTACTAAAGAGTGGTTCAACAATCTCCCCCTTTTTGGTGATGACAAAATTTATGAGAATTTTCTGACAAAAATACGTAAAGCATAGAAAATACAGAAAATTCACAGATAATGCATACCATGCATACTCTCCCCCTTTTTCTCATAAACTGAAAAGGAAGGTTCTTACCATTGCATTCTCTCCCCCTTTGTGAAAGAAATTCTTACCATTGAGGGGTTCAACAATGATTAACATAAATGAATAACTCCCCCTTAGTCTGTGCTCCCCCTGAATGTGAGACTTCTCCTGAAAAGACCTGCAAATAATGTTAGCAAAATTAAATTATTCACTACTTTCCTCTTCAGGTATGAGTTGGTTGAAGAGTCTGTAGTCATCAATGCCTTGAGCATCCTTGATCCTGATGCTTCAAGGCTAACCTGCAAATAAATTACTCAAAAATAGGTACCCAAGTCTTTTTGGGTCCTTGATGATTAGTTGCATGATAGAAACCTTTGGGAATCCAAACTAAGTGCCTAGTTGTGCAGGTATTTACAGTGTGTCCTAGTTTATTGCAATGAGAGCAGCAATGAATGTAAATTGTTTTGCTGTTCTTATTGTTTTTATGATGTCTGTTTAGAACACAATTCTTGAAAACTTTTTCTTTTACAGGGGCCTTTGTCTGAGGCAACTTGGTTTCTTTTATAAATTTTGGTAATGGATATTTTTCAGGAATTATGACTTATTTTCCTTTTTCCGGAGGTATATATCCGAGCCCTTGTTTAATATTTTCAGATTTTGACCCTTTTAAACATAGAGCTAAAGAAGTTTTTCCTTTTGTTAATTTTCTAACTGATTCTTTTAGGTAGAGATTTTCTTCAGTTAGAGTTTTTAATTTTTCTTCTAACTCTAACTTTTCATTATTTTTGCTTTTCAAGTCTTCATTCAAAAGATGATTATTTTCTTTACTATCTTTTAATTCTCTTTCTAGTTGCTCCATTTCTGATGTAAGATCAGAATTAGTGTTTTTCAAACAAGTAAGGTTGTTCTTGATATTTTTCAATTCTTTTACAACAACCTTGTGTTTATCATAGAGTTCATTAAACACTTGTTCTAAATCTTCAGATTCTGATCCTGAATCTGTGCAAGAATCAAAAGATGAGTTAGAATGTACCTCATCTAGTCCTACCACGAGGGCTAGATTTAATTGCTCATCTTTTGATCCTGAGCTTGATGAGCTTGATGTTTCTGAGTTTGAGTCCTCATCATTTTCCCAAGCAGCTGCCATGGCTTTCCTTTTAAACTTCTTGTGCTGCTTCTTTGACTTTTCAGTGTGACCAGTCTTTTTGAGTCTTGGACAGTCTGGTCTCAGATGTCCAGGTTTTTTGCATTCGTAGCAAGCTGGTTGTTTATCCTTTTTCTCTTTTCTTTGGATCCTTCTTGATCCTTTGTTCTTCTTCTTGAGAATCTTCAGAAGCTTGGACAATACTTCATCCACATCATTGTCTTCAGAATCTACATCTTGAGAACTAGAAGAGAGAGTAGCTACAACTTTAAGGGCATTAGTACATTTCTTCTTAGATAAGCTTTCAGACAGACGCTCCATATTTATTTCATGTGCCATGAGAGAACCTATTAAATTATCAATCGATAATTTAGTTAAATCATGGGCTTCTTCAATAGCGGTTACTTTAGGTGTCCATGAAACAGTTAAAGACCTAAGAATCTTTCTAACAGTTTCCTCATTGGAAAGAGTTTTACCAAGAGAATTTAAACCTACTACTATGCTTGAGAATCTATTATACATAGTAGTAATGTTTTCGTTTGGAAGCATTTTAAATTGTTCGTATTGTGAAACAAGAATATCTATCCTAGTTTGTTTCACTTTATCTGTTCCTTCATAAGTTATCTACAGTTTATCCCATATTTCTTTTGCAGATTTACATGCAGAAACTCTACTAAATTCCTTTTTAGATAAAGCACAACATAAATAGTTCTTAGCTTTAAAATTTAGGGATAATTTATGCTTATCTGCTACTGTAATAGCGGTAGTACCTTCAGCAGGAACAATGACAAACTCACCTTCCTCTATTACCTGCCACAGATCAAAGTCTGTGCCTCGAATGAAGCATTTCATCCTCATTTTCCAGTATTGGTAATCTTCTTCGTCGAAGAATGGAGGTCTGGTGACTGATTGACCTTCAGCATATCCTTGAGCTGCCATGGATCTTTGCTCTAAGATCGTTGGATCTTCTTGAAAGTTCAGAGACCCTCTCTAATACCACTTGTTGGCCCACTTGGTGCGGCAGCAAGCTAACCTAGAGGGGGAGGGGTGAATAGGTTTTTTTGAAATTTAAAATAGAAACTCAAACACAGAAATTAACACTTGAAGGTTTGGTTAGTTTAGTGTGATAAAGAGTAGCAGTGCGGAAGCAAATAATCAATCACACAAAGGACACAAGGAATTTATCTGGTTCGGCCCTTCCCACATGGAAGTCCTACGTCAGTCCCCAAGCAACCTCTTGGGATTTCACTAACCAAGGGTACAGTCCCCCTCAAGGACAATACAACACCCAGCCCCCAGCTGGTCTTCTTCTCTTTCCCGGGTAAGAAGGCAGCCCACTTCTCTTACAGGAAAAGAAGCCAACCTCCTGGTGCAAACCCCAGTGCGGTTCTGCTAGATACTAACCCCTAGCTAGGTTAACCTCCTGGTACAAACCCCATTCTGGTTCTGCTAGACACAAACCCCTAGCTGGGTTAACTACTGTATACAGTCCTACAGCTGGACGATGATCTTTCTTAGAAAAGAAAGAATAAGACTGAGAGTTTCTACAAGATTGGACTCTAGCCAAAAACTCTCAGCAAAAGACTCTCCCCCAAGAATTACAATGAGCACAGGGAGAAAGGAAGAGAGGGAGGCTTCAAGGCGATGAAGACTTCTGCTTTGAAAAGCTTCTCTTGATTTGGCTCGAGCTCTTCTCTCTTTCTTTGAGTGTATGTGGAGTTGAGGTTCCTCACAGGATGCACACTCCTTCAAAGATCTTCAAGAAATCTCTCATTTCTTCTTCAGCTTATGCATCATCTTTTATATGAGCAGCTTTTGAATGGATCCGTTGAAGAGATCCGTTGGAGTTCTAGCCGTTGCTCATCTCCTCTTCATTTGTCTTAATCAGACTCTGATGGTCTTCGAGGTCTGTACACATAGAAGAAAGTGTTAGCATAAAAGAGTGTTTATGATAAACATTGCATAGTACTGTGCTTCTGCTCACTTGACAGGAATAGTAGGTCATATATCTTTTTCTGATAGGAAACTGAGATACGCAAGACTTTTTGTCAGAAGATATTTGACTTTTCATTTAGGCGCGAAAAGCACTTTAAATCATTAGAGAAATCGATGTGAGTAAACAAGTCGATGTGAGAGCAAATCGTTATTCACTTATCGAATCGTTATGAAAGCAAATCGTTATAACTACTTCAGAAATCGATGCGGTTACTTAAGAAATCATTATGAGAACGAATCGTTGTTTTCACAAAAGAAATCGTTCTGGCAACCAAAGAAGTCGATGTGAGGGCAAATCGTTATGGCCACTTATCGATACCACTTATCGAATCGTTATGAAGGCGAATCGATATGGAAGGCAAATCGATGTGAGGGCAAATTATTGCGCTCACTTATCAAATCGTTATGACGACCAAATCGTTGTGAGAGCAAATCGTTGTTCTCACTTAGCAAATCGATGTGACCACTTAAGGAATCGTTATAGCTTCTAAAGAAATCGTTGTAAAGGCAAGTCGATGCGGTCACTTAAGAAATCGTTATGAGACCGATTTAGCAAATCGTTGTGCTTACTTAAAGAATCGTTATGGCTTCTAAAGAAATCGTTGCACAATAAAATCGATGTTTCACTTAACGAATCGTTACACGATCAAATCGTTGTGTAACTTATGAAATCGTTGTTAGTGAAATCGATGTGGCACTTTTGAATAGAAATCAATGTATATTGAATGAACATCGATTTAGCATTTTAGTGCGCCTTTATTGCATCAATGTGAGACTTAGCATTTTGCTATGAGATTGATGCGACACAGATGAAACAAAATGTTCAATTTAAGTTACATCATAAATTTTGTTAGCACCAAAATATGAAGGTACTAAAGAGTGGTTCAACACTATGGAGATGGGACCAACAGGCCATTGAAATTGGGCATGTGTACATCATGGTGCTGCCTGGGGTCGACTTGCTTCTGCAGTTCTTGGAGCTCTTTCTTGATGGACGCCCACTCAGACATCATGTCGGGAGCGGCAGAGGGTTGAGCATATAGAGAGGTGGCGTGGGATGCCGCCTGACACGTGGCTCAAATTGCTGTGGTGAATAACAAGGAAGATAGGGAGGAGATTGGGGCCTCAATTCACGTGGACGATAGTGCTTAGATTCAAAAGGCATGAATCGGATGGCCCTCGCCCGAATAGGAGTGTTATCGGCTTGTCCCGTGATGACATGGGGGCCGGAAGTGGGTGCTATGGGGCGAGAAGTGCCCGCTCTAGGAGAGGGTGATGAGACGGTCTTTCCTTTGAGAGCCGTCATGAGATCTTGAATTTGTGAAGAATCAAGCTGAGGAATTAGGCGCATGAGTTGAGTAGCTAGATCATCTGCCTGAGGGGGATGGATAGATTGAGACGGGCCATCATCGTCAGAATGAGACTCTCGCTGGCATGGATTGTGGCGACCTTGGGCTGGGCTGACCCCTCAAAGAGATCATGAGGAAGATACTCCTTATACTGGAAGGTATAAAAGATAGTATCTTGATTCTCGTCACTATAGACTGGGTTCAGGAAGGACTCCATATTTGGAAAGTGAGAGCCTTTGAGACACCAAAATAAGGGACGCCTGTCCAAACTTAAGTCACAACTTTCCTAAACAAACACCTGATTTCCTAAACAAGCAATCCTATGCAAAAAAAAGAGAGAAGATGTATCACCTAAAGCAAGCAATTGACAATGATGATGGTTTATTTTATTTGGTTCGAGTTTGCCTTTTAATGGATTGACTATTTTAGCAAGTTCTCTCAAAAGACGGGTTTCCTAAAAGGAGAAGGCTTCCAACTTCGTGTTTGACTAGGATTTTCACAGACTCACCAATGCATGAACCCTAATTCTAAAGTGGAGATAGGTACAACCAGCCTGGTGGCCGTGTGGGAATCCACGGTCAGCGGGGACTTACGGAGGGCCTTAAGCAAGTGCTCTAATCGGACACAAGGAATATGTGGCCGAGAGAGCTAGCGTCGCTGAGGAGGATAACCTAAACTACAATATGGAGATATGTATGCCCCTATGTGCACCGGAGTGCATGCAAAGTCTAACTTGAAACTAACAAACAGAAACCAGGCCGACTTGCTCTCAGAAGCAGAAGGCGACGATCAACCTGTTGCCACCAAGATAGAAACAGAGAGAGCGTCCCGTTCCTCTTTGCAGTGAATAGAGATCAAGTGAGACCTGGTTATGCACGGAAAATCAAACAACCCTATAGCAACAAAGACTAATAGACTCTGAAAATCATGGATCAGCAAAACTCACCTGATTGCGACAACCTCCCTGTCGCCTTCCTTATTGCGACTCCCCTCACGTCACGTTCTCACCCAGTGCAGCAGGACTCAAAAGAGCCGTAAAATAAAAGGAAAAATGCGGATTCTAAAAGAAAACCACACACATAGAGGACTAGATAATGAAGTAAAAGATAGAAATTTAAGGATAACTAGGATCGGCAAGACTCATCAGATAGCGATGACCTTCCTGTCGCCTTCTGTATCGCGACCCCTTTCACGTCGCGTTATCACCCAGTGCAGCAAAGCTCAAAACAACAATGAAATAACATGGAAAAATGTGGAATCTAAAAGACAACCACACACATGGATGATTGAACAAGGCAAATGAAGATAGAGACAAGCACGATAGGCACTAGAAGTGCCACCGTGATCGCCAAAAGGTGTAATCACGAAATTGATCCCCAAATAAAGATGATGAAAATAAAGAAAAGGCCCGTGATCGCCACCAAAGTAGTTGTAGAAGATGATTATATGAAGAGAGGATGCTAACTACTTTGGAAATGAAGAAGAAGGTGCAGAAGGAACCTGGTTCAATGAACACGACAAGATTACTATTGCTTCCTTTTGAATGTGACCAAACATCCATCGTCTTCTGCAATAAAAGAGGGAGACTGTAGTACTTGCTCTTCCTTCTCCTCAGCCGATCGAGGAACAAGAGCCTCGTGCTTGTTCTATCTTTTCCTAACCTGCCAAGAACATCAAAACAAGAGAAAACCCATTAGAAACTCATTTTGTGAAGTATCAATCCCAAAATATGTAAAGAACATAACAATATGGAGGAAACTTACGTGGGGTGGTGTTTTAACCCCTTTAGATGTTTAAAACTGGTGTGTGGGATGTGATCTAATGAGAAACTATGAAAATAAATAGATTTAAACCTGCATGTATGAAGAAAATTGCAATAAAAGCATGAAGAACTTGAGAGAGAAAGGATAGAGGGGAAGAAAATGCCCTGGTGGGCACTTTCTGGTCGTTTGGAGGCCGAAGTGTCTTCTGGAGATTTGTAGTTCTCTGGGAGAGGAAGCAGAAGACGCCAAGAGTTCTCAAAATCGTGCCATATGGACACTTTTATAGGCCATTATTCCTGATTGAGATGGGAAGGGAATAATGAGCTGGAATCTGAGTTTAGGCAATTGTGGTGGTGCAAGGAGAGTTAGAACGTGGCAAGGAGGTTCTGAGGAAGGTTTTCTCCAAGTTTGGAAAGATTTGAGAACCTCTACACCCATCAAAAGATGGATTATTCATGAATAGCAAGGGTCGAAGTGGAAATAGGAAAGCCATGTTGCATGTGCATGGTCAGGAAACCAGAACGCCACAAGCTTTGTGTAGCCACCAGGTAACGACGCCTCGATACATCGCCTTCCATAGAAAAAAGTCTTAAAGCATTTTCTAGTGATTTTTTTTAAGGAATTAAAAGGCCAAATGATAACACGACATATCAGGATGTCACCTTCTTGACATAATCGATTATTTCCTAAAAGGCAATCGATGGAGGCATGAACCCAACAGGTAGGGCGTCGCCTCATGAATATGAATGCGACAAGGGCATTGTCACCTTCATGCTCTTTCGGCATATGACTTATTCAAAGTGTCCTTTATCCTTGCATGAGTATCGGATTGGCACACGGTTTGCGGCGTTGGAATCCCAACTCAAAGATCTACAAGATGATGATGAAGACTGATTGATTAGACTAGGAAGATCCCACTAGAGTGATGAACTAATAGAGAGGTACCATGATCAGATAAAGCTAGCTTGGCGATGATGAGCCAAGTTGGGGCGTCAATGATGTGACAAGGAATTTGACTCAGCTTATGGGTAAAAAATTGGTGTCTACAACAGGTTTGTAGAATTCTGTGATGATCTAGGAATGGAGCACAATTTCTCAGCACCAAGAACACCACAACAAAATGGAGTAGCTTAGAGGAAAAATAGAACACTATTGGATATGGCAAGAACCATGCTGTCTGAATACAACCTGTCAAGATACTTTTGGGTAAAGATAATTAATACAACATGCTACATAATCAATAGAGCCATGATAAGGCCTATGTAAAAGAAGACAACATATGAGTTGTACAAGTAGAAAAAGCCCAAGATCAATCATCTCAAGACATTTGGATGTCCTTGCTTCATTCACAATAATGGTAAGACAAACATTGGTAAGCTGAATCCAAAATCTGATTATGGTATTTTTCTGGGTTATACTTCTAAACCTAAAGGACAGAGTTTTTAATAAAAGAAATTTACTAATTGAGCAAACTGTACATGTTATATTTGATGAATCTAACCCTTCCTTGAGAAAGAAAATTGTTAGTGATGATGAAGGTACGGAGGACTTATCCAAGAAAATGCAAGATGTATCTTTCAATGATAATGAAGATCCATCCCTGGAAGATCTACAATAGAAAGAACTAATCCATGAGGATCTTCCTAGAGAATGGAGATATAAGAAGGATCATCCAAAAGAAAATATCATTGGAAATCCAAATGTGGGGGTAAGAACCAAAGGTAATATTATTCCCTGTGATTATTTAGCTTTCGTTTCTCAAAATGAGCCTAAGACAGTCAATGAAGCATTGATTGATGAATCTTGGATTCTAGCCATGCAAAATGAACTAAATCAGTTCAAAAGAAACCAAGTATGGTCCCTTGTTTCTAAACCATCAGATCATCCTGTAATTCCACCAAATTGGTGTTCATGAACAAGTTAGATGAAATTGGTGTTATTACTAGAAATAAGGTTAGATTAGTAGCTCAAAGCTATTCCCAAGAGGAAGACATAGACTTCGATGAAACCTATGCACCAGTGACTAGACTTGAGGCTATTCGGATTTTACTAGCATATGCATCTGCATTAGATTTAAAACTTTTTCAAATGGATGTAAAATCAGCATGTTTGAATGGTTTTATAAAAGAGGAGGTCTATGTAGAACAACCTTCTGGTTTCGATGAGATAGAATATCCTAATCATGTTTTTAAATTGTGTAAAACATTATATGGCCTGAAACAAGCACCTAGAGCTTGGTATGAAAGACTTAGTGCATTTCTTTTAAATCATGATTTCATTAGAGGCAAAGTAGACAACACTCTATTTATTAAATCTTGTACTAAACACATATTAATTGTACAAGTTTATGTTGATGACATCATCTTTGGATCTACTGATGAATCTCTGTGCAAGTACTTTGAAAAGTTGATGCAAGGAGAATTCGAAATGAGTATGACGGGGGAGCTCAACTACTTTCTTGGACTACAAATCAAACAAGGGAAATAAGGAACTCACATTAGTCAAATCAAATACACCAAGGAATTATTAAAGAAATTTGGATTTGACAATGCAAAGCCTTTATCCACTCCAATGAGCACATCGACATGGTTGGATAGTGGTCTAGAAGGTAAGAAGGTGGACCAAAAACTTTATAGAGGTATAATTGGTTCACTACTTTACTTGACTGCTAGTAGACTTGATATTTTATTTAGTGTATGCATGTGTGCTAGGTATCAATCTAATCCCAAGGAATCTCACTTGGTTTTAGTAAAAAGAATTTTTAGATATTTAGCCCATACTCATAATTTAGGTCTATGGTATCCTAAAACCTGTAAGATCGATTTAATTGGATACTCAGATGCTGATTACGCTGGATGCAAGGTGGATAGAAAAAGCACCAGTAGTTGTTGTCAATTTCTTGTAGGATGTTTGATCTCATGGTCTTCAAAGAAACAAAACTTAGTAGCCTTATCAACTACTGAAGCTGGGAGCTATTGCACTCAACTTGGATATGGCAATTGATGTACAATTATGTGGCTGCTGCGAGCTGTTGCACTCAATATTTATATTATTTTGTCATCACCAAAAAGGGGGAGTTGATGAGCAATTTCTCCGCATTTATTTACTTTTGTGATAACAAAACCATGAAAAATACTTCACTAACATCTTTTCTGAAGATTGTCAACATGTCGCAAATGAAATGACTCCACTAAGTTAAATAAACTCATTTAAGTTAGTAGTCATTTTCATAAATTTTCTAAGTCTACATTGATTATTGTTTTAAATTCACATCGATTGCTGAACAAACTCACATCGACCGTATAGTTAAGATTGGTTGGATCACATCGATTATAGTTCAATTAAACATCGATTGCGTTAACATCAATTGTCTATATCTATCGATTGCATCAAAACATTGATTACATTTAAAACATCGATTATCTTTAAACATTGACTGCTTTCATATCGACTATCTTTAAACATCGATTGCTTTCACATCGATTATCTTTAAACATCGATTGTTTTTAAACATCGATTGTTTTTAAACATCGATTGTCTACATCAATTGCTTTCACATTGATTATCTTTATACATCAATTGTCATCAAATATCGATTGTCTTTAAACATCGATTGTCTTTAAACATCGATTGTCTTTAAACATCGATTGCCTTTAGACATCGATTGCCTTTGGACATCGATTGCCTTTGGACATCGATTGCTTTTAGACATCGATTGACTTTAAACATCGATTGTCTTTAAACATCGCTTGTCTTTAAACATCGATTGCCTTTAGACATCGATTGCCTTTTGTGATACCCCGAAATTTTCTTTCTTTTATATGATGCATATGTCTTAACTTGTCGCGTGAGTAGCGTGTGTATTCAATTGTGCATATTATCATTTCTATGCTTTCTCATTAGTTCATGCATGTATATACAGGATAGTTAGGTAAGAATAAGCAATTAGTTAAATTTATGTATAAGGTGTATACCAAAAATCTGAGGCATAAAATAGTTAAGTAATATTGTGCATGTGATAAGTAAATAATGATATAGGCCATGTAGGATCATGAGAGCTATTTCTGTACAAGTATAAATATAAACATGAGTGTGCATGCATTATCTAGCTATCAATGTAGGCATTATTTAATTATTAATGTATCTATGGCATTTAGTTATTTTAAACATGTTGTAAGTAACCATGGTGTATATAAGTGTACATATATATATGCTAATCTTGTTTAAATGATACTTAATTACTTTAAGCATGTTAAATTATTTATGATGTGTAAGGTGCTTGAATGATAATGTATATGTAGAATTTGAATAATGATGAACGCATTTCATTATAAATACATGCGATGTATGTAGTCATGTAATGTTAATGTATATGTGCTTATGTGCATGTTATTGATGTATATTATCCTTAATTATGATTAGTATAAGTTATATTTAAATAAAAATTATGGAATGAGTGTACTTCATGTGGTAAGGGTATATGTGATTATTTTTATATATATTAAATTATTCTAGTGTTTTTTTACACATTTATTTCGGAGTTTATCAGGGTCTTGACTGCACTGGGGAGTTGGCGGCCAAGGCCTGGACGCCAGAGTGGTTGGCATCCACATCCCTGGACGCCAACCCCAGGTAGGCGACCACCCCCTGGACACCAACCTCAAGTTGGCGGCCAGACCCTTGACGTCAACTGTGCAGTTGACTACAACCGATGTTGACGTCAATATCCTCCTGCGTAATGGTTCCAGATTTGTTAATGCTCGGTTTATGGCCGGTTCCAGTTTAGGAAACCCTTCCTAAACCTTGGGTAACCTACCCCAGTGCGTACCCAACCTATCCAACTTTATAAAAACCCATTTTCGGGCCGCACAAAGCCCTTTTGGTCATTGTGAAACCCTAGTTTTCCCTGTGAGAAAAGCTGAACTTCCCAAGCTCTGATCCGGCGACTGGAGGATTTTATGGGAGATCTACGATGATTGGAGCGTAGTCTAACTATCAAGGACGCATCCCCAACCCCGAGGAATGATCTACATCGACGGGAGAACAAGAATCAAGGAGTTTCTGAGCACCCTCTTGCTCTGGCCGAGGAGGGCTTCAATGAAAAAGATTTGATCTTCTAGGATTTTATTAGAGGCAAGTAACCTATGTACATCTTTCCTATAAATGTCCCCTAGGTCCTATGATTTTTACGGATTTTTCCTCGCGTCCTCGACCCTCAAACTTCCCCGTACATGTGAATGTGTCTGTGCATATTGCTGTCTGGAAGTTGACGGCAACATCCCTTGCCGTTAAGTTCATCAGTTAACGGCAAGAGATGTCGCAGTTAACCCAGTTGGCGGCCAGGACCATGCAGTTAAGTTCGTCAGTGTTATGGAAAATGTTGTTTAATACATTTAAATGATTTCTGGGTATGTTTTCCTGCTGAAATTTTTATGAGGGGTCAAGGGTGATTAGTAGGTCATATCATGAGGTTTTCGTGAATTTTCATGATTTATGTTATTTATTAAAAGTCTGTAGTTCGAATTATGACCATAAGATGAGCATGTTTAATCTGTATAATTAGGACGGTTGTGAGTTCGAGCATGGTGAATTTTTTGTAATGATATGATTATAGTATAAACACATTGACACTATCAAATTAGACTATTTTATTGGAAATATCTGTTTTAAGAAATTTGTGAGAAATGCACCTGCAGTTTGGATTAATTGTTATAATTACATTTTCTTTTCATAAAAATCCGAAAAATTAAGCATGTGTTTTGTTTACTGCCTTTAACTTATGATAAAATTTTCGTGAAGTTCTAATAACAGTAGATATTTTCATGGTTTTAAATGTGAAAATAACCATGTTGTGCATGTTAGAGTAATATAGTATAAATGGAAAGTTAGCAGCATGTTAATGCCTTATCTTGAGTGATTTATCACTGTTAAACAACAATGTGAATTTTTGTAAATGGGAATGTGAGTATTAAGCGAAGTGAACGTAGAATTTGAATGAAAGTTGTGTATAAGCATGAGTAATAATGTGATGAGAATGAGAATGTGGTTAAGGTAAAATGTGTGCCAAGAGTGACACTGCTACCATAGGGTTCTGAGAGCTGTACCATAGAAAAGTCCCTATGGAAGGCTCAACGTTATGAGATAAATCCTAAGGGCATTAGGATAAAATTTTGGAGGTGGACAAGTACCGCTGGTTAGGGTGGAGAGGGCTTCTCCCGGTTCTGCGCAGTTACCTAGATTTGTCACCGCATTGCCTAGGTGATAAATATGTGAAAGTGAGTGCTAAGTGATAAGCGCTAAGTGCTAAAGTGATTGTTTTCCTCTACTTGGTAGTTAGGACTATGTGTCACGGCAACTTAAGAGATTAAAGGTGAACATAGTGTGAAGTGATAAATGTGAATGCAAGAGTAAGTGCAATGGAAGGAGTGAAAATTAATATGTAAGAAAGAGTAAATGATAGCAAAGGTACATCTGTAGGTGAAAACCAATGTATCATTACATGTTTATTTATTTATGTCATTCATGTGTTACTATCATATTTATAATATCATGTTTTGTACCATGTTAAATGTTATGTAATATAGTTTAATAATCTCCATATGGCGGTATGTATGAATATGTGCATGTAAACATGTAAAGAAATGCAATGTAGAAGAAGAGTAGGTAAATTTGACAATGAATAAGATAGCGTGAGAATAAGTGTAAATCCATGTAATTAAGTTTAATTCATGTCAAAACAGCAAGGTAAATGAGATTTTGTTTTTGATAAACACACGAAATAATGTCTAAGTTCCATGATAGAATTGCTACTCATTTAGTATGTAGTTTCATGCTTAATTTGTAGATGCTTGCCATCCGATTTGAATGTGTATTAAATCTTCATTCCATGTTTAATAAAGGTGATATCATGGTGAATTATTCATATTAAAAACAGCAAATGAAATGTGTAAATAAATGAGAAAAGTGCATGTGCAAAATAAATAGAGATCATGTTAGGTTGTTATCTACGTTATGTATAATTGCATGTTCTAATTGGTAGAGCTGTTACACAATAAGGAAAAATGTTTAGACTAATATATCATGTTACATGATAGGTGTTTAAGAGTGCATATGTTCATGTCATGTATGTATTAATTGGATTATGCTTAACTACGATAGAAAGATTAGCATCATATTATGAAGTTCACTAGAAACCATGTGCAAGTGTCATGAGTGTATGATAAATCTTACCTTAAAACAGCAAGTTAGTTATATGATAAAGTGATATGAATGCATGTGAAATTGACTAAATACTATGGTAAAAGTATTCGTCATCTTGTACATAACCTTGTGTTCAAATTTGATTAAATTGTGCAATGATATGATAAGGATTTGAACTATGTATCATAGAATATATCATGTGTAGAGAACTTGTGTAGATGTATGTTATTTTATAATTTAATATGAGCATGTGTTAATTTGGAATGTGTTTGGGAGACCTATGTGTTGTTAATCATTAAAGCTTGTACTATATGAATTATTGTAATTAGTATGATAGCATGTGTCTCATTATGGTTGGTAGTATAATGTGTATGTGATAGGTATAAGTTTGATGTTTAGATTACTTGCTGAGTCTTGTAAGACTCATACTTGCTTCGGGGTACAGGTGTGACAGGTTATCTTGTAGCTGAGGAGAGAACAGTGAAGATTGATACCACATACAAGAAATAGCACTTGAGGAGATTTTATTTTTGGTAGTTGCTTTAATTTATAGTTTGAATGATGTAATTCATATGGACAATGTATGGTCAATGTAGTTCTTTTCAAGTTGTAATAATGTGGACTCTAATACTTTCTTTTACTACATAGACTATGGAATGTGTGGTGATGATGGAATGAAGTAATATATTTCTTTTAATTCCGCTGTACTCTTTTATTATTCATGGACATATCAACCTTATCGCTTAGTGTTGGGTTACTATCCCACTGTGACGATGCTCTTTGTACCGATGGGGATTGGTATAATCGTACTGGTATAAAGGGGGTCATTACAGAGATTGGTATCAGAGAATCAAGGTTGAGACTGTACATGAATAAACCATCATCTCACAATATTGCAAAGTCTTTATAGGAATTTGTCCATATGTGTAGAAAGTAATAATAATGAATGAAAGATAGTAAGAAAGGTAGATAGGATTTAATAAGTTAGACTGTAACTAGATTGAATTGTTTTGTAGACAATGGTGAGTCAAGGAAAGCGTGAGGCTAGGGCTAGGGAGCATGAAGAGAAACTCAAGGTGAGAAACTTCATAATGAGACTTAGACCAGAAGTGAGAGCGAGACTTTTGGAATGCGATCCCCGCACTCTGGACGAGCTTCTTAGTACGGCAAGGTTTGCGGCCTCTACAGCTAGCAGGAAACCCATGTGTATGCACTGCAATAAACCCCATGGCGGGAATCAGTGTTGGGCAAAGGAAGGAAGGTGCCTCAAATGCGGCAGCAAGGACCATCGGATTAAAGAATGTCCGAGGTTGAAGAAGTTTGATCCCCGAGGTACTACAACATCGACATCAAAAGAGCCAGCAGTAGAATTTCAAGCACCAGCCAAAGAGAAGGAGGATTTCATTCTTTTTCCGGAGATGGCACCGATGACGTCACCAGAGGTACTCGAATCGATCTTCGAGGACGAAGATCTTTTTCAAGGGGGGAGAATGTGATACCCCGAAATTTTCTTTCTTTTATATGATGCATATGTCTTAACTTGTCGCGTGAGTAGCATGTGTATTCAATTGTGCATATTATCATTTCTATGCTTTCTCATTAGTTCATGCATGTATATACAGGATAGTTAGGTAAGAATAGGCAATTAGTTAAATTTATGTATAAGGTGTATACCAAAAATCTGAGGCATAAAATAGTTAAGTAATATTGTGCATGTGATAAGTAAATAATGATATAGGCCATGTAGGATCATGAGAGCTATTTCTGTACAAGTATAAATATAAACATGAGTGTGCATGCATTATCTAGCTATCAATGTAGGCATTATTTAATTATTAGTGTATCTATGGCATTTAGTTATTTTAAACATGTTGTAAGTAACCATGGTGTATATAAGTGTACATATATATATGCTAATCTTGTTTAAATGATACTTAATTACTTTAAGCATGTTAAATTATTTATGATGTGTAAGGTGCTTGAATGATAATGTATATGTAGAATTTGAATAATGATGAATGCATTTCATTATAAATACATGCGATGTATGTAGTCATGTAATGTTAATGTATATGTGCTTATGTGCATGTTATTGATGTATATTATCCTTAATTATGATTAGTATAAGTTATATTTAAATAAAAATTATGGAATGAGTGTACTTCATGTGGTAAGGGTATATGTGATTATTTTTATATATATCAAATTATTCTAGTGTTTTTTTACACATTTATTTCAGAGTTTATCAGGGTCTTGACTGCACTGGGGAGTTGGCGGCCAAGGCCTGAACGCCAGAGTGGTTGGCGTCCACATCTCTGGACTCCAACCCCAGGTAGGCGACCACCCCCTAGACGCCAACCTCAAGTTGGCGGCCAGACCCTTGACGTCAACTGTGCAGTTGACTACAACCGATGTTGACGTCAATATCCTCCTGCGTAACGGTTCCAGATTTGTTAATACTCGCTTTATGGCCGGTTCCAGTTTAGGAAACCCTTCCTAAACCTTGGGTAACCTACCCCAGTGCGTACCCAACCTATCCAACTTTATAAAAACCCATTTTCGGGCCACACAAAGCCCTTTTGGTCATTGTGAAACCCTAGTTTTCCCTGTGAGAAAAGCTGAACTTCCCAAGCTCTGATCCGGCGACTGGAGGATTTTCTGGGAGATCTAAGACGACTGGAGCATAGTCTAACTATCAAGGAGGCATCCCCAACCCCGAGGAACGATCTACATCGACGGGAGAACAAGATTCAAGGAGTTTCTGAGCACCCTCTTGCTCTAGCCGAGGAGGGCTTCAACGAAAAAGATTTGATCTTCTAGGATTTTATTAGAGGCAAGTAACCTATGCACATCTTTCCTATACATGTCCCCTAGGTCCTATGATTTTTACGGATTTTTCCTCACGTCCTGGACCCTCAAACTTCCCCATACATGTGAATGTGTCTGTGCATATTGCTGTCTGGAAGTTGACGACAACATCCCTTGCCGTTAAGTTCATCAGTTGACGGAAAGAGATGTCGCAGTTAACCCAGTTGGCAGCCAGGACCATGCAGTTAAGTTCGTTAGTGTTATGGACAATGTTGTTTAATACATTTAAATGATTTCTGGGTATGTTTTCCTGCTGAAATTTTTATGAGGGGTCAAGGGTGATTAGTAGGTCATATCATGAGGTTTTCGTGAATTTTCATGATTTATGTTATTTATTAAAATTCTGGAGTTCGAATTATGACCATAAGATGAACATGTTTAATCTGTATAATTAGGACGGTTGTGAGTTCGAGCATGGTGAATTTTCTGTAATGATATGATTATAGTATAAACACATTGACACTGTCAAATTAGACTATTTTATTGGAAATCTCTATTTTAAGAAATTTGTGAGAAATGCACCTGCAGTTTGGATTAATTGTTATAATTACATTTTCTGTTCATAAAAATCCAAAAAATTGAGCATGTGTTTTGTTTACTGTCTTTAACTTATGATAAAATTTTCGTGAAGTTCTAATGACAGTAGGTATTTTCATGGTTTTAAATGTGAAAATAACCATGTTGTGCATGTTAGAGTAATATAGTATAAATGGAAAGTTAGCAGCATGTTAATGCCTTATCTTGAGTGATTTATCACTGTTAAACAGCAATGTGAATTTTTGTAAATGGGAATGTGAGTATTAAGCGAAGTGAACGTAGAATTTGAATGAAAGTTGTGTATAAGCATAAGTAATAATGTGATGAGAATGAGAATGTGGTTAAGGTAAAATGTGTGCCAAGAGTGACACTGCTACCATAGGGGTCTGAGAGTTGTACCATAGAAAAGTCCCTATGGAAGGCTCAATGTTATGAGATAAATCCTAAGGGCATTAGGATAAAATCCTGGAGGTGGACAAGTACCGCTGGTTAGGGTGGAGAGGGCTTCTCCCGGTTCTACGCAGTTACCTAGATTTGTCACCGCATTGCCTAGGTGATAAGTATGTGAAAGTGAGTGCTAAGTACTAAGTGATAAGCGCTAAGTGCTAAAGTGATTATTTTCCTCTACTTTGTAGTTAGGACTATGTGTCACGGAAACTTAAGAGATTAAAGGTGAACATAGTGTGAAGTGATAAATGTGAATGCAAGAGTAAGTGAAGGGTTGCGGAATTCCCAATATGGTAATCTAGAAGGGGGTTGAATAGATTACTGTCTCTTAAAAACAATTATCGCGTTCTTTTTCTGAAAGCACAGATTAATAAGACAGTATCAAGATCTAAACTATGTGTAGATGATGTAGAAACCTATCTAGCGTGTGAATATGCAACGTATCTATCAAACATCTATCGTAGAAACGATCAAACCAGGAGACACGTAGATTTACGTGGTTCGGAGTACACAACAGTGTATCCTACGTCCACGGCACACACACACACACACAGAATAAACTGCTTATGAGCGAGTTCGGTGACTACAACTCACACACACACGTGTTTTCTGATGTGCACCCACGATCAGAACAACACACACATGTGATCTCAAGCACAAGAGACGCTTGAATCACACAAACACACACACGATTGATAAGAATTGTGAAACAGGAAGAGTTCAGAGTATAGGAGTAAATCCTGATGTGGAACTCTTCTGAGAACGTCTGGATGGAGTTCAAACTTCGACTTGACTGCTTTGGATTGATAGAGAAGGTTGAATCCACGACGATCTATCTTCAGTACTGCAGGATCAACAGATCTTTCGGTCTCTGCACTGCAGACTTGAAGCAGAGCAGCAACAACTCTTTTCTCTTGGACTTGGCTTTAGGGTTTTTGGTTGTGGCTGCTTCTGTACGAGATTCTCTTCAAAAGGATGCTTATATAGTTGTGTTTTCATATGGAGAGTCGTGGGACTTGAAAACACAATCTCAGATATGAAGGAAGGTTTTCGTATTTGAAGATTCTCTGCGTCTGTCGACAGGTGCTGAGTGTCTGTCGACAAATTGCAACAGATTTGCAATAGACAGACTTCAGGTTGCTCTGGCCAACATCCATCTGTCGACAGACAAGGTCAGTTTTGCCAAAACACAGAACTCTGGCATTTCTGTCTGTGACATCTGTCGACACGTTTCTGAGCATCTGTCGACAGGTGCTCTTTTTCTGAACATAGCACTTTTCTGTCTGATCACAACTGTGGCATCTGTCGACATATGCCTTTGGGTCTGTCGACAGGTACATGTATATAATGTACATGTGATCATTTTCTCATGATTTGTGAAGGCTTGGTTATATGCACTTGTACCTACATGATAAAACATGTATAGTTAGGTATAATGAAGACATAGATAACCAAATATTATATCATGTTAATGGACATGTATGAAACCTCAATTCAACTCATTCATCATTAAAAACATTGTTTGATTATCATTTATCATTTAGAATGTGAATTCACTTAGTTTCCAGAATATGAACCCAACATAAGTGCAATGGAAGGAGTGAAATTAATATGTAAGGAAGAGAAAGATAGCAAAGGTACAAGTGTAGGTGAAAACCAATGTATCATTACATGTTTATTTATTTATGTCATTCATGTGTTACTATCATATTTATAATATCATGTTTTGTACCATGTTAAATGTTATGTAATATAGTTTAATAATCTCCATATGGCGGTATGTATGAATATGTGCATGTAAACATGTAAAGAAATGCAATGTAGAAGAAAGAGTAGGTAAATTTGACAATGAATAAGATAGCGTGAGAATAAGTGTAAATCCATGTAATTAAGTTTAATTCATGTCAAAACAGCAAGGTAAATGAAATTTTGTTTTTGATAAACACACGAAATAATGTCTAAGTTCCATGATCGAATTGCTACTCATTTAGTATGTAGTTTCATGCTTAATTTGTAAATGCTTGCCATCCGATTTGAATGTGTATTAAATCTCCATTCCATGTTTAATAAATGTGATATCATGGTGAATTATTCATATTACAAACAGCAAATGAAATGTGTAAATAAATGAGAAAAGTGCATGTGCAAATAAATAGAGATCATGTTAGGTTGTTATCTACGTTATGTATAATTGCATGTTCTAATTGGTAGAGCTGTTACACAATAAGGAAAAATGTTTAGACTAATATATTATGTTACATGATAGGTGTTTAAGAGTGCATATGTTCATGTCATGTATGTATTAATTGGATTATGCTTAACTACGATAGAAAGATTAGCATCATATTATGAAGTTCACTAGAAACCATGTGCAAGTGTCATGAGTGTATGATAAATCTTACCTTAAAACAGCAAGTTAGTTATATGATAAAGTGATATGAATGCATGTGAAATTGACTAAATACTATGGTAAAAGTATTCGTCATCTTGTACATAACCTTGTGTTCAAATTTGATTAAATTGTGCAATGATATGATAAGGATTTGAACTTTGTATCATAGAATATATCATGTGTAGAGAACTTGTGTAGATGTATGTTATTTTATAATTTAATATGAGCATGTGTTAATTTGGAATGTGTTTGGGAGACCTATGTGTTGTTAATCATTAAAGCTTGTACTATATGAATTATTGTAATTAGTATGATAGCATGTGTCTCATTATGGTTGGTAGTATAATGTGTATGTGATAGGTATAAGTTTGATGTTTAGATTACTTGCTGAGTCTTGTAAGACTCATACTTGCTTCGGCGTACAGGTGTGACAGATTATCCAGTAGCTGAGGAGAGAATAGTGAAGATTGATACCACATACAAGAAATAGCACTTGAGGAGATTTTATTTTGGTAGTTGCTTTAATTTATAGTTTGAATGATGTAATTCATATGGACAATGTATGGTCAATGTAGTTCTTTTCAAGTTGTAATAATGTGGACTCTAATACTTTCTTTTACTACATAGACTGTGGAATGTGTGGTGATGATGGAATGAAGTAATATATTTCTTTTAATTCCGCTGTACTCTTTTATTATTCATGGACATATCAACCTTATCGCTTAGTGTTGGGTTACTATCCCACTGTGACGATGCTCTTTGTACCGATGGGGATTGGTATAATCGTACCGGTATAAAGGGGATCGTTACACCTTTAGACATCGATTGCCTTTAGACATCGATTGCTGTTAGACATCGATTGTCTTTTAAACATCGACTGGCGTCATATTATCTATTGTTATTACATATAATTTATTATCAATACCTTGACTATTATCTTTGCAATAATCATATTGATTGTGGTTGTAATTAAATTATATTGACTGCCTTTATAAATAACCTTTGAACAAATCTTGACGTGCAATATTTTCAAATTGTTTTTAAGGATGTGCATTTTAAATTTCCCGCTATCTATTACATATCCTTCTTATGAAAAGCTTTCAAGGATATCCTCTTACGTATGGTCTATCAACGGATACAGTTCCTATGCATATCATCTTTTACTATTTACCATTTTCATGACCTATTGTCTATAACTTTAAATGGTGACAGAATGAGCTTATCCTCTTTGGTATATCTTCTTACAGCATGACCTGTGACGTTGACTGACAGTGAAGATACCCATATGATCTATCTGTGTCATAGCATTTATTGTGTGCAGGTTTCCTATAGTCACACGTTTCTACAACGTTGGACATGCTACGTTGTCTACCACAGAAGATATCTCTATGATCTCTGTGTGTGTGTGTGTGTGTGTGTGTATCCTAACATTTATTGTTTGCAGGTTTTCGGTAGTCACACACTCCTCCTATGTTGGACCTGTTAAATCTGTCTAGAGATAAGTTTCAAGATATGAGACGCAACAGATACTTCACAAGAGGAGAAGATAAATAAGAGCATGTTGACACAGTGAACGCACCACTATGACACTGAAGTGCATAGAGAAAAAGCTAGTCAACTACAAGTGTTCAAAAAGAGCTTGCTCCTTCATTTAGATCAACCATCTCCACACTTAGCTCTCCTCGAAGCCCCTTTCCTCAATCTTTTCTTAAGAGAGAGCTTGTAATGATCTGAGAGAGTTGCTTATTATTGTAGTTCATTTCTTATCTCAGATCATGCCTCAGATCAAGCATTGTATTGTTTCTATTAGCTTGGTCTAGGGGCCACCACCTCTATACTCTTCATAGAGTGTTCCTCTTCTTAAGTGAAGAGAAGACCTGCTGTGTAGTGGGTGGTTGATTCCCTTTTGTAGAAAGGAAGCCCTGTTGCGACAGGTGGTGTATTGCCTCTTCGTGGGTTGAAGGGAAGGCCAGCAGGTGTTGGATGTGTAAGTGTCCTTGAAGGGGACTATACCCTTGGTTAGTGGAATCCCAAGTTGTTTCTTGGGGACTGGACGTAGGACTCCTGGTGATAGGAGGACCAAACTAGGATAAAATTCTTATTGCATGTGTGATTGCTTTTGTCTTTATTTCCACTACTCACTAACTCTAACTTCTACGTTTAGTGTCTCTATATAGTTGTTTGTTATAGTAAAATTTAAAGGCAACTTTTAGCAATCCATTCACCCCCCTCTGGACTTGCAACTTGGTCAACAAAAGCTCGTTTCAACCTCTCTCAGGAATTGATTATTCCTCTATCATAGTTTTTTGAATTTCACCTTTATATTTGATCTAACCTTCAAAAAACCCTCAAGTTCTAGACAAATGTCTCAACCAAAATTTTCTTGTTATTATTGTGAAAATTTCTTATTTAATTCAAAATATTGGTGTTTTGCCGAAAATTTGAAATTTGGCCATTATCTATATGAGAACTATCATGCAAGTGATTTTTGGGTCTTGAACCCTACTTGTATTATTGCCAGTGCCAAGGGGCCTCAGCTTTGGTCCCAGGAGGAGGACCCATATGCTTTAATTGGGTCACAAAAAAGTAATGATCAGGTGTGCTAGCAAGACACCCCTACAAGTTACTTGTGCATGATTTGCTTGAATGATAGTTCAATATGTAGATTCAGTGATTGATTGTCATGCCCCCATATTTAACTAGTGGAATTAAATTGGGGGATGTGACAAATAGGCATATACAAAAGCCAAAATAAAAATTACCTATACAAGAAGTCCACAAATTCCATGCTCAGAACTCTTCCAGTAATCATCACCATATGACTATAACAACCTCAATTGCCAATGAAAAACACAAGAGGAAACACTCTCCGATATCCACATAAATAACAACTCACTGATCACAAGTGGCTTAGATCGACCGACCCCAACTCTCAGGTCGATCGTTGAATGCGTCCCTAGAATCAAGCTTCTGGTAAAGCCTCAGGAACAGTTTAGGTCGATAGACCCAAACCCAACTATCGACAGGTGAAGCAATGTGTCGATAGACAAAAGCTCATCTATCGATAGACAAGGCCAAATCGATTGGCAACTGCTTCACAATTGTAATGAGGATTGCACTCTCATGGAAACAAAGTCTATTACAGACAAGCTCATATTTTCCACATAAATAGACCATCCAAAAATTCCAATGACTCAAGAATCAAATAACTCTTCCCTTTATTCAAAATAAATGGATATATTTACAATCACCAATACTAAAATAAACTTAACTTGCTAGTCTATCTAATGCTCACATTGTAAAAGATTATAGAATATCCATTCTCCCTTAATTAACTAGAGTTTGGGATGCATCTCTAAGAGAACTTCATGCTTGACACACAAGCCCATCTGACACTTCATTCTTTTCCATGCTATCTAAAAATATTAAGAAATTTAATGAGCTTACATTCAGTAGAATGTATATCTCAATGTCTGGACAATGATCTAAAGGGTTAACATGTTACTCAGGTAGGCACGAATATTAATAAACTAATCTCAATTACAAAAGGCTTATAACGAGGTGGTAGCAGGATGTCATAATAACAAGATGGTAGTAGGACAATAGATTCAGAATTTCAAGGAGCAATTGACAATATAGGAACACAAAACGATCATATCAAATATGGATCCGGATTGTGCCTTTCATGTCACGTCCTAACATTTAATATATCTATAAATGTCATAACACGAATGAACATGATATCAAGAATAAATTTTGAATTCTTCTGGACAAAAATTGCTCGGGGTCTTTATCTAAATAAAAATATTCAACTGTCATTCCTCTAGCTGAGGTATATAAGATTCTCGAGTTATAACTCAAAGGGAAGATGTAGCAAGGGTTCCTCTCGGCACACCATTCTCGATATCCTGTCTTCTAGAACTATAGATTACCTAAGGGAAAAAGTAGGTATGAGCAATCTTACCAAATAGGATTTATCCTCCAGTGTTAAGAAATTAAAGAAACATATATGAATTCAAGGAAATTGTTGATCTGACTAATAACAAGTAACAAGGTAAATGAAAAATGGTACAAATTAGGAAATCGAAGAATTGAACCAGGATTCAATAACAATGGCAAAATAAGATGATATGCTAATGAACTAAGCTAGGATGACCAATAGCAAGCATATAATGACCATCAGTGAAATAATAGAGCGTGAATGTGTGAACAATAGTTCAGAAGAAAATAGAGAAAATGCATGTATAGAGATGCCCTGTCCATTCCACAAGAAAGCAATAAATATTCATGTGACAACATAATTCATGGAAATGTCGACCAATTTAGAATATAGCGGTGTCATGCCAAACACCCTGTTGATCCATTATCATTCCACACGACCAGTAAATGAATTCGAGTGCTCCTCCCGGAACTGGATCGACCCCATTTACATAGACATTAATTTAAAAGAGTCCAAAGACCCAAAGTTGTCATCCCATTTCTATTTCTGATAAACATGTATACATGGTACTGGGGCACTCATCAAGAGTAGAACAAATTCTCGAAAATGAATTATTATAAATTGTATTCCAAAAAGGATCTAGAAGTATGAGAATCAAGAATAGGTGATTAGATGAGCAAAGTTGTTTCAATGAGGTCTAATGTACAACAAAAAAAGTTACCATGTTGGTGAAGTAACTTTAGAACCCAAGAAAATACGAAAGGTAGCTTGGTTGGACAGTTTAGAACCTCACTGTCTAGGGGTAGGTCGACCTCCTGATGGGTGTGTGTTGACCTGCTGAAGGAGTGTGTTGACATACTGAAGGGGGTGTGTCAACCTACTGAGTGGTTCTAAAGAGGGTAGGTCGACTTATGTCAGGGTGCGTCAACCTAACTGAAGGGTGCGTCGACCTATCTTCATGGTGTGTCAACCTATTTTCAGTGTGTGTCGACCTACTCTGAGGGTGCATCGACCTACTGATCAGGGTGCGTTGACCTATTAATCAGGGTGCGTCGACCTACTGATCAGGGTGCATTGACCTATTGATCAGGGTGCGTCGACCCACTGATCAGGGTGCGTCGACCCACTAATCAGGGTGCGTCGACCTACTAATCAGGGTGCATCGACCTACTAATCAGGGTGTGTCGACCTGTCTTGGCCTTCCAGAACCTAGTCCTATTAATTTGGGTTTCTATTCTGGTTGAAGGGGATGTTCTAACTGCATGGGAATCATGTAGCCTTCTCACCCATTTCTGGGCTTCATAGAAATACTCTCGTGATATAATACTTCAACCTATTTAACATATCTAATTTTTATCAAAAAATCAACGGATTCTAACATCATGGAGTCTGTCATGGTATGAACTAACTGACAATGTCAGTCAGTCATTTGAGAGAATTAGTTGTTCGAAATACAGGGGTCGATCGACCGTGTATTCCAGAATAGTTTGCTTCTTTTCAAACAAGGGAATCAGTGAAATACTCAAGTTGATTAACCAAATCCAGTAGAAGTTAGAATCAACAGAAAGAAATAAAACATAATCGTGCATGAAAATAGAAGTGATAACCTGGTTTTATAGGAAAGAAACGTACGAGTATAAAGGTAAACAAGCAAGTTAGAGCTGTAGGGAGGGACCTACCTTATAATCAGGCACAATTGTTAAGTCAAGATGAATTTTTGGGCAGTACAATAGTATTTTCCCTTGTTCTCCCTTTCTTCTCTATGTGTCTTCTTTCTTCCTTTCTTCCTAAAGGTGGTACGGTGATGGGTGTGTGGAGGAAAGAGGAGGAGTAGAAGAAAATAGGAAGAACAAATGGACAGGTTGAACGTAAATAGGAAGGGCACAGGGAGAGGTGCTGGTGATCGTGGGAAGAAAAAGAAGAAGAAAAAGAAGTGGTTCAAAAGAAAGAAGAAGAAGAAGAAGAAGAGATGGGGCGTGGTCTGCCATGGGGAAAAGAAAAAGAAAGTGGAAATAAGAAAACATGAGGTTATATATATATAAGGTATATCATGCTCAAGCATGGGTGCCATGAGATAGGGAGATAAGGATCCTATTCACCCTTCAAGTCTTCTCCCATAGCCATAGTTGCTATTTGGATAAGGGCTAGATAAATTTGACACACAGTCATCTTTCTTAAGAGTTAAGAAATATTAAGGTACGTTATTCCAATTAATTCATTTAGGCTTTTTTAGGACTTTAATTTTATATTTAAATGATGTTCAATCAAGGTGAAATTTTAGACTTCGACTAATAAGAAGATTTTACAAATTGCAGTGATTTTATTTTATTTTTTTTTGAATTAATTTTTCGTTGGATGAAAATAACCCAAAAAATTATTAGGTCACATTAATCTAGATATCTGTGCACCACTAATTCTCGATTTTCCCATATCTAGAATCAGTATATTTTTCTGAGAATTATGGTGGTGTCATATCTCAATTTTGTTACTAAAATTTAGTGACGTCCTGTCGGAATGCATAAATCAAAAGACAGTACTGGGGTTAAACGAAATATATAGAAATATCCCTAAATTAAGGATAATCATATTTCATGTAAGTGATCGTGTTTCTGGTAAGTATTTATTTCTTTTATGAGAATCAGAATCTTTTCTAATATCCGATAGCATATTATTATTTTGGTATTAAATTTTGGAGTGTTACAATTCATAAGGCTAGCATATTCATTGGTCAGTCAAAGAATTTCAGATAATCAGATTTAACAGTAGTAGATGTACCAGAACAGAACATGAGGTTTGAATTAACAAACCAACATTATCAAACAATAATAGAACAAATGGTTGGATTAACCAAACTAACAGTACCAAACAGTAACAAAATAGATAATTGCATTAACCAACCTACAGTACCAAACAGTAATAAAACATGTGTCTAGACAAATCAGAACAGTTCAGATTCGGTGCAAAATGCCAACACCTTCAATGGCCCCTGTAGGTATTTTCAGGTGCTCTTCCCGCCCAGGACTAGATTGGATCCCCTTGGACACTCTCCATACCGTAAACAATATGTATTTTAGTCCAGTAGAGTCGCAAGACCCGATTGTGGTAGATAGGACAGAATAGTGCAAATGGATGCAATATGTGTGCAATCAAGAGTTCAAGAATGCTATAACAAACACAGTAGCAAGATCATATCAAGCATAAGATTCAAAGCAAGATACCATGAATGAGATGTTCAAGAAGATAGCGTTCTAGAGAGAGAAGCTCTGAGGTTTAGGTCACCCTAAGTCTGGTTAAGCCTAACCCCTCCTTGGGGAGGTCGGCGAAGCTTGGCCTCCACCGGCAGGGTTCCACTTGCTGGTGTCCACCACTTGGGGGGCTTGCAAGTCCTGTGGTGGTGCGCCATCAAGCCTGCCATGGCAGTCCCTACCGTAGGAGGGACTGGCGTCCATGCCCCTGCTCGTAGGGTTAAGGAAGCAGGTGGGTCCTTGTCACGCCCCCAAAATTTATATGTCATAATTGTAGCAAAAATTCAAAAATCGTCAGAAATGAAATTCCTCAACAATAAATCTTGACCAAACACCTCAAGACACACTGAGGCGCGACACTCAAATCAAATGGAAATGAAATAGATGAAAGGGTGCCGAGCCTTAGCCACACAATTAGCGCCCACAAAATGTTATTCCAAGAACAAAGTTCTGCCACAACAAGATTCACATTTAAATCTCAGAATTTGACTCATCCCATTGCAATAAAGTTTGCTACGATAATCATACAATCCCAACACATAAAACACAACATGATGAATATGTGATTCCTACATCCATTATTCACACTTGGACAAATCATCAACTTATTTCTTTGATTCATTGAATGGTTTGTACAATCACTAATTTCCAAGAAACACTCCTCACGACAGATCCATCCAGGGTGGGTTACAAGTATGATACATGATTTGCTCACACATCTAAAATCAAAAATAAAACTCCTCCAAGGCACTTCCAAGCTCTCCACACAGTGGTTCGGTTACATGCTAATGATGCTTCAAAATACCTGAAATGTTAATAGTTTATAAACAAACTAGCCCAATAGGATTTATATCTCATGGTGCAGGCAAAATATAAGTAATTATCATTTTAACAGGCTGAATTTCAAAGATAACAAGCAGGGATTCAAAGTGAACATGAAGCATAATTATAACAGGCAAGAGTTGCTTATTGCATGAATTCAAGGCGAATCATGCTATTTAACATATCGTGAGAGTGATTCACAAGTTAAGATATGATCCAAATCAAACATGTAACAAATGAACAAAATATTGGCCATTTCAAACGAATCAAACTTATCAAGTCAAACGAACGGATAAACATATCATAACAAATAAGCACATCGTGCTTCTTTCATATCATATAACAAAAGGCACTTTCCAATCTTGCATACATATGGATGCCAATGCCAAGCACCGCTCAAATTTGTTGATCCATACTCCCCAGGTTTATAAGTACGTCGGGGTGCTCCTCCCCAAGACCGGATCATGCCCCATTGTGTAACGCCGTGGAAATTTAATGATTTAAAAATAAATAAAAATGGTGAATAGAAATAAAATAAAAGCCATGGTTAAATTTCCAAAGTGTGAAATCAACTATTTAAATTATATTGGGCTAAGACAACTCCATTTGGGCCAAAGAATAAAATCCAATGTTATTAAACCCCAAATTTCATACCCATAATTATGCAGAAAATAGGAAAGGGCAAATTAGGGTTAAAACAAAACTAAATGGCCATTCATGGCAATCAAATTCATACCCAGCCATGATGGGAGGTTTCCTAATGGCATTCCAACTCCAATTGGGTGAAGAATCCTCAAAGCAAGGAAGGGGCTAAGCCAAAACCGCAACCCACCCTTCCTAGTCTCGTTAGGACACGGAATAAACCCTAATCATATAAATAATCATCCTAAAACTAGTTGGGAAGGTTTACCATCGAGTTGGGGTCGTGTGGAGGCGAGCTAGGGGACCAGGAGGAGAGGAGAACGGCTAAGAACCAGAGCTTCTTCCCCAACTGTCTCTGCTGCGACCTGTGCATTGACATCTCTTAGAACTACACAAAGGTAGGTGATCTCGGGCTTAAAGTAAACATTGCATATACCCATGGAAAGAGCATCGAGTCTAGTTTGATTTGCATGTATTTTTCCCAATTTTCATGAACCATGTGAGTCGTATTAAGCATTTTCTCAGAGTCGCGCAAGGTTAGGGCTTTATGTGTTCTTCCTATGTTTCATGTAAATCGAGGTCAAATTGGGTCAAACCAAAATTGTGATTCTCTTCTTCTTGATGTCCTCGACACTTTTCATGTTCAAAGTTTTGGCTAAAGACCTCTATATGTCAAGTTATAAGTCTATCATGAAGGAGTGTAGTCGTGTCTGCATTTTCGGGCAAGATCCAAGAACGCGACGACACCAGACGTCACGTTTCTTGTTGCATGAACGTGATTCTGATAAAGGTGACAGACCATTCCATCACATTTTGATGTTTGAGCAGTCAATCTGTCGTGTGAAACTATGTGCCACATGGGTTTCAGCGCCCCTCTTGAACGCGATAGCATGTGCCGTCGTGATTTACCATTTTCCCGCCCAAGAATTTCTGTTTATTTTTATATTCGGATTTTAAAACCATCTCTTGAATGCGACGTGTCGAACCGTCACGATTCAGAGCATGACGATGTGAACGCGACGGGTAGAACTGTCGCAATTCAAGAGTCATCGCGACATGTCGGTCTGTCGCGTTATGAACGCGATAGACATGATCGTCGCGATTCTGTTTGGACAATCGATCCGACCTCGATTCCTGCCTGAAGAGGCAACGATCTGTCCCGTTGCGATTTGAACGCGACGGGTAGGTCCATCGCGATTTAGTAACTTTGTACAGAACTGTGTTTTGACTATGTATGGTCCTTTGAAGTGCGACGATTGAACACGTCGTGATTCAAAGGCCAAATCGAGACTGTTTTAATGAGCTGTTTAGTCTACCATATGCTTGTCCTTATGTCATATCATGTCATGTAGCTATTCAATGGCTTAAAAATGACCAACCAATATGAAAGCCATAAGAATATGAATATCTATTCTAAGTGTTTTAATTGATTGATTGACTCCATCTACCATGTGATTGATATGAGCTATGAACATATTCTGTAATGACCCTCTTTATACCGGTATGATTATACCAACCCACATCGATATAAAGGGTGCCGTCATAGTGGGACATGTATCCAACACAACAAAGTAGGTAGAGATGTACATAAATAACAAAAGAGAGTACATCGGAAATAAAAGATAAATCTTATTCCATCATCATTCACACATTCCACAGTCTATATAGTAGAAAATGTAAATAACAAATGTCCACAATTATACAAGTCCATAATAACAATGTCCACATACTAGTAAATGATAAGTAGACTAAACAAGTGATCTCTGAAAGATGTGCGGAATTATCTAAGGCAGTAATCTAGAAGGGGGGGTTGAATAGATTACTACCAATTAAGATCACTATGACCTTTTAGATGCTTACATTGACTTGACAAAATCTTAAACAGATATGTATTGAATTCGAACTATGATATGTATGCTGATTATGAGTAGAACGAATACCAACCTATCTAGCGTGTGAATAATCAACGTGCCTACCAAACATCTACCGTGAAACGTTCAAACCACAGAACACGAAGATTTAAGGTGGTTCAGAATACACAACTTGTGTATCCTACGTCCACCGTCTACACACACACGTAAAAAGACTGCTTATCAGTGAGTTCAACTCTACAACCACACACACGCACGTTGTCTGATGCAAACACGCAATCAGAACAACAATCCACACGTGGATCAAGCACAAGGAACGCTTGAACACCACACACACAGGGATATGAAAAGTAAAGCAGAGGAAGAGATCTAAGTTGAGGATCAAATCCAATATGTGAACTCTTCAGTGAGTTCGTCTAGAAGACTTCAAACTTCACATCGTTGACGACCACGTGATGAAGATGAAGCTTGAACCGAGGACGAACAGGCTTCAACTCCGCTCATGAGATGGATCTTCCACGAACAGGAAGGAGGGTTGAAGCAGAGCAGCAGGGAGAAGCCATTCGCTTGGGTTCTGCTTAGGGTTTAGGTATGGTGGCTTCTTGATGTGAAAATACCTTCATATGATCTATATATATGGGTGTCCAAGTATGGAGAGTCGTGCTTGAAGGGATCACCCCGATATAGAACATATCCTGACCATCGAATCTGACTTTTCTCTTCGTCTGTCGACAGGCACTTCATAGCCGTCGATAGCTACTGCTCAGATCTGGTTTCCAGAACCATGGTGTTTCTGGAAGGCCTTATCTGTCGACAGGTGATTTGCTGGCTGTCGAAAGGCAACCTGTATCTGTCGACAGGTACATTCCATCTGTCGATAACTACTGCTTAGATTGTGCTTCCAGTAGCTTGTTTGTTCTGGATGGGTTTATCTGTCGACAGGGAACTTCCTGACTGTCGACAGGTGATCACTTGAAGTCTTTTTCTTGTCCTTTTGCTCTTGAATTATGATGCTTGTCTTGTATGCATTCATACCTACATTAAAAAGCATTATAAGTGAGATACAATGAATACATAGGAGTTCATAAAAGCATTTTCACACTTGATCATTTCATTCATGTCTTTGAGATATTTATCATGTTTCCAACATTAAGTCAACATCAATTATGTCACACATCATCAAAAACATTTATGCACATGTCATCATATACATTGTAACCCAACATTCTCCCCCTTTTTGATGATGACAAAATTTACAATTGATGTTTCTCCCCCTTTAGACAACATTCAAAAAGATAGTTCATGCACACATGGATAAGAATGAAGCAAAGAACTGTGGTTTCATTGATTGAACTTTAAGTACGCACAGTTACTGTAGGATCGAAAAAGGGATGGGCCAAATCTAGAAGGGGGGGTTGAATAGATCTAGGCCAAATACTGCGGAAGCTTAGTCAATTTTTAAGATGCTTTGAATCAGAGTCAACTTAGAAAAGCAATTCACAGATCTGATGAGTGATTGTGTGAATTAAGTGATTAAAGGAGTGATCAAGTTGATTAGAAGAGTAATAAAAAATCCTATGCATACATCTAACGCAAGGTGAAGTTAAATCATAGATCAAACTACTGCACAGAGATTTTTAGGTGGTTCGGAAATCACCCATGTGATTCCTACATCCGCCCCTCACACAGTGAGGCTCCACTATTCAACTTGAATACACCACACACTGGAGCTTGACAACTCCAACACACTGAGTTCAACAACTCACACACAACCTCTAGAGCAAGACTACTCTAGAAACTTGAGCACAACTGCTCAACCACAACCTGAGTGCGACGACTCAACACAATTGAGCACGAAGGCTCACAACCAACTTGCTAGATCAAAAACAACAAGATCCAGATCCTCTAGCAATGATCTGATCCATAAAGAGTTCATTCAAGGAGACTAGTTCAACAAATCATGCACAATCTCAAGAATGATTCAGAAGAACTAAGGGGAATTGAGGAGTTGTATTTAGAATCCTTGTTCTTCAGATGAACACCCTTGTAGAAGACTGAATTGAGAAGATTCTTGAACTCTTGAAGTCCCTGGGTGATGCTCTGCAATTTGTGCCTCTGGATCTTCCTTGAACTCTTCTCAATTGGCTGCTTCTACTTGATCTGCTCCCTTAGAAGTGATCTCACTTCATCTTCATGGATCAATCTTCACTTCTTGTGCTTGCAAAGATGGAAATTGGCTTGAAGTAGCACAAGGAGAGCAAGAACGGGAGGAGAGCTCTGTCTTGCCGCCAAAGGAGGCTTTCTGGAAGGCTCTTCAGGAGTTCTTCTACTTGGGGGCCGATTAGATAGGTATTTATACCCTATCATGGCCAAAAGAACCCTTGGGGTACGTGGGCACATGATCCAAGGCCGATCCAAGTGATCCCTAGAGTGCCACGTGTCTAGGTGGGACTTAAAGTGAAAAAGTTGCCGGAGTGTGTCGACACAGTCATTGGGTGTGTCGACACACTATCCCAATTCCACAAAACTGGTCTTCTGGGAGAGGTCACTAGTGTCGACACTGCCTGGGACTGTGTCGACACACTGTCCCAACCTGTCAACTGGGTTCTCTGGGAGCTGGGTCTAGTGTCGACACTGCCTGGGACTGTGTCGACACACTTGACCATTTCTTCATGACTTTGCCTTAGGGTTTGATACCCCGTGTCGACACCAGTAGTGGGTGTGTCGACACTACCCTTGCAAGAAATGTATGTCCCTGAAAAATAAACACATAAATCATTAGTCCAATGTATTATCATGAATATATATGATAAAATGTGTTTGGAAACATGCTTTTGAATATTGTTATTACATGTGTGATGTATTTAACATGTTACATTTATTGTGCATTAAAATCACAACTTGTCATCATCAAAATTATGACGGGAAATGTATTAAATTCACACTCAACCCAACAATCTCCCCCTTTTTTATGATGGTAACATTAAGTCCACATGAAGATCTGAATTTACAATGAAATGTGATTTTAAGCCATTTATTCACACAACATTCAATCACATACACACTGAATAACAATGAACCCATGTTTCAATATTTTCATTCACATTCATCAAAGGCCATTGAGCACAATTTAGCAACATTTGACAATTTTGCACAATGAAGTACACAGGGTTTGACATTTACAATCATCCATTCATTGACATGTCATCCATTCATTACAAAATTTTCAATCACATTCAAATAAGTACTCCTTCTCATTCAACAAAGATATTCATTACATAGATATTCAATTACATTCCAAAACAAGTTCTTTCTCATTCAACAAAAGTATTCATTACAAGTATATTCCTTCTCCCCTTTGACATCATCAAAAGATAAGATCCATCAGGAGGATGGAGGTGGAGGAGGAATAGGAAGAAGGAGAGACTCTATGGTCTTCAATCTTGACTCCATTGCTTGAAGGTTGGATCTCAACTGACTTTGCATGGTAGAAAGTCTTGTATGCAGCAGTTCTTCCAACCTTTGACTATTTTCATACATGTTGGACTGGAATGCAGATAAATCAGCTGAAATGGGTTGTGAACCTGAAGAAGAGCTTGCAAATCCATGTCTGTTGATATCTCTGAGCTCCTTCTTAAGGGTAGACATCTCATTGTCTATGTGAGCTGATAGGTTCTTCATGCCTTCCAAATCATCAACCATATGTGCAAATGAAAGTCTAGTCTTCGAAATTTGATTCACTGCTTCCTGACTGTTGAACAAATTCTTCTGAGAATTTACTAATATGCCTTCAAGGACCTTTTCCAGTGTGTCCTGATGTTCCTTTAACTGAAGGGATGCATCACCCAAAGTGTTAAACCTTTGGGTGGCTTGATCAGCTGCTTCTTTCTGCTTAATGAACTGAGCATTCACAGAATTCTCTAACCTTTGAATTCGGAGCTCAAAACTCTCTGACATCTGAAGGATGGAAGAGCTGATGGTATCAAACTTGTCATTCAAAAAAGAATATAGCTCTGGTGGAACAGAAGGTCCACCAGTGGAAGTAGAGGCAGATGCTTGGTAATGTGGAGTGAAAGAAGGAATTTCCACATCAGGGAGATGTGGTGAAGAGGCTTGAAATGGAGGTGTGTGAGGAACATCCTGAGGAATAGGTTCTCCAATTTCATTGGGAGGCTGGTCCTCTTGATCATGTGGAGGAGAGTGGGCAACCTCAGAAGGTGGTTCTACAACCTCAGGAACCACTGGGGCCTCAACAACTATAGGACCTCTTCTTACTTGATCACCTTCAAGTCTGAATCCCATGAACTTTTGCAAATGTTTGAAGCAATAGATGTTGGACTTTGGGATTGACTGGGCTTGCTCATTCTCAAAAGATACTCCAAAATGCTGAAAAACTGGTGTGAGATGAGCTGCATAAGGAAGGGATCTATGAAGATCTTTCCTTGTAGTTTCACTCATAATCTGGTACATGATCACATGCAGATTGACCTTTATCTCTTTCTTCATGCAGTAAATAATGAACCTCTATATGTCAGTTAACCTATCCCTTCCACCACCTTGAGGAGTGATTATAGTGGTCAGGATGTGATGAATCAGTCTCAAAACAGGTGGGAAGATGTTGGTGTTAAACCTGGTGACATAAGTTTGCTTTGAATCTGACTCATCAGTAGGGAGTCCAGTCAGCAGAGAATAGGCTTCATGAAGGTCAAATTCAAAATCATGATAATCAGCACCTTCATCAGGAATTTTAAACAATGTAGCAGCTAGCGTAGTAGGCAACTTCATTGATACACCCTTGACCTCAGACTGGTAGCCCTCAGGTGTACATTCCAAATTCAGATAGAACTCTTGTACTAACCTTGGATATATGGTTCTGAACTCAGAAATGAAGGGCAACCAAGATTGAAAATTGAAGAACTGACGCACTTCTGGGAAGGTAGTTGCAAGGTCAGAGACTTCAAGGTCAACAGCTCTAGGTTTTAGGATGGATTTCCCTTCACTAGCCAATTTAGAAGGGGTTGCCTCAGAGGGATGAGATGAACCAGATGAAGTTGAGGAAGATTCCTCAGAGACTTGAGAAGAGGAGACCAATATCTTCCTCCTAGGGTGTGCAGAGGTCCTCTAAGAAGGACCTTGACTGGAAGAGGGTACCATACCTCTCTTGGATGGTGTAGGAGATGCAGATGAAGCACCTGGCTACGCTGTCGGGTCATGCCCACGCTTGCTTCTCCTCTCAGTTGGAGGTACGTCAGCGGCAATGGGCCTGGAAGTTGCCCTAGAACGAGCACCACGGTGAGCCATTTGCTTGCGAGGCATAGTTGTAGGAGAAGAAGGAAGAACATGGGATGGTGGAGATGGTGTGAAGAGGATGGAGACAGCAATTGGTGGGAAGAGGGAAGAAAGATGAAAACTACTGCCGTTTTCAAAGGTAAAGGACGACCATGGGGTCGACCTGGGAAGAAGAAAAGGGGTTTTGGGGTAGAATAATCTGCAGGAACAACAAAACCTAAACCGGCGCCCCAATAGATAAACCGCCTGGATTGCCTATGTGTCGACACAAGACAAGGGTGTGTCGACCTGGGCTTGGACTGTGTCGACACAGGAATGTGGATGTGTCGACCTAGCTTGAAGAAGTTTTGAAGGTTTGAGCATGAGGAAAATTTGTAAATTTTGGGAAATCTTTAACATGATGAAATATGGATGGAATCAACGTGACAAGGATTTTTAAGAGATAAAAAAAATTCAGTTGTCATATTTTTACAAAAATCCAAGAAACTTCAAGTTTTACACAACAACCTACAGGATATTTTCATTAATTGACTTGAGCCATTAAAATGATAGTTTGAGTGATATAGAACATTCAATAGCCAATGACAAACTACCATATTCTCCAAATCCAAAGAAATAGAAATGTCTTTTAGATTGAAATCACTTGTGATGAAGTTAAACAACTTTGAGCACACTGATGGAAGACAAGGATGTTGATTTTAAGTACTTCTCCTTGGACATATTTTTTTTTTAATCAAACTATCAAATGTAGTAAATCTTTTTCACTCAAGAACTAATGCTTTTTACACACCATAGTCCCTGGTTACTAAAGATTTACCCATTATTCAGTTACAAGGGGTAAATGACAACCTTTTGACATGAAAATATACATTTATCAGACGCCAATATTTCCAGTTACTCAGTCATCATCAAAATGTATAGATCATTTTTTATTTAGTTTTTGAACCCCTTTGAACAGAGATAGCAATAATACCTCATGACATACATGGCACTTCATTCATTGTGAAGGTTAGTAGTTTCTCAGCATTTGTGCCATTGGTCTGTTGAATAATAAATGGAAGGAGAATTTTATAAAATTGAGATCATTTATCTCACATCAGTTGCAAAGAAGGTGTTTAAAGTCAAAGCACATATGATTTTTCAGTCTTTGAAAGAGATTTGAATTTCTGTAGTCTTGAAGAGTATAGTTGAGAGTTGACTGCAAAAATGTAGTAGATCAATCAAAAAGTCATTTTGAGGTTCTAGCCAAACTTAATGAGCACATCATGAGAGGAAGTTGATATAACCAAGAGGAATCTTGAATTTTGTAAAAGAATGAGTAGTGAATTCATTAGCTCCCCTTGAAATGATGATTCCAAAAATTTTCATCAGGATAAAGATAAGCAAGAAATGGGAAAACTGAAATGTTTCTTTTTGAAGAACAAAAGCTCCCCCTCAACAATTGCATATTTAATTCTTGATACTTGGCGGAGACATATACTCTCGCATAGTGAAAGTGTCTAGACAAGCAGAACTTGTCCTTCTTCAAATCACCATTTGATATATCAAGAATTTCAACACAATGTGAGTTGAAGAATTTATTAACAAAAAGAAATGGAAGTTGATTTGAGAGAGATGTGAACAACATGAATCAAGGAAGCAAAGAGAAATGATGGAACAGTGACTCCCCCTCAGAACATGCCTAAACACTCAACCCAATGAGAGTTATCAAGAAGATGGATATTTGCAAAGACCAAGCTCTCTTCTCAAAGATGAAAATCTGCTGTCTGGAAGAGGTTTAGTGAAGATATCAGCAATTTGTTTTTTAGTTTCAATAAAGAGGAGTTCGAAAGATTTCTTTGCTACCTCATCTCTCAAGAAATGATGCCTAATTTCAATGTGTTTTGTTCTAGAATGCTGAATTGGGTTTTTAGACAGATTTATGGCACTTGTGTTATCACAAAGAATGGGAACACAACCTAACTCTTGGTTATAATCAAGAAGTTGATGTTTCACCCAAAGAATTTGAGTGCCACATCGACCAGCTGCAACATACTCAGCCTCTGCAGTTGATAGAGCAACTGAGTGTTGCTTTTTGGAAGCCCAAGAGATTAGGCAGCCACCTAAGTACAAACACAAGCCACTTGTGCTTTTTCTATCAAGTTTACACCCATCATAATCAGCATCACAATAGGCAATCAAATCTAATTTACAACCAGTAGGATACCAAATACCAAGATCACATGTTCCAACAAGATATTTGAAAATTCTTTTAACAGCTAACATGTGACTTTCTTTAGGATTTGTTTGAAATCTAGCACACAAGCATACACTGAATTGAATATCAGGTCTAAAAGTGGTGAGATAGAGTAGAGAACCAATCATACCTCTGTATGTCTTTGGGTCTACTGACTTACCAAGTGAATTTTCTTCTAGTTTCACATTAATTGCAATGGGTGTGCTTGAGTGCTTGAGGTTCTGGAAGTCAAACCTTTTCAGAAGTTCTTTGACATATTTGGTTTGGCTTATAAAGATTCCCTCACTGGTTTGGTTAACCTGCAATCCCAAGAAAAATTGTAAGTCTCCCATCAAGCTCATTTCAAATTCAGTTTTCATTTGATTTGCAAATTCAGTGCACAGGCTCTTATTGGTGGATCCAAAAATTATGTCATCAACATAAATTTGGACTGTAATTATTTGTTTATTTACAATTTTTGTGAACAAAGTTTGATCAACATTACCTCTAGAGTATCCTTTTTCAAGCAGAAAAGAGCTCAAACGGTCATACCAAGCTCTTGGAGCTTGCTTAAGACCATAGAGAGCCTTATGAAGCTTAAAAACATGATTATGATATTTTTCAATTTCAAAACCTGGAGGTTGTTCAACAAAAATATTTTATTTTATGTAACCATTCAAAAATGCACTCTTGACATCCATTTGATAAACTTTAAACTTCAATGAAGATGCAAAAGCAAGGAAAATTCTTACAACTTCTAGTCTAGCTATAGGGGCATATGACTCTTCAAAATCAATTCCAAATTCTTGGTTGTACCCCTTTGCAACTAGTCTAGCTTTATTCCTTATGACTTGACCATTTTCATTCAATTTATTTCTGAATACCCATCTAGTGCCAATGACAGATTGGTCACTAGGTCTAGGTACTAATTCCCACACTTGATTTCTTTCAAATTGATGAAGTTCATCATGCATTGCATTTATCAGTCTGAATTCATTAGAGCTTCATCAATTGATTTTGGTTCAATTTGGGAAATTAGTGCTAGTGGGTCTTCATGAATTGCATTCAAGAATGATGATCTAGTTCTTACCCTATCAGTACATTGCCAACAACATTTTCTATTGGGTGATCTCTCAAAAATCTGTGTTCAGGAATTACCTGTTGAGGTGCATTTAAATTTGGAACAACATTACCTGATCCACTTGGAGTAGGTGAGTGATTGTTCAAATTTTCATCAAGGTCTTCATTCTCCTCAACAGTTGGTGAAGAATCAACGATAAAGTCATCCTCTTCATTATCTGGACAGTTCCTGCAAGATTTAGAATAATGAGTTGAAAAGGAATTTTCATCAAAAACTACATGAGGAGATTCTTCAACAGTTTTGTTTTTGAGAGAATAAACTCTAAAAGCTCTTGAAATTTCAGAATAGCCAAGAAAGATGGCTTCATGACTTTTAGCATCGAATTTATCAAGATTTTTTTTATTGTTGTTATGCACAAAATATTTACACCCAAAGACTTTGAAATAAGACATGGTTGGCTTTTTGTTTTTCAACAATTCATAAATGGTTTTTCTGATTTTTGATCTGACTAATGCTCTATTGAGAATATGATTTGCTATATTTACAGCTTCAGCGCAGAAGGATTTGGGCAATTTGCTTTCCAAGAGCATGAATCTTGCCATTTCCACAAGTGTTCTATTCTTTCTTTCCACAACCCCATTTTGTTCTGGAGTTCTTGGTGAAGACAACTTGTGAAAAATGTCAAGTTCAGCACATAAATCAGAGAAGGATTTGTTTTCAAATTCACCCCCATGATTAGTCAAATTTTTTTTAATTTTATAAGGAAAACTTGTTAAGGCAGAGGTACAGAAATTCCTGAATTCAGGGCAAGCATCACTTTTGTGGGATAAAAAGATAACCCATGTAAATCTAGTAAAATCATCAATAATGACAAAACCATATCTTTTGCCACTCAGACTTAGAATTCTTGTTGGGCCAAAGAGGTCCATATGAAGCAATTCTAGTGGTTTAGATGTGAGTACATCATTGAAGGTTTTAAAAGATTTTCTGGTTTGTTTTCCTTGGGCACAAATCCCACAAATTTGATTCTCTACATTTGAAAAAGATTCAGGAAGACCTTTGACCAAGTTTAGCCTTAACAGCTTATTTATTGTTCTGAAACTTGCATGACCAAGTCTTTTGTGCCAAGTCCATGCAATTTATTTTTATTTGCAACAAGACAAATGTTTTCAGAAAAGTTTTTATCAAGGTTGATCATGTAAACATTGTTTTCTCTTTTTCCAAAGAATTTTATTTCATCAGTTGAAGAGTCAATTATTCTGCAAAAATCTGATTCAAACACAACTCTATGACCTTTGTCACATAGTTGGCTAATGCTAAAGAACATCAACTAACAAAATATTATCAACTGAGTTTGAGGAAGATTGACCAACCTTTCCAGATCCAATGATTTTTCCTTTATTTTTACCCCCAAAAGTGACAGAACCTCCCTCCTTTTCAATCAGGAATGAAAATTTCGCTTTATCTCTTGTCATGTGTCGTGAGAACCCACTATCAAGAAACCACACATTTGAGTTGGGTGCACGACCTTCCTACAAAATTAATCAGTGAAGAGAAGATTTTGGTACCCAAACATTGTTGGGACCATCAGATTGTTTGAACAATGACAGCAAGTCTTTTCTAATCCAATCTGACTTATTTTCTGCTTTTGTTTTATTTCAGTGGTGTTTTTTTGCCTTTTTCAATTTATCCTTCCCTTTTGGAATAAAAACATCAGTGTTCTTTTTCTCATTAGGATGAGAGTTTTGCATTTGGACATGATTGTTCATTTGTGGAGGTCCAAACCAAGGGTTTTGTTGGTACATTGAAAAGTTTGGATAGAAGTATTGAGGATGGTACCAAAAAGGATTGTAACACCATTGGTTCCAAGAATTGATCCAATCAGCTTGATGTGCTGTCTTGGAAGTCCAAGGTTTATCATGAATGTTTTCTCTTGTATTTTTCTTATTTTTCAAGTTTTTATTTGATTTTTTGGTTGACTGGTTGGTGGTTTTTGAGGTTGAGCAGGTCGACCTGTCTTTGATTGGTGTCGACTCAACAGTCACAGATTTCATCTTTTTGTTGACTGGTGTCGACCTGTCAGGTGAGTGTGTCGACCTGTTTGGTTTCTCTTTGTTCTGGTTTTTCAAATTTTTTGTTGTGATACCAATTGTTGTATTGTTTGACACTTGCTTGTTTTTGTTTTTCTCAGGACTAGGACTTTTGACAAATTTTATTAAAGGTGTTTTTTCCCTCATTTCACCAGATTTGTTTTCTTGGAGTTTTGTGTGGAAAATCCTAGTCCATGTGTTACAAGTTTCATTCTTGTTCCTAACAAGGCATCCAGATTATCTTTTCCTTTTGTAAAGATTTCAATGACTTGTTCTTTTTCTTTCAACTGGTTTTCTAAAGTTTTGATTTCATCATCACTTTGTTGTTTTTCTTTTTGTTGCAATTCCAGTTTTTCAGACAATTTCTTAAAGTCATTGTTGGTCTTTTGGGATGCAAGCTTGAGCTCATCAATTACATTTAGAAGATTTTCTTTTTCTTCATTGAGCTCAGCCACTTCATTTTCCAATTCAGAGATTCTTTTGTTTGTTGATTGGTTATGCAAGATGTTTTCAATTTTCTTCTTTAGATGCTTATTTTCTTTTCTTGTTTCAGAATAGTTTTCAACTAATTCAGCATAAGCATCTTGCCAATCATCAATTGTATAATCTTCAAAGGATGTACTTACCTTTCCATCAGAACTGTTTGCCATAAAACAGATTTCCTCACTTTCAGAACTTGAGAACTTTTCTTCTTCATTTTCACTTGGATCTTCATCTGACCAAGTGGCAACCATTGCTTTAGGCTTCTTGAATTTATTGATCTTCTTGTATTTTTTTTCTTTTTCTCAGGACATTCTCCTTTCATGTGTCCTGGTTTGTTGCACCTGTAACAAATAACAACTTCATCAGTTTTCTGATTTCTGTTTGAATTGGCATTTGAAAAGGAAGTATTTCTTTTCCTATATGAGAATTTCTTTTTCCCAGTGAATTTTCCTTTTCTAGATTTTAGAAATTTTCTGAATTGTCTAGTCATGAGGGCAATCTCATCCTCATTGGACTCATACTCATCAGAACTGGTTTTCTCTTGATTTTTATCCTTGTTACTAGATGAAGCTTTAAGTGCTACTGGTTTGGTTTTGATTATGTGCTCTTCATTTCTCAAATTTATTTCATAAGTCATCAAAGATCCTATGAGTTCATCCAAAGAAATTTTGGATAAATCTTTAGAATCTTCAATAACTGTGGCCTTAGTGTGCCAAATTGATGAAAGAGAGCGCAGGATTTTTCTTACCAAATTAGCATCTGTGTAGTCCTTACCTAGAGCCTTCAGTCCATTCACAATGATCATGAACCTAGCAAACATTTCAGAAATTGTTTCATCAGATTTCATCATGAATAATTCATACTCAGAAACAAGAATATTTGCTTTGGTTTCTTTTACTTGGGATGTTCCCTCATAGAGTAACTCAAGCTTATCCCACATCTCCTTGGCAGATTTGCACATGGAGATTCTTGAGTTCTCCTTTGGGTGGACTGCACATTGAACCATGTTCATAGCACTGTAGTTCAGGGTGGCCCTCCTAATTTGCTCCCTGGTCCAAGTTTCCTCTTCTCCCTGGTTTTCATCGGGACCTACCTCAACTACCCTCCAAATCTCATAGTTCTGGGCTCTAAGGAAGACTTGCATTCTATTCTTCCAATAGGAATAGTCACTCCCATTGAAGAATGGTGGCCTATTTATGGAATGGCCTTCAGCAATGAAACCTCTAGAATCCATTGAATCAAAATGAGGTGCAGTGAAGGAAACACTTAACAAACAAGCAAGTGAAAAACACAGAGCAAACAGAAACACTCAGATCAGATCAGATATGAACCCGCTCTGATACCAATTGTAGGATCGAAAAAGGGATGGGCCAGATCTAGAAGGGGGGGGGGGGTTGAATAGATCTAGGCCAAATACTGCGGAAGCTTAGTCAATTTTTAAGATGCTTTGAATCAGAGTCAACTTAGAAAAGCAATTCACAGATCTGATGAGTGATTGTGTGAATTAAGTGATTAAAGGAGTGATCAAGTTGATTAGAAGAGTAATAAAAAATCCTATGCATACATCTAACGCAAGGTGAAGTTAAATCACAGATCAAACCACTGCACAGAGAGTTTTTGGTGGTTCGGAAATCACCCATGTGATTCCTACATCCACCCCTCACACAGTGAGGCTCCACTATTCAACTTGAATACACCACACACTGGAGCTTGACAACTCCAACACACTGAGTTCAACAACTCACACACAACCTCTAGAGCAAGACTACTCTAGAAACTTGAGCACAACTGCTCAACCACAACCTGAGTGCGACGACTCAACACAATTGAGTACAAAGGCTCACAACCAACTTGCTAGATCAAAAACAACAAGATCCAGATCCTCTAGCAATGATCTGATCCATAAAGAGTTCATTCAAGGAGACTAGTGCAACAAATCATGCACAATCTCAAGAATGATTCAGAAGAACTAAGGGGAATTGAGGAGTTGTATTTAGAATCATTGTTCTTCAGATGAACTCCCTTGTAGAAGACTGAATTGAGAAGATGCTTGAACTCTTGAAGTCCCTGGGCGATGCTCTGCAATTTGTGCCTCTGGATCTTCCTTGAACTCTTCTCAATTGGCTGCTTCTACTTGATCTGCTCCCTCGGAAGTGATCTCACTTCATCTTCATGGATCAATCTTCACTTCTTGTGCTTCTAAAGATGGGAATTGGCTTGAAGTAGCACAAGGAGAGCAAGAACGGGAAGAGAGCTCTGTCTTGCCGCCAAAGGAGGCTTTCTGGAAGGCTCTTCAAGAGTTCTTCTGCTTGGGGGCCGATTAGATAGGTATTTATACCCTATCATGGCCAAAAGAACCCTTGGGGTACATGGGCACATGATCCAAGGCCGATCCAAGTGATCCCTAGAGTGCCACGTGTCCAGGTGGGACTTAAAGTGAAAAAGTTGCCGGAGTGTATCGACACAGTCATTGGGTGTGTCGACACACTGTCCCAATTCCACAAAACTGGTCTTCTGGGAGAGGTCACTAGTGTCGACACTACCTGGGACTGTGTTGACACACTGTCGCAACCTGTCAACTGGGTTCTCTGGGAGCTGGGTCTAGTGTCGACACTGCCTGGGACTGTGTCGACACACTTGACCATTTCTTCATGACTTTGCCTTAGGGTTTGATACCCTGTGTCGACACCAGTAGTGGGTGTGTCGACACTACCCTTGCAAGAAATGTATGTCCCTGAAAAATAAACACATAAATCATTAGTCCAATGTATTATCATGAATATATATGATAAAATGTGTTTGGAAACATGCTTTTTGAATATTGCTATTACATGTGTGATGTATTTAACATGTTTCATTTATTGTGCATTAAAATCACAACTTGTCATGATCAAAATTATGAGGGGAAATGTATTAAATTCACACTCAACCCAACAGTTACAACAAGGACAACCATTAAAAGCAAAAGAAGTGATAAGACATAACTGACTGAACTTAACAAACTCATGACCACAAACTTAGTAAAACTAAAAAACAGATGACCCCACACTAAAACCTAGACTCTTTAAACATCGTCATTCCCAGGAGCAGGGGGATGACGGAACTCATAAAACTCAGTGGAGAGCTGGTTGAGCTGATGCTGAATTTGAACGTGAGAATCAGCAAGGGCATCCATTCTGGTGTTGACATGCTCTTGCAGCTGATCAAAGCGGGCATTGAGATGATCAAAGCTAGTAGTGATGCTTTGCTGCATTTGGGCCATCTGACTGGCTAGAAAATCCCAAAGAGATGGTGCTTGAGCCGGTGGTTCTTGATCTTCAAGAGCATCATCATCACCTTCCTGAGCATCCATGGGCTCTGGTTGGGAGTCTTCATCATCTTCAGCATCGTCAGCATCATCAGCTGACTCTTCTTCAATATCCTGCTTCTTGCCCTTGAGAGTCTGGGTGACTCTCCCATCAACAAGTTTGTAACCCATCCTATGGGCCGCAGTAAGATCAAAGGCACTTCGGGACTTGAGAGTGACACACTCAGCATTAGAAATAGGAATGCCAATAAAGGATAAGAGGGAGGTAATGGGGCAGGCATATGGCATAGACCTTTTAGGATTGGTGAAGCATTGTTTAATGAGGTCTACCATGAGTTGAGGAAGGTTGATTTGCTCAGTGTTGAGAAAAAAGAAAAAGAGGGACTTGTGTATTTCAGTGACGAGCTCTCTGCTTCCATCTTTGGGAGCAACAAGAGTGGTGAAGATGTGATGAATAAGACGATGAAGTGGAGGGAAGGTGTTGGTATTTAGTTTCATATGATCCTTGGTAGAATCATACGACTACAGAGTGATGAGGTTATAGTACTCTGAGGCAGGGGGATGGTAGACAGAAACATCGGCCCCGGAGTTTGGAATTTGGAACGCACGGCTAAAAAGATTGAGTGTGACCTGAAAGGGGATACCTTTGACCGTGGTGTACAAATCCTGACTAGCGGTCATCTCCATGTTGTTGAAGAACTCGATCATAGCGGTAGGAGAATACCGCTTGTGAGAATAGAGAAAGACTATCCAACCCTGGGAGTCAAACAAGGGCTGGAGACCTGAAAACATGTCCTCTAGGAACACGAAGTCCACATACCATGGTTGGACAAATTTAGTGAAAGTACCCCAGACCCTAGTGAGGTGTAAACCCTGGGGAACGACGAGCTCTGGAAAATGGTAGTCCCGATGCTTGCTCCTGCGCTCAGCAAGTGCCCCTAAACCTTCACCGACTGCGAGCGAGATGGGACACCGATGAGGGACGAGACGCTTGCCCTTGGAAGCCATGAAGAAGGAGAGGCACGAGGTAGAGATGACCCTGGAAGGGAAGGAAGACAGGAGAAAGATCAAATAGGAAGAGAAGAATCTAGGTGTGGGCACCTTGGAGAGAGTTCTAGGGTTGAGATAGGGAGGAGAACACCTTTTGGAGGAAGGTGAGAGGGTGAAGAGGTGTGTTTCCTCCATTGGATGTATTTAAAAGAAGTTTGAAGGAAAGGGGGCCCACAAAATCTGGCCAAAAAGGGTGCCGGTTGGGCTTCTGAACCGCCCAGAAAAGTAACTGTCGATAGACACCCAGTCATCTGTCGACAACTACTGAGCAGTTTTGCCCCAGAACATAATTTTGAGGAATTTAAGTGGAGAATGAGTGTTCAAATGGGATTTTAAGGTTGAGAATAGGTTTATACCCATTACAAAGTGTCATAAACACAAGTATGAAGACACATAAAAATTCTACAATGGTTAAGAGATAATACTCCAGGAATCTTAAGTTATGGCATTTAGAATACACCGTTCAAAAACAGATGAAACTGAAATAACCCCTTTGAATAAAACCATTGAAGAAAATCATATACCTTAGTGGGTGATGTTCAGTTGGTAAATGCAATGTCTATATGAACAATGGACAATAGACAACCCATTGCCCTTGATTTCAAATCATGGAGGCTTCACTCTATTTCTAGCATTGAACAATTTCTTTTATCAAGTTAAAGTGGGAAAAGTGGTAATTAGGATCATTTTCACCTTTTGACGTGAAGGTAGACATTTGTGATGCCCGTACCCTCAGTTACTCAGTGTGAGTGACCATCATACCATTGTGCAGAGATAATGAAAGGACTTTTTGACGCGAAGACAGACATTTGTGATGCCCATGTCCCCGGTTACTTAGTGATGCTCATCATTGCTCTGCCTTTATCCCATTTCAAATAATTTTTGTTTGTACTCTTGAGTTTAGAAATAGGTAGCTTTTCTCCTTTTTTTTTATTTGATATAGAAAATCAAGTTCAAAGGGTTATTTAAGGTCAAAGGCCAATGTAGAAACATTAAGATCAATAACCTTCTTACTTGTCAATCCATTTAGAAACATGATCATCCACAAGGGAGTTATTCAAGTGAGTTAGGTTAAAGCCATTAGATTTGTTCAATGCTTTCTAGATGACACAACCTAGACTCAAGCATAAAATATTATATCAAAATCATTGTGATTATGGCAATATCTTTGATACTATGTGAGTATGAAAGGTTGTAATGAACATTAAGTCCAAATTCTCCCCTTGCACAAAAGTAATGAACATACTCATGAAGAATTGCTAAGAAAAATTGAAGATATCACAATTGAAGGGCATCTGCCGACAGCAAGAATGTGGCTGTCGACAACTATTGAGAAACAGAAGAACTGGTGTTCTAGAAGAGCCTATCTGTCGACAACTGAAGAAGGGGCTGTTGACAGCTATTGTTTCACAGAAGAATTGTGGTTCTGGATGAGGGGATCTTGAAAGGTCTGCAGAATTATCCAATATGGTAATCTAGAAGGGGGGGTTGAATAGATTACTATCAATTAAATATACTATGACCTTCTTTTCGATGGAAACATAGACTTTTGATATTTCACACAGAGTTTAAATCAAACTAAGATGTGTGTTAATTGTAATTAGATAGAGTAGCAATTTATCTAGCGTGTGAAAGATCAATGTGCCTACCAAACATCTAGCGTGAAACGTTCAAACCACATACACGATGATTTAAGGTGGTTTGGAGTACACAACTTGTGTATCCTACGTCCACCGTCCACACACACACGCAGAAAGACTGCTTATCAGCAAGTTCACTTGCTACAACACACACACACTCACGTCGTCTGATGTAAACCACGATCAAAACAACATGACAAACGTGAATCAAGCACAAGGATGCTTGACTCAACAACACACACACACGAGATATGAAAAACATAGATAAAGAAGAGTTTAGAGTTGAGATTTCAAATCCTGCTGTGGAACTCTTCAGATGATCATCCCGATGTGGTTCAAGCTTCGTCTTGACAGGTATCAGTTGATGGAGAAGCTTGAGAGATGGACAATCTGGCTTCAATCCCGTTCAGAGGATGTCTCTTTGGTTGCCTGGACGGACGGTTGAAGCAGAGCAGCAGAAAGATCTTCTCTCTTGAGACTTTGCTAGGGTTTTGTATGGTGGCTGCTTCTATACGAAAATAACTCCAAAGAGTTCCTTTTATATGGGTTTTAAGTATAGAGAGTCGTGACAATTCGTATTGAGATTTTCTCTTCGTCTGTCGACAACAAGAAATGCATCTGTTGACAGATGTAGACAGACTTGCAAAAGGTAGAAGGCTGGGCTTTCCGGGAGACAATTCCCTGTATGGATCTATCGACAGGCGACTTGAGTCTGTTGATAGGCACACCTTTGCCAGGAGCCTATTGTTTCTGTCTGTGCTAATCTATCGACAGGCATCAGTGGGGCTGTCGACAGGTACATCTTTGCCAATACCCTATTAGATCTGTCTGTGCAGGGCTGTCGACAGGCATCTTTGGGGTTGTCGACAGGTACTTGTTTTTAGTGCTATTCTTGATCTTTTTGATCTTGTTTTGGTACATTGTCTTGCACGCAATCTCTCCTACATTTAAGAACATGATTAGTGAGATAGTATGAGCATATAAATGATTAATGCAAAACATGTTTTTACTTGATTAGCACTTCTTGAGTTTGTCAATTTTAGCATGATTCACACAATCACATCATATCAATTTGGTTGTCCATAAATTCCTCATCATAAAAAACAAACATATCAAATGTAAACCCAACATTCTCCCCCTTTTTGATGATGACAAAAATTTCAATTGATGCATGATTGATTTGATTGATGTTCTCCCCCTTTTGGCAACATCCAAAGAGACATAAGCAGAATGGCACGACATGCACACATGAAAAGTACATAAGCAAAAAACTGTGGACTTCATTGAAGTGGCATTTAGTACACACAGTTACAAAATGGAGTGAGAACATGACAAAAGAAGTGCAAGGGAAGGAAACAACAGTAGTGTCATAGCAAGTGACAAGACCCTGACCAAAGCAAAGTAAAGACCACATAACAGACGCCTAGACTCTCTAGACATCGTCATTCCCCAGAGGTGCAGAGGCCTGACGGAGACCATGAAGCTCTGTGGAGAGCCTGGTAAGCCGTATCTGAAGCTGGACTTGGGTGTCAGCCAGTGCATCCAAGCTGCTATCAACATTATCCATTCGAGCATTGAGATGGTCGAAGCCAGTGGTCATTTGAAGCTGCATTTGTGCCATTTGAGCAGTGATGAAATCTCGAAGAGAGAGCTCAGCAGGCGCTTGTTCATCAGCAGCATCTTCATCTTCAGCTCCCGGAGCATCTATTGGCTCGGACTGTGAGTCATCACCAGCATCATCTTCATCAATGTCATCTTCTTCATCTGCCTGTGCCTTGCCCTTGAGGTCCCTTGTGACAACCTCTTCAAGCATCTTATAGCCCATCCGATGAGCAACAGTAAGATCAAAGGCACTGCGAGATTTGAGAACAGTCATCTCTTCCTTGGAAATATGAATATCAAGGAACAAGAAAAGAGATGTGAGTGGGCATGCATAAGGCATGGACCTCTTGGAAGTGCGAAGGCATAGTCGGATGAGAGACACTATAAGGAGTGGTAGGTTGACTTGTTTACAGTTAAGAAACGCGTGAAAAAGGAATTTGTGAACGGCAGTCACAAGTTCCCGACTACCATCCTTTGGGACAATGATTGTGGTAAAGGTGTGGTGGATTAGACGATGAAGAGGAGGGAAGGAGTTGGCATTCATGTGCACACGATCTGTAGATGAATCATATGGCTGCAGAGTGATGAGTGGGTAGTATTCAGATGCCAATGGTGTTGGGGATCGGATAGGTGACTTTGATAAAAGAACTAAGAAATTGTGTGTGTGGCAGCGGAATTAAAATAAGTAAACACACAATTCGATCAGATCCAAGTGTGGTGTGTGAGTATAGTGAATAAGAACAGCAAACCACACATCAAACCACAGTGTACTGAAGATTTTAAGGTGGTTCGGAGAACACAACTTGTGTCTCCTACGTCCACCTCCTCACAACGGAGGAACCACTAGCACAAGTGCAGTACAATCTGAGCACAATGACTCCAACCTCTTTGAGTGCAACGACTCAAAGAAACCCAGGAGATAGGCACAACGACCTACTCCAAAGACCACTTGTGAATTCAGCAAATTCACAAGCCCTTGAGCACTACGGCTCAAGCACCAGAGCACAACAGCTCCAACCTAGAGCACTAGGGCTCCAAAACAGAGTACAAAGTACTCAAACCTCTGGATCACAATAGATCCAAGTTCTGCTAGAACAAGCACACTTAGAGTATAGATTCTCTAGCACGATCTATCTCAGTACAATAGAAATGGTAGAGACAAATAGAATTGGGAGATCTGTGTAGAACACATACACAGATTCCCCAGAGAAATTGACACTCTAACCAAGTACAGACTCGGCTGGATCTCCTTCTTGACCAACACTGCTGCAATCACGAGCTCCTTCTCTTCTTCTCCTTCTTCTTCCCTTGGCGGCGCTGCTCTGCTCCTCTGGATGCAAATCCTTTTTCCCGCTCTTCTGCCCTTCTTCCAGAAAGCTCTTGGCTCTTGTCTTGCGTGGGATCCTTTGGAGTACCAAAAGCATGGGTATTTATAGCCCCATATGTCCATAAAGAGCCTTAGGGTATGTGGGCACAAAAACCTAGGTAGATTCCCTTGAACCCCAAGCGGCCACGTGTCCAGATAAATTCATGTTTTTGAGTTTCAGCCAGAGTGTGTCGACACCACCAGGGAGTGTGTCGACACACTGTCCCATTTGCGCAAAACTGGTCTTCTGGGAGTTGAGACTAGTGTCGACACTGCCACTGGCTGTGTCGACACACTATCCCAGTCAGGCAACTAGGTCTTCTGGAATCTGGGTCTAGTGTCGATACGACCATGGACTGTGTTGACACACTTGACCCTGTTTTCATGAAAAAGCTTCAGGGACTCTGACCCAGTGTCGACACCATCAATGGGTGTGTCGACACTACCATGACAAAATCTATATACACCTGCAAATTTAACACATAAATCATTAGTACAATATATTATCATTAAAATATGAGATATTAAACATCAAAAAACATGTTGTTTAAGCATTATTGTGATATGTATAAAATGTATAACATGTTCAACATATCATCATCAAAATCACAATATGTCATCAAAATCAAAGTATGAGTGATGTTCATTAGTCATCATTAAAATACAACTTTAGGAAATTCCAAAACACACTCAACCCAACAAATGGGTGATGTTGCATGATGTCAATGCCAGTATTTGGAAGTTGAAGTGCAACGGAAAGAAGATTAGGAGTGACCTGAAATGAAGTTCTCTTCACCTTGGTATAAAGATCACCGAGAGCAGTTTCTCGGAGGTTGATGTAGAACTCTGTCACAGCGGCTGAAGAGTACCGCTTGTGAGAATAGCAAAAGGGAGACCAGCCTTGGGTGTCAAATAGTGGCTGCAACCCTGGAAACATGTTTTCCAGTGACACGAAGTCAACGTATCTGGGTTGAACAAACTTAGTGAAGGTGACATGGAGAGGCAGAAACTCCAGATTCGGAGGAACGACGAGCTCCGGCAAACGATCATCCCGATGCTTTGTTCGGCGCTCGGTATGAGCCCTGGAACCCTCGTCGGCTTGAGGAGAACGACGACGGCGACGAGAGACAAGCTTCTTGCTCTTGGGAGCCATCAAAAAGAAGGATCTCGGAGTAGAGAGGGATGTGAAAGGAGGAAGGAGATACGAAAAGGAGGAAAGACACAAAGAGGCAGACTCTCCTCTTTCGCCCTAGAGAAGGAGGGTTTTGGTGAAGAGGTAAGGAGGAGGGATTTTTTGGAAGTGGGAAAGGGGGGAAGGGGTCGTGGGGTCCTTTTAAAGAAAGTGGGAAGGGATTTGAAAGGACGGGACCCACGAAATCCGCCCTACATAGCCGCCCGTTGGGCTTCCAAAACAAGTCCTGCCGCCAGCTGTCGACAGGTGAACAGTGCCCTGTCGACAGGCACTTGTAGAAAGTGTGCCAGTGAAGTATTTTGACAGGATTTTTCAAGGCAATGAGCGTCCAATGTGTATATAAGATGGAAAATAGGTAAACATACATAATAAAATGTCATACCCACTAATAATTAGGACATGTCAATTATCGACAATGGTTGTGAAATAATATTCCCCGAACTCTCAAGTTGCAGCATAAGGATTACACTGAACAAAAAACATAGGAGAATAAAATAGACCGCTTGAATAAAACCATTGAAAAAGAACATATATCTTAGTATGTGACAGTCAAAAGGTGTATGAAAAGGATGTCTACATGGGCAATTTTTCATTAACAACAGCTTGGCCTTGAAAAGAAAAAAAATTGAGGAGGCTACACTCTATTTCTTCTGTTGTGATTTGTTTCTGAACAAACAGTAAGAGAGAAAGTGGTAATTAGGATCACTATGACCTTTTGACGTGAAGATAGACATGGGTAATGCCGGTATCCCCAGTTACTCAGTGGAAGTGACCATCAGACCATTATACAGAGATAAGGAGTAAGCATTTTGACGCGAAGATAGACATTTGTGATGCCCATATCCCCGGTTACTCAACAATACTCATCATTGCTCTGTCATTATTCCCTTATTGAATTTGATACACTTTGATTTTTTTTTTTTGTGAAATAGGTAGCTTTTCTCCTATTTGATTGTTTGTTTTGAAAATCAAGGTCAAGAGTTAGATAAGGCATAAAAGCCAATGCAAGACATAACATTCAATAACCTTTAGACTTTGCACATTACTTAAAAAACATGATATTCCACAAGGGAGTTATTCAAGTGAGTTAGGTTAGACTCATGTATTTTTTTAAATGTACTCAAAATGATGCAACCTAGACTCACAAGAGAATGGTATGTCAAAATCATTGTGATTTGGACAATGCCGTTGATATTATGTGGATATGAAAGATTATAACATAAGTAAGTCACCAATTTACACCTTAGATACATTAGTGAAGCATGATCATGAAGTATGTTGAGACAGGACAAGCAAAACTCAGCAAGAGGTGCATCTGTCGACAGCCATTGGGTGCATGTCGACAAATTCGAACAGTGTGAATTAACTGAGTTCAGGTAGGTGGCATCTGTCGACAGATACAGAATGGTCTGTCGACAGATTTGAACAGACTGAAGAATTGTGAGTTCGGAATGAGTAATTCTGTTAGGGGCTGTCGACAGCAAGGAGTGGGGCTGTCGATAGGAGCTGTGAGAAGGGTTTTGAAAGCAGATATGAGAGATATCATTTGAGTTCCATGCCAAGGAAGTGAAGCAATGAAAAATGGGTAGTTTCCCTTAAAAATCACTCATCTACCTTAACCTAGCTCCCCCATAGTGTGTGCATGTGAAGACTCAACAAGCAAGCAATTCAAGACACATGTGCACAAGTTTAGCAAGCAATTGCACACAAGTTCATGAATAAGGACAGACCATCACAAAAAAATCCATTTGTTTGCAAAAGTGAATGGGCAAATTGAAAAGAATCCACATACCTAATTTAAAGTAGATGACCCTTATTTGCAACTTGACTATGGATACGTGATGGAGAATGTTTTCTCACGCATAATGATAGTTTCCAAACAAGCATAACTTGTTCTTCCACAGATCACCATTTGATATACCTCATAGTCGGTGCACACAAAGAACATATACTTCAAAGTTTGGTATGGGCTTCATTGCATTTTGCACAATCCTAATTCTCTTCTCAATGTTGTGAATCTATTCTCACCCAATGGTTTTGTGAAAATATCAGCTAATTGCTTATTAGTGGGTATGAAGCTGAGCTCCAAGGATTTGTTGGCTACTTCATCTCTCAAGAAGTGATGTCTAATCTCAATGTGTTTTGTCCTAGAGTGTTGGACTGGGTTCTTTGAAAGATTGATGGCACTAGTGTTGTCACATAAGATATGTGTGCATCCAATGTCAATATTGTAGTCAGACAGTTGACTTTTTATCCGCAACATTTGAGCCGCACAACTCCCCGCAGCAACATACCTTGCCTCTACAGTGTAGAGTGCAACCGAGTGTTGCTTCTTGATGCCCACGAAACCATGCAACCACCAAGTAATTGGCAGTACCCACTAGTGCTTTTCCTGTCTATCTTACAACCAGCATAATCAGCATCAGAATATGATATCAAGTCAAAACTACTTCCTACTCTGATCTCAATTGAAAGGTGTGCGGAATTATCCAATATGGTAATCAAGAAGGGGGGGTTGAATAGATTACTATCAATTAAATATACTATGACCATCTTTTCGATGGAAACACAGACTTTTGATATTTCAAACAGAGTTTAAATCAAACTAAGATGTGTGTTAATTGTAATTAGATAGAGTAGCAATTTATCTAGCGTGTGAAAGATCAACGTGCCTACCAAACATCTAGCGTGAAACGTTCAAACCATAGACACGATGATTTAAGGTGGTTCGGAGTATACAACTTGTGTATCCTACGTCCACCGTCCACACACACACGCAGAAAGACTGCTTATCAGCAAGTTCACTCGCTACAACACACACACACTTGCCTCGTCTGATGTAAACCACAATCAGAACAACATGACAAACGTGAATCAAGCATAAGGACGCTTGACTCAACAACACACACATACGAGATATGAAAAACAGAGATAAAGAAGAGTTCAGAGTTGAGATTTCAAATCCTGATGTGGAACTCTTCAGATGATCATCCCGATGTGCTTCAAGCTTCGTCTTGACAGGTATCAGTTGATGAAGAAGCTTGAGAGATGGACAATCTGGCTTCAATCTCGTTCGGAGGATGTCTCTTTGGTTGCCTGGACGGACGGTTGAAGCAGAGCAATAGAAAGATCTTCTTTCTTGAGACTTTGCTAGGGTTTTGTGTGGTGGCTGCTTCTGTACGAAAATAACACCAAAGAGTTCCTTTTATATGGGTGTTTAAGTATGGAGAGTCGTGACAATTGGAAACACCCAATTCGGAAACGTATGGAGATCTCGTATTGAGATTTTCTCTTCGTCTGTCGACAGCAAGAAATGCACCTGTCGACAGATGTAGACAGACTTGCAAAAGGCAGAAGGCTGGGCTTTCCGAGAGACAATTCCCTGTGTGGATCTGTCGATAGGCAACTTGAGTCTGTCGACAGGCACACCTTTGCCAGGAGCCTGTTGTTTCTGTCTGTGCTGATCTGTCGACAGGCATCAGTGGGGCTGTCGACAGGTACATCTTTGCCAGTACCCTATTAGATCTGTCTGTGCAGGGCTGTCAACAGGCATCTTTGGGGCTATCGATAGGTACTTGTTTTTAGTGCTATTCTTGATCTTTTTGATCTTGTTTTGGTACATTGTCTTGCACGCAATCTCTCCTACATTTAAGAACATGATTAGTGAGATAGTATGAGCATATAAATGATTAATGCAAAACATGTTTTTACTTGATTAGCACTTCTTGAGTTTGTCAATTTTAGCATGATTCACACAATCACATCATATCAATTTGGTTGTCCATAAATTCCTCATCATCAAAAACAAACATATCAAATGTAAACCCGACAGATCTATCGACAGCTGGTGTTCTGGCTGTCGACAGGTACTTGGAAAATGAGTTTTGAGGCATTGAATTGAGTGACATGAAGACCAAGATTTTGAGAAATAATGACACAATGAGTATGAATGATATCTCTCATGAATTTCACTCAACCTACCTAGACTTACTCCCCCATAGTGTGTGCATGTGTGTAAAACATATTCAATCATTTCAAGCAATTCAAGCAATGTTTTTCACATCCATGGCAAGCATTTGCATAAAGAAGAGACATTCATAAGCATATGAGCATAGAATTTCATTCTATTTCAGAAATAAATGAGCCAAAATTGAAAGAAACTAAATACCTCACTTGAAGTTGATGACCTTTATGTGCAAATTGACTATGGATACTTAGCGAAGGATGTTTCCTTACGCATAATGATAGTTTCCGAACAAGCCTGACTTGTTCTTCCACAGTCACCATTTGATATACCACATAGTCACTACACACAAAGATCATTTACTTTAAAATTTGGTATTAGTTTCATTGCATTTTGCATAAGCCAAATTCTCTTCTCAATGATGTGAACCTATCTTCAGACAAGGGATTGGTGAAGATATCTGCCAATTGTTTTTCAGTGGGTATGAAGCTAAGCTCCAAGGACTTGTTGGCTACCTCATCTCTCAAAAAGTGATGTATAATTTCTATGTGTTTTGTTCTTGAATGTTGGATTGGATTCTTGGAAAGGTTGATATCACTAGTATTGTCACATAGGATAGGTGTGCATCTAATGTCTATGTTGTAGTCACACAATTGACTTTTAATCCACAACACTTGAGCCGCACAACTCCCTGAAGCAAAATATTCTGCCTCTGCAGTGGAGAGTGCAACCGAGTGTTGCTTCTTGGATGCCCACGTAACCATGCATGTCACGTCCCGAGAGTTACGCAACGGATATTAATTCAAAATAATTTGAGTTGATATCCCGAGACGTGAACAGTCGGCAAATAAGCCTCTAGCTAGCACGCACTAAATGTATAACAACATACATCATCATAGGGCCAAAATATTGAACTCAATGGAAATTGTATTCAAATCTCATATTTGTTTCAAAGGAACTAACACAGGACTATGACTCAATAAAAAGAAAAATGTACATTTATTCCTCACTTCCTACTACATGAATCTAACACTCAAAGCAAACTACTATAACTAGACTCATAGTTGGAACGCTCATCACTCGGACGCATTCCCATCCTCGACTTGCTCTTCCTCTTGAATGTCATAATCACCTAGAATGGTTAAAAGTAGGGGATGAGTAAACTAGCCCAGTAGGATTTATATCTCAATGTGCGGGCAATGATATAAGTGATTAGCAATTTAGAACTAGATAAGCACGATGAATGTCATGATATGCATGTACGAATAAAACTCATTAAAACATGATACATGAACAAGCTAGATAGAGTGATCATGATAGAATAAGATCTAGAAAGATATAACAAGATAGAACTAGCAATATATCACTTTTTACAAGCACGCAAGGTTTCACTTGATGTCAATAGCTTTCAAGAACGCGAGATATCACTAATTGCATTAAATGCAGGATGGCCATATCACGCAAGCAAGCAAGCAAGAACGCACGAGCACGATCATGTAACACTAATCAGGCACGTAGACACTAATGTATACCAAGGAAAGATCCACCAAGAATGTACACCAGGACACGTGTATGTGGTTATTGTATCTATCATTCAACACGTCACGCATGACTCCCAGTGCAGATGCAACGCTAGTAATCATTATACCACATGGTTAACTGTAAGGTCTCGGGTCTTTGCAGATCCTTATTGGGTCTTGTAGAGGTTCTGTGTGGTTGACGACAAGACTATTGTCGTTGACTTGGGGTTGACGGCCGGGGGCTAGCCGTTGACTTGGAGTTGGCGTCCAGCGAATTGGACGTTTGTTGTTGAACTCAACGACAAGCGATGTGGACGTCAAGTATTTGGTGGTTCAGTAGGCGACTAGTGATGTTGACGTCCACTGGTCGGACCTGTTGAAATAGGGCAGCCCGAGAGCAGAACCCATTCTTCTCTTCTCCTCTCCTTCCCTCCACCTTTGCCTTTCTCTATTTCCACAGCTTCTGATGGTTGATGGGAGCTCGTGGGAAGGCTCTGGATCGCGTGGCGGTGCTTGATCGGGCGGGAAATGCGAGGATTTGGTGCGATTCGCGCGGAGTTTTCGGGGGGTTCCGGCACGATTAGTGGCTGTTTGGGGGTTATTAAAGCATTCTGAGGTAGGGACTTAACTCCTATAACCCTCCTTAGCAAACCAGCATGCTCATTTGTGTAAATCAGTATGCAAATTGTGGTTTAGGGTTGGGTTGTACCATGCCGGAATTTTGGGTGTTTTGGACAATCTAGGCGTTTGATTGTTTAAATTGAAAGTTCTGGTAGTGTTAAATGATGAGAGGAAGTATTCCCCTCCATCAGTAGGAGTTCTGTTGGGTAATTCTACCCAATTGGACTGATTCGGTGCTGTTCTAGGTTTAGGGGACTGAAGAGCTTAACGTCCACATCTGTTGACGTTGAGATCTTCAAGGGTGATATAAACGACAAGGTCGATTGCCGTTGAGTTAGGGTTAACGACATGATGAGTGCCATTTACTTCATTTTGGCGGCAATCGATATGGTCGTTAATCTCCTATGTCCTAGCAGACTTGAGTTTTGTGTTTCAAGGTGCTGACATGTGATGTCCGCCCTGTTAACACATTCTGCCAAGCTTAGAGTGTGACTCCGCCTGTGCATGTGAGTAATTAGTTGTGACATGAGGTGTTCACTTACTGTACGGGGTTTCAGGCGTTGAGTGTGTTCCGTCTGTTGTATGCGCGTTGCGTTACCGCGTGCCCGTTTCTGTTGTGTTACCTAGGCGTGGGTGCGACTCCGTCTAGATGACTAGCGTGTGGTTGTCCTCCACTAGTGAGCCAGGACACCGAGTGCGACTCTGTCCTGTGCGTACTCCTTGTGGTGGTTTTGAGCCAGTCTCCGGGGAGCCCCTTCTCTACCGCTAGGGTCAAGCGTAGGGGAAAAACCGGTCGTGGACCAGATGCGAGAGAGAGCGTCTGTAGTGTGCACACGTGGCTGGGGTTGAGAGCCTCTGTGGTGACGGGACGCCGAGCCACAGACCCTAGCCGTGTCCTACTTACTGTGTGTGTGTGAGTGTGTGTTACTGAGCCGCGAGGTTTACAGTTTTGTGTTGTGGTGCGACGTGTACTTACTTTCAGTTTTACTTTCCGCACTTTAGTTCTGTTGCCGGTGGGGTTACTTTTCCCTACTGGGTCTCTTTTCTTGAGACTCACTCCCCTCCCTTTCAGGTGGGTCTTCGTCGACTCCCGTTCCAGGCGAGTCTAGCCACTCCGGTGTTGGTGCTCCTTAGCTGCAGTGAGTAGTATTTTTTGTTGTACTTCTGTACTCTGTACCTTGCTCAGACTCTGAGTTGTACATATTATGTTCATATAGTGGAATTTTATAGCTTTGCATGATGTGTATCTTCTTACATATAGTCTCCTCGGACGTTCACTTCCTACCCTTCCGAGCTTGTCTCGTGGGTTAGCGGGTCAGAATTCGGGTTACTGGTTGTTACTGGTAATGCGGATTCTGGGTCGTTACAGTTTGGTATCAGAGCCTGGTCTGATGAGATATATATAAGGAAATACCCATCATGTAGACTCAGAGCATAAAGAGTACAGTTGCAGCTATTTAGCCCGGAGTTAGTTAGTGTATTTATGTGTGTATTTTTGCTCTGTGTATAGTACTATGGCACCTAGGCGACGTCCTAGAGAGGGAGTGGCCAAGCAGGCGACTCGTCAGGAGGCTGGAGACGCTCCGCCACCTCAGCAGACGCAGCCTTTGCCACAGGACGCACACAGTGGTATTGCTCCGCCGCCACCTCCACCTCAGGTAGCTCAGGGATTAGACATGACTCGATTTCTCGAGGGGATGGCTCAGTTTGTTGCTCAACACCGTGATGCGCCGGTACCCCAGGGTGGTACTGGGAAGGTGTTGAGAGAGTTCTTGTAGTTTCAGCCTCGTCAGTTTTTGGGCCAGCCTGATCCAGATGCAGCGCGGGCGTGGTTAGATGCAGTGGAGCGGACTTTTCGTTCCATGGAGTGTGTTCCCGAGGAGCGAGTGTTGCTAGCCAGTTACCAGTTGCAGGCGCAGGCGTTGACTTGGTGGTCCTCTGAGTGGGAGACTACTTTTCAGTCTCGTCCACTTAGACAGATTCCATGGCAGGAGTTTGTCGTTTCTTTTGATAGAGCCTTCTGTCCTACTTACGTCCGGATGGAGAGATTGTACCAGTTTCTGGACTTGCAACAGAGGGACTTTACTGTAGTGCAGTACAGGGCCAGATTTGTAGAGCTAGGGCGTTATGCTCCGCAGATCATGGCAGATGAGGGTCTGAGGACTCAGCAGTTTGTGAGGGGCTTGAGGCCAGAGCTCAGGCAAGCGCTGATAGTTGCACGTGTCACAGATTTGGATGCGGCCTATCAGATAGCGGCAGCGTTGGAGGTAGACACCTTGCGGACTCGTGCTCGGAGCGCAGAGGTTCAGACACAGGTAGTTCCTTCTCATCCTCGACAGCAGCAGGGTAGTGTGCAGACGACCCCGAGGACTGCGACTTCCTACGCGTCCACTTCTACTGGGACGACGGCGAAGTCAGGATCTCGGAGGAAGTTTCGGCGTGATAGGAGGCAGGCAGAGCAGAGACAGCAGTCGGTTGGGAGTGTTCAGCAGCCGGCGGGTCAGCCTTCGCAGTAGGTACAGCGTACTTTTGCTGGTCAATGTTACCGGTGTGACCAGATGGGTCACATGGCGCGAGATTGTCCTTTGCTACCTCGTGTGCCGCAGCAGCAGACCCAGTCACAGCCCCGAGTGCAGTAGCAGCAGCAGCAGGCACCCGTGCAGCAGCGTCAGCAGACCGGAGGTTCTGGTGGGTCGAGAGGTAGAGGTCGTGTTACTCACTTGACCCGTGCAGACGCGAAGGCAGCTCACCTAGTGGAAGGTACTGTTACAGTTTTTGGTTGTACGGCTAGAGTTTTGTTTGATTCAGGTGCCTCTCACTCTTTTGTGTCTGAGGAGTTTTTAAACTCCCTTGGAGAGTTGAGTTCGGGAGAGTCTGTTGAGTTAGCAGTAGAGTTCCCGACAGGGGACTTTGTCCTTACGTCCTACTGTATTGAGGAGATACCTGTGCAGTTGCAGGATCAGTGGTTGTCGGCTCGTCTGTTTGCTTTGCAGTTACATGACTATGATGTGATTTTGGGTATGGACTGGTTAGAGCGGTATGGTGCAGTGATGGATTGCCAGAAGAAGAGGATGCACTTGCAGATACCTGGGGAAGCGGCGTTCTACTTCCAGGTATCGTACCTCTTACTTCTCGCTTTTTAGTTTCTGCTTTGAGGGCAGGGAGGTTACTTGCTTCTGGTTGTCAGGGTTTCCTAGTTTCTGCAGTGACTCTTGACCAGATTGCCTCGGGAGTGGGGGACATTCCCGTAGTGTGTGAGTTTCCGGATGTTTTTCTTGAAGAGTTGCCTAGTCTACTGCTAGAGAGAGAGATTGAGTTTACTGTAGAGTTGGTTCCTGGCACTATACCTTTTGCTCAGGCACCGTACCGTATGGCACCAGCAGAGTTGAGGGAGTTGAAGAGGCAGCTTGAGGAGTTGTTGGAGAAGGGCTATATTCGTCCTAGCTTTTCTCCGTGGGGGTCACCTGTTCTGTTTGTCCGGAAGAAGGATGGTAGCCTGAGATTTACTATTGATTATAGGAAGCTAAATCAAGTGACCATCAAGAATAGGTATCATTTGCCTAGGATTGATGATCTCTTTGATCAGCTTCAGTCTGCTCGTGTCTTCTCGAAGATTGACTTGAGGTCGGGCTACTATCAGTTGCAGATTAGAGATTCTGATATTGAGAGGACTGCTTTTTGGACCAGATATGGACACTTTGAGTTTTTGGTGATGTCGTTTGGGCTCACCAATGCTCCAGCGGCCTTCATGGATCTGATGCACCAGGTGTTCCACCAGTTCTTGGACCGGTTTGTCGTAGTGTTTGTTGACGACATTCTGGTGTACTCCGTTTCGGAGGAGGAACACGCCGAGCACCTGAGGATCGTGTTGCAGACTTTGCGAGAGCACCAGTTGTATGCCAAACTTAGTAAGTGTGAGTTCTGGCTACAACAGGTTCACTTCTTAGGGCACGTGATCTCAGGTGAGGGAGTTTCTGTAGATCCAGTGAAGGTTGAGGCAGTTTTGCAGTGGGAGAGTCCCAGATCTGTGTCTGAGATTCGTAGCTTTCTGGGTTTGGCAGGTTACTACCGCAGGTTTGTTCGAGACTTTTCTCAGGTTGCTGCACCCTTGACTCGGTTGACGAGAAAGGGAGTTCCGTTTGTGTGGTCGGAGCAGTGTGAGCAGAGCTTCATGGAGTTGAAGCGACTGCTTACGTCAGCGCCAGTTCTTGCCTTACCTTCGGGTGAGGAAGGTTTTGAGGTTTGCACAGATGCTTCAGGTGTTGGTTTGGGTGCAGTTTTGATGCAGCAAGGCCGGGTGGTGGCTTATGCGTCGGTGGATGGAATATCTGAAAGACTATGATTTCAGCATTGAGTATAAGCCTGGAAAGGCGAATGTGGTTGCAGATGCCTTGAGTAGGAAAGCACAGATGAGTCATCTGATGCTTAGAGAGTGGCAGTTGTGGCAGTCTGTGACAGAGGGGTCTTTCAGAGTTTCGTCCAGTCGTTGTCTGTGTGTGTTGGGCAGTTTGTTAGCGGCTTCCACCGTTGTGAGATAGGTTGTTGAGGCTCAGCAGGCAGATCCCGAGTTGCACAGTGTGTTGCTTCTTCCAGAGGTTGAGCTTTGCGAGGACGGGACTGTTAGGTTCCAAGATAGACTCTATGTTCCTGTTGAGGAGTCTGTCAGGAGAGTTGTGTTGCAGGAGGCAAATGGTTCCAGGTACTCGATTCATCCAGGGTCGACCAAGATGTATCACAGGTTGAGACGTCAGTTTTGGTGTCCTGGGATGAAGAGAGACATAGCGGCTTTTGTTGCTAGGTGTTTGGTCTGTCAGCAGGTGAAGGCCGAACATCAGCGTCCAGGAGGACTTGTGCAGCCGTTAGAGATTCCGATGTGGAAGTGGGACCATGTGACGACTGACTTTGTTTGTGGTTTGCCGAGGACTGCTGGAGGTTTTGACAGCATTTGGGTTCTTGTGGACAGATTGACGAAGACTGCCAGATTCTTGCCTGTCAGGACTAGTTGGGGTGTGAGTAGGTTGGCCGCATTGTACATAGAGCGGATTGTTCCTTTGCATGGAGTACCGATCTCTATTGTGTCAGATAGGGATCCTCGCTTCACTTCTGGGTTCTGGCGCAGTTTCCAGAGAGCTTTGGGGACAGAGTTGGCTTTTAGTTCCGCCTACCACCCTCAGTCAGACGGTCAGTCAGAGCGGACTATCCAGACTTTGGAGGACATGCTTAGAGCTTGCTGTCTGGAGTGGCAGGGGTCGTGGACAGCTCACTTGCCGTTGGTCGAGTTTGCATATAATAATAGCTATCACTCCAGTATCGGTATGGCACCATATGAGGCTTTGTACGGACGACCGTGTCGCACTCCTCTTGACTGGTTCGAGGTCGGCGAACGGGTTGTCACAGGACCAGAGTTAGTACAGCAGGCAGTTGAGGTAGTTCAGCTTGTGAGGCAGAGACTTCAATCAGCTCAGAGTCGGCAGAAGAGTTATGCAGATCAGCACAGACGACCGCTCGAGTTTCAGGTAGGGGACCAGGTGTTTGTCCGTGTGTCTCCTATGAAGGGAGTGGTGAGGTTTGGTAGGCGTGGAAAGTTGAGTCCTCGCTTTATTGGACCTTTCACCATTTCTGAGCGTGTCGGAGGTTTGGCGTACAGACTTGAGCTTCCATCAGAGTTGGCAGCAGTCCACGATGTGTTTCACTTGTCGATGCTTCGGAGGTACCTTTCTGACGAGTCTCACGTTCTGCAGAGTGCAGAGTGGTCTGAGGTGACTCCAGTGTTAACTGTACCAGAGTTTCCGTTGCACATTGAGGATCGGCGAGTTCAGAGGTTGAGGAACAAGGCTATCCCGTTAGTTCGTGTTGCGTGGCAGCGGCACTCAGGTGGTGAGTCGACATGGGAGCGAGAGGACGAAATGCGCGAGCAGTTTCCATACCTCTTTGGTGAGTCTTCTTTCCTTGTGTTGTTTGAATTTTGAGGGCAAAATTCCTTAAGGGGGGAGGGCTGTAAGGTCTCGGGTCTTTGCGAATCCTTATTGGGTCTTGTAGAGGTTCTGTGTGGTTGACGACAAGACTATTGTCGTTGACTTGGGGTTGACGGCCGGGGGCTAGCCGTTGACTTGGAGTTGGTGTCCAGCGAAGTGGATGTTTGTTGTTGAACTCAACGACAAGCGATGTGGACGTCAAGTATTTGGCGGTTCAGTAGGCGACTAGTGATGTTGACGTCAACTGGTCGGACCTGTTGAAATAGGGCAGCCCGAGAGCAGAACCCATTCTTCTCTTCTCCTCTCCTTCCCTCCACCTTTGCCTTTCTCTATTTCCATAGCTTCTGATGGTTGATGGGAGCTCGTGGGAAGGCTCTGGATCGCGTGGCGGTGCTTGATCGGGCGGGAAACACGAGGATTTGGTGCGATTCGCGCGGAGTCTTCGGGGGGTCCGGCACGATTAGTGGCTGTTTGGGGGTTATTAAAGCATTCTGAGGTAGGGACTTAACTCCTATAACCCTCCTTAGCAAACCAGCATGCTCATTTGTGTAAATCAGTATGCAAATTGTGGTTTAGGGTTGGGTTGTACCATGCCGGAATTTTGGGTGTTTTGGACAATCTAGGCGTTGATTGTTTAAATTGAAAGTTCTGGTAGTGTTAAATGATGAGAGGAAGTATTCCCCTCCATCAGTAGGAGTTCTGTTGGGTAATTCTACCCAATTGGACTGATTCGGTGCTGTTCTAGGTTTAGGGGACTGAAGAGCTTAACGTCCACATCTGTTGACGTTGAGATCTTCAAGGGTGATATAAACGACAAGGTCGATTGCCGTTGAGTTAGGGTTAACGACATGATGAGTGCCATTTACTTCATTTTGGCGGCAATCGATATGGCCGTTAATCTCCTATGTCCCAGCAGACTTAAGTTTTGTGTTTCAAGGTGCTGACATGTGATGTCCGCCCTGTTAACACATTCTGCCAGGCTTAGAGTGTGACTCCGCCTGTGCATGTGAGTAATTAGTTGTGACATGAGGTGTTCACTTACTGTACGGAGTTTCAGGCGTTGAGTGTGTTCCGTCTGTTGTACGCGCGTTGCGTTACCGCGTGCCCGTTTCTGTTGTGTTACCTAGGCGTGGGTGCGACTCCGTCTAGATGACTAGCGTGTGGTTGTCCTCCGCTAGTGAGCCCGGACGCCGAGTGCGACTCTGTCCTGTGCGTACTCCTTGTGGTGGTTTTGAGCCGGTCTCCGTGGAGCCCCTTCTCTACCGCTAGGGTCAAGCGTAGGGCAAAAACCAGTCGTGGACCAGACGCGAGAGAGAGCGTCTGTAGTGTGCACACGTGGCTGGGGTTGAGAGCCTCTGTGGTGACGGGACGCCGAGCCACAGACCCTAGCTGAGTCCTACTTACTGTGTGTGTGTGAGTGTGTGTTACTGAGCCGCGAGGTTTACAGTTTTGTGTTGTGGTGCGACGTGTACTTACTTTCAGTTTTACTTTCCGCACTTTAGTTCTGTTGCCGGTGGGGTTACTTTTCCCTACCGGGTCTCTTTTCTTGAGACTCACTCCCCTCCCTTTCAGGTGGGTCTTCGTCGACTTCCGTTCCAGGCGAGTCTAGCCACTCCGGTGTTGGTGCTCCTTAGCTGCAGTGAGTAGTACTTTTTGTTGTACTTCTGTACTCTGTACCTTGCTCAGACTCTGAGTTGTACATATTATGTTCATATAGTGGAATTTTACAGCTTTGCATGATATGTATCTTCTTACATATAGTCTCCTCGGACGTTCACTTCCTACCCTTCCGAGCTTGTCTCGTGGGTTAGCGAGTCAGAATTCGGGTTACTGGTTGTTACTGGTAATGCGGATTCTGGGTCGTTACATTAACAGTATATTTATGACTCTCCATCATTGGGGCTAGACTGGAGCCCTTGGACACTCGCCGTGCCCGGTCATCATCTCACTTCAATTTTAAATGTAGATACTCACAGTCATTAATAATGGCCAATGAGAGTTTCAATAAGTAAGCATGTGTAATGTCATGTTCATGATGATGATGAGAACGAGTAATAAGTAAATTGAACATAATTTCATGAGAACAATGGTCGAGAGATAAATTTGGCAGCATAACGGTACGATTTATACTTTAATTCAATCTTTACATTAATGGCTTTAGTCTAGATTGTAAATCCCGCTCACGAGAACAAGATGAGAGAGGAAGTGCACGCTATCTCCAGGGAACTTCAATCGTACAACCAACTCGGCCTCCATGTGAGAATCCATGAAGAACGGAGATTTACAGAGGTCTTAGAGAAAAGGTCGCTAGTCTACCGATTCAGAATGATCGATAGAGAGCTTCCAAATCCCCAAGAAAAGGCTGCCTAGATGTGCAAGTGTGTAGTGATGTACGCATCTTAATCCACAAACCACCGGTTTCAAACTTGCGGAAAGCACTTAACATGATGGCATGACATGAAACTATGCACTTTAACTAATCATGGTTTACAAGATTTTAAGATAACAATCATCATTTAAACATGGTAGAACAGTAGGAAGATTAAATCACAAGTTGCATGAATGGATCATAACATTTAAGGAGCAATTAGAATAACATTTATGTAATTAAAGCTTTTAAATGGGTTAATCACTTTTAAGCCGTTAACAGTCCTCATGTAATGATTAGAACCAAGACATGCAAATTATACACTTGATACCATGCTAAACAAACCTCGGGTAAGCTTTGAAATATGCGTCCAACATAGTGGACACACTTTAAAACCCAATGTACAGCGAAAGACAGCGAAGCAATGAAGAAGATAAATCACGTCCACATGCCTGGCCGCGTTAATGATTGAATCGCGTCGGGGGATCCGGAAACATCTACGGAAAATCATTTAATAAAAGCTTGGGCGGGAAAATCACCTGAAACGCGTCGGGGTATCCCGCCGCAGATTAGACTGGCGCTGACTCCCTGGCAGGCACGAAGACCCACACAGGCGTTGACGGGTCAACGCGTTAAACACGTCGGGTCTCATGGATGCCTTTCAGAGGATCGCATCGCCCAGCAGCGTCGCGATACCAGACGCTTGAAATGCATCCTCTGAACCGGACGCGGTTCAAGGTTCAAACCAAAAACGCAGGAAAACTGCAGTCAAGGGGGTTCGATCCATGTAATGCTTATATCTTATGAACTAGGGCTTTTTGGACAAAAGTCTCAACATGAAAGTTGTAGGGAACGTGGAATATATGTAAACTATGATTTTTAAATAATTTAAAATGACCATGAGATGCATGATAAATTGACTTGAACAGGAAATGACCCTAACATGCGCGACTTTGGCAAAATGCCTATAACTCATGATGTACTAAATGGAAAACGATGAAATCAGTGGGAAACGAAAGTTAACTTGATGCTCTACACATTTTTATAGGATTTGTTAAGGTTTGTCATGAGAAAACCTACCTTCTGGGTTGATGAAGTTTCATTCTTCAGAAATCCCTTGTTCAAACCACTGTTTGAAGAACGCTTAATACTCCGTGTATACTGCACGAAAATTGTGCATTCCAATTGGGTTAGGAAGTAGACTTGACCCTCTTTCCAGGGGTATAAGACTTGAATGATGGGATTTAGGTTTACCCTACCTTTGGTCGACTCCAAGTGGATTGTTTGCACAGGTTGAAGCAGACGAACAGGGGAAGAAGATGACCTTATTGTGGTCGTTCCACAGCTCCCCAGTCGCCAAGAACTCCTCCACATGGCCCCAGCAAGTTGTAAAACTCGTCCCTAGAGTTTGTTGAAGAGTATTTATGCATCTATGGTGTTTAGGAGTCCTATTGTAACAAGGAAACTAGGGTTGCAGTTTTAGCATATTACTTTCCTAATTTGAGGATTTCTTCCTCCATTGGAGTGCCTTAGTCATCAAGCAATCCCAAAGGATGGTTAGGCACGAATTTGGGTTGCCAAGAGTGCATGATCTCATCCCAATTCAACTCTAATTACCTCTTTCTAATTTCAGCCTATTTATGGTTACGAATTTCCATGCATTTTCTTGTTTCAATATAATGTTGGAAGTCTCTCCAACATTTTTATTTAATTTATAGTTGCGTCATATTTCCATATTAACGGTTTTTTGACTTGTTTCCTTATTTGGATAATTGGTCACCATGTGATGTACACTTGATTAATCGGATTTTTGTTGCATGAATTTCTTCGTGGAACACTTAGGAATAATGTGTGGGGTTGATTTATAATTTTATGAAATTTTTCGATGTGTTTTAGCATATACGATAATGATACGTTTGTTTAAATAGTCCGATATTCTGGAAATTATTTATTTCCATTTATTTTAATTTTTATTTAATTAAAATTTTTGGAGTGCTACACCCTCCCCCACTTAAGAGAATTTGGTCCCCAAATTCATAGATCATTAATTGACTTTTGATAGTTATGATCCTTGAGCTCGTTTCGGATTTAATTCCTCTAACTTGTTTAAACATCGTGGATGCTGGTCCAACATCTACACCTATGGCCACCCATACTATTCATTTGGTTCCTCCCACTCCTGTTTTCCTTCCACGGTTGTTATAACTCCATCTTAATCCTCCAGATGAACTATGGTATAATTACTAGATTATTCCTTTCTAATTTCTCCTTAATGATCTCCCCCACTTAGAAATGTACTAATAAGAAAAACATCATAAGATCAGTCTCGGGGTTTAACAATCATACCTCCTTCCGGGAGCTCCGCTGGAGTTATTGCATTCACACGTCCTTGATGCTTTACCACTCCCTGAGTCCTTCCAACTTGGTCTTTTAGCATGAGAAAGTTCGATATACGATGTTCTTGACTCCCACATCACAGGCAAGCCCCGGCCTTCTTCCAACACTTGTCCGCTTGGTGCCCAGGCTTGTCGCAAAATTTACAATATTTTAACCGTCGTTGTTTCTTCTACTTTTATCTTTTTCTCCATGCCATAGTCCTTCCCAGTGGTTGGCCTTTTGTTGTTGTTGTAGTTGTTGTTATTGTTGTTGTTGTGGAAGGTTCCAGTTGTATCGATTGATCCTATTTTTATAAAGGTCGGATTTGAGATGTCTTTCCCCTTTATGCCTTCCACCTTAGGCATAGTGTCTTCTACCAGTTGAGCTCTTTGGACCATCTCAGTGTAAGTTTGGATGTTGTGTGGTCCGAGCTTTTCAATGAACATGGGCCTGAGCCCATCTATGAAACGGTTAGCCTTTAATCTTTCCGTTCCCACCAGATGTGGGGCATACACATCCAGACGTGTGAACTGAGCCTCATACTCAGCCACGGACATTCCTTTCTGTTTTAGTGCGACAAACTCCGCTGCCTTCTTCTCCATGACCCTCTCCGAGAAGTACTTCCCTCGGAAAATCTCCAGGAAACCTACCCATTCCAGTTCGCCAACATTAGGCAGGTGGGCCGATGTGGCCTTCCACCATGCTCAGGCATCCTTAGTGAATTGAAAAGTGGCCAGTACCACCTTCTATTTGTTAGCGCATTGCATCACTTGGAAAATTCGTTCTATCTCCTCTTGCCAATTCTCTGCCTCGTCTGGGTCAGGGGATCTAGAGAAACCAGGAGGGTTTAAACTCCTAAAATTCTGGTGCAGATCACCAGCTCCATTCCTTGCAGCTGCAGCCTGATTTCCAGCATGAACTACATTTTGTAATGCCTGGGTCAGACTAGCCACAATGTCTTGCATAGCTTGCCACTGGTTGTGAGCCATTGTAGTTGAGTGTAAGAGTTATAAAGGTTCCTGAGAAAAGGATGGAAACCAATTAATGTCTCTAGATACATTATCAGAGTCAATGGGTAGGAGTGTTTTGTTCATTCTATCATATTCTCAGTCTCTACCCATTCTCACCAGGTACTATATTTAATTTCCATGACCTAGGTTCCATAGGTATCTCCTAATCTTGAGACATATATCCTATTTGGTATTCCTAGGCTCTGATACCACTAAACTGTCACGTCCTGAGAATTACGCAGCGGATATTAATTCAGAATAATTCGAGTTGATATCCCGAGACGTGAACAGTCGGCAAATAGGCCTCTAGCTAGCACGCACTAAATGTATAACAACATACATCATCATAGGGCCCAAATATTGAACTCAATGGAAATTGTATTCAAATCTCATATTTGTTTCAAAGGAACTAACACAAGACTATGACTCAATAAAAAGAAAAAGGTACATTTATTCCTTACTTCCGACTACATGAATCCAACACTCAAAGCAAACTACTATAACTAGACTCATAGTTGGAACGCTCATCACTCAGACGCATTCCCATCCTCCACTTGCTTTTCCTCTTGAATGTCATAATCACCTAGAATAGTTAAAAGTAGGGGATGAGCAAACTAGCCTAGTAGAATTTATATCTCAATGTGCGGGCAATGATATAAGTGATTAGCAATTTAGAACTAGGTAAGCACGATGAATGTCATGATATGCATGTACAAATAAAACTCATTAAAACATGATACATAAACAAGCTAGCTAGAGTGATCATGATAGAACAGGATCTAGAAGGATATAACTAGCAATATATCACTTTGTACAAGCACACAAGGTTTCACTTGATGTCAATAGCTTTCAAGAACGTGAGATATCACTAATTGCATTAAATGTAGGATGGCCATATCATGCAAGCAAGCAAGTAAGAACGCACGAGCACGATCATGTAACACTAATCAGGCACATAGACACTAATGTACACCAAGGAAAGATCCACCAAGAATGTACACCAGGACACATATATGTGGTTATTGTATCTATCATTCAACACGACACGCACGACTCCCAGCGCAGATGCAATGCCAGTAATCATTATACCCCATGGTTAATAGTATATTTATGACTCTCCGTCATTGGGGCTAGACTGGAGCCCTTGGAAACTCGCCGTGCCCGGTCAGCATCTCACTTCAATTTTAAATGTAGATATCCACAGTCATTAATAATGGCCAATGAGAGTTTCAATAAGTAAGCATGTGTAACGTCATGTTCATGATGATGATGAGAATGAGTAATAAGTAAATTGAACATGATTTCATGAGAACAATGGTCGAGAGATAAATTTGGCAGCATAACGATACGATTTATACTTTAATTCAATCTTTACATTAATGGCTTTAGTCTAGATTGTAAATCTCACTCACGAGAACAAGATGAGAGAGGAAGTGCACGCTATCTCCAGGGAACTTCAATGGTACAACCAACTCGGCCTCCATGTGAGAATCCATGAAGAACGGAGATTTACAGAGGTCTTAGAGAAAAGGTCGCTAGTCTACCGATTCAGAATGACCGATAGAGAGCTTCTAAATCCCCAAGAAAGGGCTGCCTAGATGTGCAAGTGTGTAGTGATGTACGCATCTCAATCTACAAACCACCGGTTTCAAACTTGCGGAAAGCACTTAACATGATGGCATGACATGAAACTATGCACTTTAACTAATCATGGTTTGCAAGATTTTAAGATAACAATCATCATTTAAACATGGTAGAATAGTAGGAAGATTAAATCACAAGTTGCATGAATGGATCATAACATTTAAGGAGCAATTAGAATAACATTTATGTAATTAAAGCTTTTAAATGGGTTAATCACTTTTAAACCGTTAAATAGTCCTCATGAGATGATTAGAACCAAGACATGCAAATTATACACTTGATACCATGCTAAACAGACCTCGGGTAAGCTTTGAAATATGCGTCCAACATAGTGGACGCACTTTAAAACCCAGTGTACAGCAAAAGACAGCGAAACAATGAAGAAGATAAATCGCGTCCACATGCCTGGCCGCGTTAATGATTGAATCGTGTCGGGGATCTGGACACATCTATGGAAAATCATTTATTAAAAGCTTGGGCAGGAAAACCGCCTAAAACGCGTCGGGGTATCCTGCCGCAGATCAGACCGGCGCTGACTCCCAGGCAGGCGAGAAGACCCACGCAGGCGTTGACGGGTCAACGCGTTAAATGCGTCGGGTCTCACGGACACCTTTCAGAGGATCCCGTCACCCAGCAGCATCGCGATACCAGATGCTTGAAACAAATCTTCTGAACCGGACGCAGTTCAAGGTTCAAACCGAAAATGCAGGAAAACTGCACTCTAGGGGGTTCGATCCATGCAACGCTTATATCTTCTAAACTAGGGCTTTTCGAACAAAGTCTCAACATGAAAGTTGTAGGGAACATGGAATAGATGCAAACTATGATTTTTAAATAATTTAAAACAACCTCGAGATGCATGATAAATCGACTTGAACAGGAAACGACCCTAACATGCGCGACTTTGTCAAAACGCCTATAACTCATGATGTACTAAATGGAAAATGATGAAATCAGTGGGAAACGAAACCTAACTTGATGCTCTACACATTGGTATAGGATTTGTTAAGGTTTGGCCCGAGAAAACCTACCTTTTGGGTTGATGAAGTTTCATTCTTCTGAAATCCCTTGTTCAGACTACTTTTTGAAGAACGCTTAATACTCCGTGTATACTGCCCAAAAATTGTGTATTCCAGTTGGGTTAGGAAGTAGACTTGACACTCTTTCTAGGGGTATAAGCCTTGCATGATGGGATTTAGGTTTACCCTACCTTTGGTTGACTCCAAGTGGACTGTTTGCACAGGTCGAAGCAGACGAAGCGGGGAAGAAGATGACCTTCTTGTGGTCGTTCCATAGCTCCCCAGCCGCCAAGAACTCCTCCACACGACCCCAACAAGTTGTAAAACTCATCCCTAGAGTTTGGTGAAGAGTATTTAAGCATCTATGGTGTTTAGAAGTCCTATTGTAACAAGGAAACTAGGGTTGCAGTTTTAGCATAGTACTTTCCTAATTTGAGGATTTCTTCCTCCATTGGAGTGCCTTGGCCATCAAGAAATCCCAAAGGATGGCTAGGCACGAATTTGGGTTTCCAAGAGTGCATGATCTCATCCCAATTCAACTCTAATTGCCTATTTCTAATTTCAGCCTATTTATGGTTACGAATTTTCATGTATTTTCTTGCTTCATTTGATTTTTGGGCCCAATAATGTCCATTGGCTCAATTATGATATTGGGTCATTAATATATAATATTGGAAGTCTCTCCAACATTTTTATTTAATTTATAGTTGCGTCGTATTTCCGTATTAACGGTTTTCCGACTTGTTTCCTTATTTGGATAATCAGTCACCATATGATGTACACTTGGTTAATCGGATTTTTCGTTGCACGAATTTCTTTGTGGAACACTTAGGAATAATGTGTGGAGTTGATTTATAATTTTTACGAAATGTTCTGATGTGTTTTAGCACATACGATAATGATACGTATGTTTAAATACTCTGATATTATGGAAATTATTTATTTCCATTTATTTGAATTTTTATGTAATTAAAATTTCCGGGGTGCTACAATGCAACCCCCTAGGAACTGACAGTACCCACTAGTACATTTTCTATCAATTTTACATCCAACATAATCAGCATCAGAATATGAAACCAAATCAAAGTTGCTATATGTTGGATACCATAAACCCAAATCATGTGTACCTGAGAGATATCAGAAAATCCTTTTGACTGCAACCAAATGACTTTCCTTTGGACTAGATTGGTATCTAGCACAAAGGCAAACACTGAATTGTATGTCCGGCCTACTTGCAGTAAGGTAAAGGAGTGAGCCAATCATACCTCGGAATTGCTTTGCATCTACCGTTTTACCTTTCTCATCATTTTCCAGTTTTACACTTGTGCTCATTGGTGTTGAGGCTGGCTTGGCTTGTTCGAACTGAAATCTTTTCAGTAGCTCATTGACATATTTTTCTTGATTGATGAAGAAGCCATCTTCGTATTGTTTTACCTGCAAGCCAAGAAAAAATTGAAGCTCCCCCATTAAACTCATCTCAAATTCACTATGCATGTGTTTAGAAAATTCTTCACACAGTGAGGGGTTAGTTGAACCAAAAATGATGTCATCCACATAGACTTGAACAACAATGATGTGATTGCGAACACATTTAGTAAAAAAGGTTTGGTCCACTTTACCTCTTGAGTAATTTTTACTCACCAAGAAATTGCTCAGCCTGTCGTACCAAGCTCGGGGTGCCTGTTTCAAACCATAGAGAGCTTTGTGCAATTTATAGACATGGTTAGGCTTAGTATGATTTTCAAATCCAGGTGGTTGAGAAACATAGACTTCTTCTTTAATGTAACCATTCAAGAAGGCAGTTTTAACATCCATTTGAAAAAGTTTGAACTTGTTTGAGCATGCATATGCTAACAGAATTCTAACTGCCATAAGCCTAGCTATAGGTGTAAAGGATTCTTCAAAATCTATCCCAAATTCTTGATTATATCCTTTTGCTACCAGTCTAGCTTTGTTTCTCACCACTTTACCCTCTTCATTTAACTTATTCCTAAATACCCATCTTGTTCCAATTAAAGAAATTTCAGGGGTCCTGGGAACTAAGCTCCAAACATTATTTCTTTCAAATTGTCCAAGTTCCTCATGCATGGCATCTATCCAAGAGTTTTCTTTTAGAGCCTCTTTAACATTTTTAGGTTCCACTTGAGAGACAAATGCTAAATGATCTTGTTCTACAATGTGTCTAAAGTGAGACCTAGTGTGAACTCTATCATTTACATTTCCAATAACATTATCAAGTGGGTGATCTTTTGAGTACCTGACATTTCTGATTGTTGAAGAACCTGGTTGGTCTTGGTCTTGAGGATATTGCTCTTGAGGAGTTTGTTCTTGGGGAGGTGGTTCTTGAAGAATTTGATCTTGTGGATTTTCTTCAAGCCTATCGACATCCTCTTCATGATCTGTCGACAGTGGCTTTTCATCTTGATCTTCAAGTATTTTTCCTTCATCATCATCATATCTGGAAATATTTGATTTGTTAGTTTTTGCATGATACTCATCAAAAATAACATGTGGAGTCTCTTCCACAGTTTTGTTTTTATTGTTATACACTCTATAGGCTCTAGAGTGTTCTGAGTATCCAAGAAAAATACCTGGATCACTTTGGGCTTCAAATTTATCTAAATCAACCTTGTCATTGTTATGGATAAAAACTTTGGAGCCAAAGATCCTGAAGTATCCAATGCTGGGTTTTTTACCTTTCAAGAGCTCATACGGGGTTTTCTTCATTACAGGTCTTACCATGGCTCGATTGAGGATGTAGTATGAAGTGTTCACTGCTTCTGCCCAAAAGCTCCTTGGAAGTTGGCTTTCAACCAGAAGAGTGCGAGCCATTTCCACCAAGGTTTTGTTCTTTCTCTCCACAACTTCATTTTGTTCCAAAGTCCTTGGAGAGGAAAACTTGTGATCAAGACCTTGGTTCCTGCAGAAGTCATAAAATAAGTTATTATCAAACTCTCCCCCATGATCAGTGCGGATTGAGCATATTTTGTTTGTGTTGCCATGCTTAATCTTATTGAAGAACTCTTGAAAAATTTTCAATACTTCATGTTTGTGAGCCAGAAATTTAACCCAAGTGAACCTAGAAAAATCATCTACAATGACAAACCCAAAGTGTTTACCATTGAGACTTAGTGTTCTAGTAGGTCCAAAAAGGTCCATGTGCAACAGTTCATAAGGTTTTGAAGTAATTATGGGAGCATTTGATTTGAAAGACTTTCTGGTTTGTTTTCCCTGCGCACATGCACCACAAAAACTTTCATTTTTATTGAACTAAATTTCAGGAAGTCCACTTACCAGTTTCATCCTCATGATCTTGTGTAAAATATTGTAGCTTGCATGGCTTAGCCTACGATGCCACAAAGTCAATTCATCCTTTTTATTTGCAACAAGACACAAATTTTTATTTTCTGGTTCATCTAAATCAACTAGATAGATGTTATTCACCCTTTTTTCCAAAAAACTTGAGACTTCCTATTTCTTTATCAACAATTTGGCATGCACTTGATTCAAAGATGACTTTATGCCTTTATCACACAGTTGGCTAATACTAAGAAGATTGTGATTTAGACCATCAACTAAGAGTACATTGTCTATTGAGTTAGAGGTATACTTACCTACCTTATCTGTGCCAATAATTTGGCCCTTATTGTTACCTCCAAAGACAACTTGTCCTTCATCTTTTTCCACCAGCAAACAGAATTTTTCTTTGTCGCCTGTCATGTGCCTCGAGCAGCCACTATCCAAGTACCATTTGTTTTGATTTTAGGATGCTAGGCATTCCTGCATAGATGGATCAGACAAGAGGTTTTGGTACCCAAATTACTTTGGGTCCAAACTTTCATTCATGCCAAAAAGTAAATGCTTCGAAATCTAAACTTGTTTGCATTTCAGTTTGTTTGACTTATTCCAGCATAGATTTTCTATATGGCCAAGTTTATTGCAATAATTGCATGATGGAGTTTTACTCAAGACATTTCTTTTGGTGTTGTGTTGAGCTTGTGATTGCCTTTGGCCTTTTGATGCTTGTTTGGCATTCTTTTATCTGTAAATTTCCAGGCCTGTCGACAGATCTCCTTGGGTCTGTCGACAGTTCTCTTTGTGTGTTGAACAGATGAAGGCATTTGTTTGTTTTGCTATTTCTTACCTTTAACTTGAGCATTCTTGTTTTTGGTTGGAGCATGTTTACTTGTACTTGGACTGCAATCAACAAATGATGTGATTAATTTTTCTCCAAGTTTCTTTTGTTTTTCAGGTTGAAACCCAAGCTCATGCCTTGTGATGTTCGTTTTGACTCCCAAAACTGCTTCCAAATTTTCTTTTCCTTTCACAAATCTTGAGAGATCATCAGTTTTACCTTTTAGTTCTTTTTGAGATTGTTCCAACTTTTTCTGGATCTCATGATTCTCATGTTGGAGAGTTTCAACTGATTTATTTAATGCTTGTTTCTCCTTTTTATTTTCTTGTAGTTTTTCTTTTATGCAATCCATTTTAGCAAAATGACTTTCTTTTTCAATTTTCAGTTGCTCAACTTCTTTAGATAGAACTGCAATTTGTTCATCATTGGATGTGCTATGAACAAGTGAAGTGATCTTCTTTTTCAGTGCTTTATTTTCAGACTTGTATTCAAAAAATTTCTGAAATAATAAGGTGTATGCCTCTTCCCATTCATCAACAGAATAGTTTTCAAAGGAAGAGATTTCCTTAGCAGAGTCTTCACTCCTTGCCATTAAGCACTGAATTTCTTCATCTCCAGAGCTTCCTTGTGCGTTCTCATCTTCATCTTCATCACTCCAAGTAGCCAACATTGCCTTGGCTTTCTTGAAAGTGAACTTGTCCTTTTTCAACTTTTTCTTGAGCTCTGGGTATTCACCTCTCACGTGCCCTGGTTTCTTGCACTCATAGCACACAATCATGTCAGATTTTTTGTTAGACTCAAACTTATTTGAGAAATCTTTCTTTGGAAGAGTTTTGAAGTTACCTGAGCCTTTCTTTTTGAACCTGAGGAATTTTTTGAACTGTCTAGTAAGCATGGCCATTTCATCATTCTCACTATCACTAGACGATTTAGATTCATCACTTTCCTGCTGAACCTCTTTCTTGGAACTTGAAGAACTTTTGTTAGAGGCTTTTAAAACGATGGATTTTCTAGGATTAACCTCAGTTTCTTTTCTTTTCAGATTTATCTCATAGGTCATCAGGGATCCTATCAATTCATCCAATTTCATTGTTGATAGATCTTTATAGTCTTCAATGACAGTGGCCTTAGTATGCCAAGTGGATGGAAGAGACCGAAGTATCTTCCTAACTAAGTCACTTTCACTATACTCTTTCTTTAGACCTTTCAAACCATTAATTATGATCATAAATCTAGCAAACATATCTGAAATTGTTTCTTCAATTTTCATTTTAAACATTTCATATTCAGATACTAACATGCTAGCTTTAGTTTCCCTTACCTCAGACGTACCTTCATAAATAAGCTCAAGCTTGTCCCACATTTCTTTTGCTGACTTACATGTGGAGACCCTTGAATACTCCTTTGGATGCACGACACACTGCATCATGTTCAATGTACTCCAATTCAGGGTGCCTTTGCGGATTTGCTCCCTTGTCCAGGTGTCTTCGTCAGCGGGTAGCTCATAAGGCCCCTTGCTGACGATCTTCCATAGCTCATAGTCCTGAGCTCTCAGAAAAACCTGCATACGATTTTTCCAATACGTATAGTCAGTGCCATCAAAGAAGGAAGGCCCGGACACTGAGTGCCCTTCATCCATAAACCCCTTGTTAGTTTCCATGAGATTAAATTTCTCCTGATCGTGAGATCAAGCTACTAAAGCAGTAAATCAGAGAAACCTCGCTCTGATACCAATTGAAAGATGTGCGGAATTATCTAAGGCAATAATCTAGAAGGGGGGGGGCGGGGTTGAATAGATTACTACCAATTAAGATCATTATGACCTTCTTTTATATGCTTACACTGACATGACAAAATCTTAAATAGATATGTATTGAATTCAAACTATGATGTGTGTGCTGATTGTGAGTAGAACAAATACCAACCTATCTAGCGTGTGAATAATCAACGTGCCTACCAAACATCTACCTTGAAACGTTCAAACCACAGGACACGAAGATTTTAGGTGGTTCAAAGTACACAACTTGTGTATCCTACATCCACCGTCCACACACACACGCAGAAAGACTGCTTATCAGCGAGTTCAACCCTATAACCACACACACGCACATTGTCTGATGCAAATACGCAATCAGAACAACAATCCACACGTGGATCAAGTATAAGGAACGCTTGAACCACTACCACACACATAGGGATATGAAAAGTAAAGTAGAGGAAGAGTTCTAAGTTGAGGATCAAATCCAATATGCGAACTCTTCAGTGAGTTTGTCCAGAAGACTTCAAACTTCACGTCGTTGACGACCACGTGATGAAGACGAAGCTTGAACCGAGGACGAATAGGCTTCAACTCCGTTCGTGAGATGGATCTTCCACGAACAGGATGGAGGGTTGAAGCAGAGCAGCAGGGAGAAGCCTTTCGCTTGGGTTCTGCTTAGGGTTTTGGTATGGTGGCTTCTTGCTGCAAAAATACCTACATATGATCTATATATATGGGTGTCCAAGTATGGAGAGTCGTGCTTGAAGGGATCACCCCGATATAGAACATATCCTGACCATTAGATCTGACTTTTCTCTTCGTCTGTTGACAGGCACTTCATAGCTGTCGACAGCTACTACTCAGATCTGGTTTCCAGAACCATGGTGTTTCTGGAAGGCCTTATCTGTCGATAGGCGATTTGCTAGCTGTCGACAGGCAACCTGTATTTGTTGACAGGTACATTCCATCTATCGACAACTACTTCTTAGATTGTGCTTCCAGTAGCTTGTTTGTTCTGGATGGGTTTATCTGTCGATAGGGAACTTCCTGACTGTCGACAGGTGATCACTTGAAGTCTTTTTCTTGTCCTTTTGCTCTTGAATTGTGATGCTTGTCTTGTATGCATACATACCTACATTAAAAAGTATTATAAGTGAGATACAATGAATACATAGGAGTTCATAAAAGCATTTTCACACTTGATCATTTCATTCATGTCTTTGAGATATTTATCATGTTTCCAACATTAAGACAACATCAATTATGTCACACATCATCAAAAACATTTATGCACATGTCATCATATACATTGTAACCCAACAATCTCCTCAAGTACAGCCACTCCTCGTGTAACACCCCATAAAAGAATATGTTAAATGTACCAAATCAGTAGACTACTAACAACTCAGACTAGTCATTTTTAGAGCTCGAGTAGGAAAAGAACTCTGAAGTTAAGCGTGCTCAGTTGGGAGTAGTCCCAGGATGGGTGACCTTCCTGGGAAGTCTACCAACTAGCATGGTTGTTGGGCCAGTTTGCTGGTTGGGTCGTCACAAATGGTATCAGAGCCTTGCCCAGCCGGAAGTGCAGGAACTAAGTGCTACGCTATGGGAGCCACCTCTTGAGGCCATAATGGCGCAAAGTGCTACATAGTGGGAGCGACCTCTTGAGCCTGTGGGGGCCACCTCTAGAATCTTGCCTGCCTGGGGTTTGATTGTGTGCTATATGTGAGCAGCGACGAGGACATCGCTTATATAAGAGGGGTAGATTGTAACACCCCATAAAAGAATATGTTAAATGTACTAAATCAGTAGACTACTAACAACTCAGACTAGTCATTTTCAGAGCTCGAGTAGGAAAAGAACTCTGAAGTTAAGCGTGCTCAGTTGGGAGTAGAAGTCTACCAACTAGCATGGTTGTTGGGCCAGTTTGCTGGTTGGGTCGTCACACCTCGTGCTTGGAGTCGCTCCTCACAATGTCCTCCTCTAGCACGGGGACACCTGTCTCACTTGTATGTTAAAGCAAGTGTGAGTCTTCCAAAAAGACCCAGGAAGCAACCTAATGGCACATCCTTACACATATCACATACATGCTATTCTTTTAAACAATAAGAGAAGTATGGCACATGCTTCATGTCAATTAAGCAAATACACATGAATAACCTATACATGCTTTCTACACATGATAATTAACTTGATTCATGGTGCTAATTTCAAGTCATATCATTCATATTTCTAAATAAATAGATCATGAAATAAAGCACATAGTTACTGGCAATCCTAGCATGATGTCTAGCATTTTTCACATGCTTTTATAACACAAAATCACATCTTTTACTTGCTGTTTTAACATAAATAAAACACATTCACATGGTTCCACATCTTTTCACATGATAACACATTTACACAACACTATCACATGGTCACATTGCACATTTACACACTTTTACACATTAATTGTCGTGGCACATAGTCCGAACCACCATAAAGAAAGACACACATTCACATAACACATACCCGTCACCTAGGCAATATAGTGACGAATCTTGGTAACTGCGCAAACCGGGAGAAGCCCTCTCCACCCTAACCAGTGGTGCTTGTCCACCTCCAGGATTTCATCCTGATGCCCACAGGATATCACATACATAATGAGCCTTCCCATAGGGATTTTTCTACAGTACGGTTCCATAGCCTTCTATGGTAGCAGTGTCAATTTCGGCACATGATCACTTAAACACATTTTCTCACTTAACCACATGATTTACATTATTTACATGCACCATTTGATCCATTCATTTGCACATCTTTCAAACATATAAATCTCAGTTTACAGAACTTAACATGACTGTTTCACAGTGACAAATTAATCATAACAGTACCTAAACATGCTGCTAATCTCTGTAATTTACAATATCTAAATCAAACATGCTTAACATGGCTTTAATATCCTTTAAAAATGCAACAGTACCTATGGATATCAAAATAGTACCAAATTTTAATTACAAACCCTACACAGGTAATATGTCATATGACTAATTTTTCAGAATTTTTGCAGCAGTAAAACTATTTTTAACATTTAATACATATTTCATGCAATTTTAACAAGATATTTCCTTTAACATGATAGACAGAAAAACAGTCAGTTCTCACAGGTTTAAAACATGAAGACAGTAACATCAAGTTCATGATAATTCTCTGTAACAATAACATTCAGTAAAACTATTTATTCAGAATTAATTCCTATCAAATCATGCATAATTTATCATAACAGAAATTATACAAAATGACAGTATGAACAGAAATTCAACAGATAATCATGGATTGACCCTAAAACAGTACCTGTACATTCACAATTTTTACAACATGTACGGACAACCAGAAATCAAAAAATTATCACACACAGATCAAGATCATAATTATGTAAAACATGAAGAACTTGGCGGCAAGGGTCTAGCCGTCAAGGTAGGTTAACGACACAGTCTGTTGCTATCAACTCAAGAACTTGGCAGCAACAAGGTTGCCGTCAACCTCCTGTCTGCAGAAAGTGCAAACCAAACTCCATAAAAGAGAGAATTTGGGGGTCCAGGACACGAAAGAAAAATCTGCAAAAATGCTTAGACTCTAGGGGACATGTCTAGGGATGATACCCCTAAGCTACTTGCCTGGAATAAAATCTCTAAAGATTCAATTTGGCGATGAAGCCCTCCTCGGCCAAGCCAAGAAGGTGTTGATCTTCAACCCAAATCCGGTCTTCACGTCTGCACAGAAGGTCCTCCAGAGTCGAGGAAGCTTCTTCACCACCAGGAGCACCTTCCAGTCGAAGAAGATCGCCGGAGTAACCTCCCAAATGCCGGATCAAGCCTCACAAAGTTCTGTTTTTCTCTCAAACAAACCCTAGGATTTTCCTCTCAACCAAAGGGTCTAACCTAGTCGAAATACTTAGGTTATATAGGGTTAAGAGTCGGGGTATGCCTAGCATTAGGAGTCCTAACCGTTGGGGATTGGGTTTCCTAATTAGATTTCAGAGAAAATGCAGCCGTTTCAAATCTGGAATCGCAAACAAAGTCGGAGAAGTAAACGGCCACTTTGCTGCCGTTAACAGGAAGTCGACGTCAATCGATCTGAACGTCTATATCCCCTGGCCATGCAGTTAACGGCACAGAAGTTGCCGTCAACCTGTTGTTAACGTCAGGTGATGTTGACGTTAACTAAGGATTTCAGACAGAACTTAAATACATCAAACCAACATACATATACAAAAATAAATAAATACAACATACACAAAAATAATTAAATACAATATGTACAAGATTAAATATAATATATACAAAATGTGAGGGCCTTACATATTCTGACTTGTCTATAATTGAAATGTGTTATATGTTAAAAGTACATCAACCATGTGATAGATTGAATTGCATACATGTCATGCATGTTTGTTATAAGCTTTCCGTCTTGTTTCAAATCGATAGATTGTGGATTGAGACACGTTCTACATGACACTTTGCACATATAGACAGCCCTTTCTTGGGGGATTAGAAACTCACGGCCGGTCATTCCGCATCGGCAGTCTAGTGACCTTTCTCTTAAGACCTCCGTAATTCTCTGTACTCCATGAATTCCTTCATGGACATCGATGGTTGTACCAATGAAGTATCCGGAAGATAGATTGCACTTCTATTCTTATCTACTTCTCGTGAGAGTGATTTGAAAACATTGAAACCAATCCATTAAATGTAAAGATTGAACTAATGAGATTAAGCCGTTATGCTACCGAAATTAATCTAGGTTATGTCCCCTTGCCTTGTTCTCTATCATCATTGGCATGCTTTTTAGTGCTTACTGTCTATTGCTTGGAAATCATATTGGCCATAAATGAATGAATGAAATTACCAAAAATTATTGGAACTTAGGTTCACAACTATGCTTGTGCAAATAGGGCCTAGTCTGGTCTCGGGAGGAGCACCCGAAATACTTATAATCGCGAGAGTATATGATCTATTGAGATGTCTGGCAATCACCTAATTGACTGCAAGATTGATCTGGGTAATTTCCACACTATTATTGAATGATTGATTGACTGTTATATGTGAAATGGTCAAATCTATTGTACACGTCATCGTTTATTGAATCTAATATGTCATTGCTATTGGAATTCTACAAAATTCAACTTGAGATATCTATTGTACATGTGACATGCTATTGAATCTCCTTTATATGTCAAGTGATCGTACTGTCATCTATCTCATTGATAATCGTTTCGTCCTACATGAGAATTGTCATGAATTGTTACTGAACCATCCTCGTACATGTTATAGCTTGAAATAATTTCCATCGTTATTGACATGAGTATTGCATGATAGTAATTGCCACTGTTAACATGTTAATTACGTAAAGCATGCCCGCACCATGAGATATAAATCCTACTGGGTGCTAGAGCGCTCACGCCTACTTTCCCTAATATTTTCAGGTGAAGATTATGATGAACTAGAGAATGCTAGGAACGAGGAAGAGTGAAGAGTTTCTCCAGTGTATTAGCCATGTCAGCTAGCAAGATTAGAGTTCAAGAGTCTGTAATAGTTAGATTTCCTTTTATTGAGTCAGATGTACTTCAATACAATATTGGGCCTTATGTTTGCCTCTGGTGATTGTAAGGTTTTAGATTAGTTGAATGGAAATTAAATAAAGAGTATTTGACTGGCAATATTATTGTCTCAAGTCTTTTTATATACTTAGTTGTTACTCTGAATTACTCGACTATGATACTCATACTTGTATCGTTCATGCTCTCAACGTTTATTTTTCGCTGCTAAATGTCGGGGCGTGACAGTTGGTATAAGAGTCTAGGTTTTCCCTTATGTTCTAGGCAAATAGGAAATTGCTAGGTTTAGCCAAGACTAAACCCCATGTGTCGACTTGTCAAAAATCAACGGTGAGATTGGGGTAGAAACACGAACTAAGTCATCTAGTTAGAATTAAGTTGTGATGAAGTTAATATTTGATGAACATAATGTGGTTATCTTGAAGGATTGCATTGGCCGCTGCACGTGAGAGTGATTTGCAAAGGACGATCAACACACTGAAACACTGACCCGAGCATTACTACATGCCACTCAGAGTAGAGCTGAAACCCAGGGAGATCTCCATCGAAATTTTCAGAGTATGAACCCGCCCAGGTTCGGGGGTAGCACTGACTCGGACGAGGCTGAGCACTGGCTCAAGGAAACGGATCGTGCATTCTGCGTGATGGGATGCGCAGATGAGAATAAGGTTACTCTAGCTACTTATCAGCTAGAGAGAGAAGCACGTACCTGGTGGGAGTCAATTGAGGCTACATTAGGTGATGCCTAGGCCACTTAGGCATAGTTCAAGGAGTACTTCAACAACAAGTACTTCATAGACCGAGTACAAGAGAGGAAAGCGGCAGAGTTCACCAACCTGAAGCAACAGAGTCTATCTGTAGCTGAATACGAAGCCCAGTTCTCTAAACTGGCTCGTTATGCCCCACACTTTGTCCAAATCGAGCGGTTGAAGGCCAAGAGATTTATGAGCGGTCTAAGGCTCCAGTACATTACACAACTGGGACCGATGGATCTGTAGACTTACCCAGAGATGGTGAGGAAGGCACTACTACTGGAGGACTCGTTAGCTATAGCGAAAAATATCAAGAACAACATGATGAAGAAGGAACAGGGATTAGTATCAAAAAGGCCACCAGTTGTGGTTGGGACAAAGTGGCCGATTGGCCAAGCTGGGAATCATCCAGTTAAGAAGTTCAGGGATGGAGGCTATCAACAAGCCCTCAACAATAGGGAATTATGCAAGCACTGTGACAAGGCTAGTCACAGGTCGGAAGACTGCTGGAAGGCACTGAGGAGGTGCTTACGCTGTGGAGCTAGAGTCACAAGATCTCTACCTATCCCCGGATGAATAATCAGACACTGACAACACAACATGGAGGCCAGAAGCGCCAAGGTAGGCTGCAGGCGCTGTAAGAACCAACTACATCAGAGGAAGGTGGTGTGGTTGAAGGTACACTTACTATTTTATCCCGTTCTACATTTATTCTATTTGATACGGGAGCTACTCATTCCTTCATATCCCAAACATTTGCTGATACCTTACTTGTAAAACCCATCCTAATGAAATCTGGAATAGTCGTGTCAACCCCTATTGGTTCTGGCACCAAACTTAGAAACCATTTTCTAGCTAGTGAGGTGTTGATTGAAACTCAAAATCTACCTGCAAATTTAATATGCATGGACATGGAGGGTTATGATGTGATACTGGGAGCAGACCGGTTGTCGGAACATGGGGCTAGTGTCAACTGTAAGAAAAGTCGGATAACATTTAGTCAGCACCCCAAGCTAGTGTTCTCAGGAGATAGAAACCGTAGGAGACTGTCCCTCATCTCTGCTCTACAAGCCAAGAGGATGATGAGGAAAGGTTGTATAGCCTTTCTAGTTGCTGTTATCACCACGAAGAAGGAAGTCAAGATTGAGAACATCCCTATTGTCAGCAAGTATGCTGATGTATTCCCTGAAGACTTTCCAGGTATACCTCCTGAGCATGAAGTTGATTTTACCATCGAGTTGATCCCTGGAGCGGCACTAGTATCTAGGGCACCTTATAGAATGTCCCCCGCAAAATTGAAGGAATTAAAGGAGCAACTGATGGAATTGCTAGAGAAAGGGTTTATTCGACTAAGCACATCACCATGGGGTGCACCTGTTCTCTTTGTCAAGAAGAAGGATGGGTTGATGAGGTTGTGCATAGACTACAAGCAACTGAATCAATTAACAATCAAGAACAAATATCCCCTGCCAATGATTAATGAATTATTTGATCAACTGTCTGGAGCTAAATATTTCTCTAAGATAGATCTCAGATCCGGCTATCATCAATTGAGGATCAAAGGAGAAGATACACACAAGACAGCCTTCCGAAGTAGGTACGAGCATTATGAATTTATTGTTATGCCTTTTGGACTAACAAATGCTTCTGCAGTTTTCATGTAGCTGATGAATAGTATTTATTGCCCCTACCTCGATAAATGTGTGGTGGTATTTATTGATGATATATTGGATCTATTCCAAAATAAAAGAAGAGCATGAGGAACATTTGAGGATTGCATTACAAATTTTGAGGGATAACAAATTGTACGCCAAGCTGAGTAAGTGTGAATTTTGGCTAGAGGAAGTATCCTTTTTGGGGCATGTAGTAACTAAGGATGGTATCGCTATTGATCCATCAAAAGTAGATGCAGTATTGAAGTGGGAAAGACTGAAAAGTGTCACAGAGATCAGAAGCTTTCTGGGATTAGCAGGGTATTACAGAAGATTCATGAAGGACTTTTCAAAGATTGCAGTGCCATTAACCAAGCTGACCCAGAAGGAAAATCCATTTATGTGGACTGATAAGTGTGAAGAGAGCTTTAATAACTTAAAGAAGTGTCTGACTTCTTCTCCTGTCCTTGCCCTACCCACTGAAGAGGGAGGATTTGAAATCTATTCAGATGCTTCTGGAACAGGTCTAGGATGTGTCCTAATGCAACAAGGAAGGGTAATAGCATATGCCTCGAGATAGTTGAAAACCCATGAAGCAAATTATCCCGTACATGACCTGGAATTAGCAGCCGTAGTGTTTGCCTTGAAAATATGGAGGCACTACATTTATGGGGAACAATTTAAAGTCTTTTCTGACCACAAGAGTCTGAAATATCTATTCCCACAGAAGGAACTCAATATGAGGCAAAGAAGGTGATTAGAGTATCTCAAAGACTTTGACTTTTCCATTCAATATCACTCAGGAAAAGCCAATGTAGTGGCAGACGCTCTAAGTAGACAACTAGGAGCTATGCTAGTAGTATGATGCTGGGCGAATGGAAGTTACTAGAATAGTTTGCAAGTCTGAATTTAGACATGGGAAAGAAGGAGAAACAAGTGATGATTTCCAATATCAAAATACAGTCCGATCTACTAACTGAAATCAAAGAGAAGTAAGGAGCGGATCCCTTCTTAGTTGAGATTAAGGAGAAGCTGGAACAAAGACTAGATTTTTCTATAGCATCTAATGGGAGAATATTATTCCGAGGCAGAACATGTGTCCCTAATCACGGGGAACTCAAGAAGAAGCTATTAAATGAAGCTCATCAGTCAAAGTACACAATTCATCCTGGATCAACAAAGATGTACCAAGACTTGAAAGTGTCTTATTGGTGGCCGAATATGAAAAGGGATGTGGCCGACCATGTGGCATATTGTTTAACATGAATGAAAGTCAAGGCTGAGTATTTCCAACTTGCCGATGGATTATTACCACTAGAAATCCTAGAATGGAAGTGGGATAGCATCGGTATGGATTTTATCATGGGACTGCCCAAGACTAGAGGTGGTATGGGTGCAATTTGGGTAATAGTAGACCGATTGACTAAGTCAGCTCATTTCTTGCCAATTAAGAGCACATGGATAGTAGATGTGTTGGCTGCACTCTATGTCAAGGAAGTGGTTAGATTGCATGGGGTTCCATCCACTATAATATCTGATCGGGACCCTAGATTCACTTCACACTTCTAGAAGAGTTTACAAGCAGCATTGGACACCAAATTGAACTTTAGCACTGTCTTCCATCCTTAGACGGATGGACAAACCGAAAGAACCAATCAGATAGTGGACGACATGCTCCGTGCCCTTATGCTTGATTTTAGGGGACGCTGGGATGACCAGTTGTATCTAATGGAGTTTGCATATAACAATAGCTATCAGGCAAGCATCAAAATGGCACCGTTTGAGGCCTTATATGGCAGGAGTTGTAGATCACCTCTTTGTTGGGAGGAGGTTGGAGAAAACCAATGGGTTGGACCCAACTTAGTCGAAGCAACTGTCAGGAAGGTTCAGATTGTCAGGGAACGTCTGAAGATAGCGCAGTCAAGGCAGAAAAGTTATGTAGATAAAAGTAGAAGAGAGCTGGAATTTCAAGTTGGAGACCATGTTTTCTTGAAGGTCTCACCTTCAAGAGGAATTCAAAGATTTGGGATCAAGGAAAGGCTGAGTCCCAGGTTTATCGGCCCTTTTGAAATTCTGGAAAGGGTTGGTCAGGTGGTCTACAGACTTGCACTACCACCACAACTAGCTAATGTACACATCGTCTTCCACATATCCATGCTGAGAAAGTATCTATTCAATGCCGACCATGTGATTCGTCATGAAGACTTGGAGATTCGAGGTGTAACGCCTAAGAAATTTATGGAGTTAAAATTTTTAGGAAAATAACAAACAAACGAGAATGTTAAATGAATAAATAAATGCCAGTGTTAAACTCCCAAGAAGTGGGACCAACCATTTACTTATTGGGCCAATAGGTGGTCAAACAAAAAGGAAATAATGTTTAAAATTCGTATTAACCCAATACCCACTAGTCAAATGGGTCATTTAAGCTTAAACATGAATTATTTGGGCCATTAATCATGACTTAAACCTAAGCCCAACATGAGATCACGAATTTGCTCTCTATAACTTGCTAATTAGGGTTGGATTAGGAAGGAAATAGCATTAAGAGGGAATTCTAGTCATGGTAGGATTGCTACCATGGATTTGGAAACACCAAAACTCGGAATCAAGTGCACCTAGCCATAGAAAGCCACTACACGACCCAATAGGGAGACCATAGCAAGCTCTCTTCATTGCTGGACGTGGGAAGGATGCCCAGGAGCAAGGAGGATGACCCTAGGGCTTGGATTTGTGAAGAGCATGTTCCCCAAGTCACTAAATCGACCCAGAACCTTCAAGGAATTCTTAGCATTCAAAAGTAGGTGATCTCGGGCCAGAACTAAACAAGGGCTATACCATCTGAAAGAGCATCATGTCTAGTTTCGTTTGCTTCCATTTTTCCCAATTTCCATCAATCATGTTAGCTGTATTAAGCGTTTTCCATAAGTCGTGCAAGTTTAGGGCTTTTCATGGTCATGCTATGATTTACACAAATCGAGGTCATTTTGGGTCAAACCAAAACCATGATTCTCTTCTACTTGATGTCCTTAACACTTCTCATGTTTAGAGTTTTGTCTAGATATCGCTAGATTTGAAGTTATAAGTCTACCATGAGGGGTGTATCTATTTTCTGTGTTTTCGGGCAAGATCCAAGAATGCGACGTATCTAGACGTCGCGATTCTATTTGCATGAACGCGATGTACAGGTACGTCGTGATTCAAGTAAAGGCGACCGAGTTATCCGTCGCATTTTAAGGTCTGACCAGTCAACCCTGACACATCAAACTGTGTGTCGCGTGGGTTTCTGGACCTGTCTTCAACACGACGGCATGTGCTGTCTCGATTTAGAAGGTTTCCCGCCCTCCAATTCCGTACAATTTTTATATTCGAAGTTTGAAGTCGATTCTTGAATGCGATGTATCGAGGTGTCGTGATTCAAGAATCGTCATGACATATCGGTCTGTCGTGTTATGAACGCGACAGACGTGACCGTCGTGATTTTGGTTGGTAATCGATCTTGCAATCGATTCCGTCTGAATCGCGACAATAAGGTCCGTCGCGATTTTGGTTAGGTAACCGATCTGGCAATCGATTCTTGTATGAAAGGTGACGATCTGTCCCCTCGCGATTTGAACGCGACGGGTAGGTCTGTCGCGATTTATTCTCTTTGCACAGAGACTTGTTTTAACTATGTACGGTTCTTTGAAGTGCGACGACTGTGTCCGTCGCGATTCAAGGGCCGACCCGAGACTGTTCCTTTTAGGTAGTCAGTCAAACATGTGTATATCTTAGTTGGTAATCATGTTACTTAGTTGTGCATTGACCTAAAAGTGACCAACCTATTTGAAAATATAATGACATGAATATGATTCTAATGTACAATATTAAGTGATTGATCTTACGTTCATTTGATTAGCATCTTGTGATCTAGCTTGATTTGAAATCTATCATAATATGAGATTTGTTATGAATCTGTGGAGGATACATGTTAGAACGGACTTGCTTAGTTTAAAGCTTTCCTATTATGTTACTTGCTTGTTGCATGTGGACTTTCCTTATTTACATGCTTTCCGAGGTTTCCATATTTTGCTCATCAATTGCACGCATGATTAGGAAAGTTTCGTGTCACGACACTTACACGTTTGCACGACTAGGCAAACCTCTCTTGGGGAATTGGAAGGTCTCGGCCGATCATTCCGTATCGGTAGACTAGCGACCTTTTCTCTAAGACATCCGTAAGTCTCCGTACTCTGTGGATTCCCTCATAGAGACCGAGCTGGTTGTACCATGAATTACCGTAGAGATAGAGAGCACTTGTACCGTGTACGATATATCATTAGTCATCCTCTTGTCAAGACACTAAAGATTATGAAACTTAGGATACACTGCTATGCTGTCCAATTAATCTCTTGAGCTTTTGTCATACCTTGAACTCTATGAATGGTCATGTCCTTATTATTATGAGATTGTTATTAGAAATCCATGGCCATATTATGTATATGTTTGATTGGCACAACGTGGGACTTTGGTCCATTTGACTAATGCCTGTGCATTAAGGGCCTTGTCTGGTCCTGGGGAGGAGCGCCCCATCGTACTTATTAACCGCGGGAGTATGGACTTGTGGTGCTTGGCATGGCACTGGTATGTGTGTAAGATTTGTGTGAATGTGCCTTCGTTTGATATGATAAGTTCGATATGATACATATGATCATGTGAATATGTGATATCTATGTGAATATGGCCAATTCTTGTGATACGATATTATTCCTCAAATACTTGTCCAATGCATATGAAGGTCAGTTCTTGCTTTGTTATGATATCCATTCTATTCAGCCATTTGACTTGTTAGATATGCATGTATGTATAGTCATCATGTTCTTGTTAAAATCCTGCTCATTTAATATGCTAATCATGTATATTAGTGCCCGCACATTGAGATGTAAATCCTACTGGGCTAGTTTGCTCACCCTATTATCCTAAGCATTTCAGGTAGTGATGAGGATTTCGTGGACACTGATGGGGCAAGGCATGAGTGAAGAGCACCCATCATATGTGAAGCTGGAATACTAAGAATAGATGTTTGAGTAGGATATGTAATGATGATACATTTTTATGGAGATTATATGAATAATGGACCCTATGGTTGGCTCGGACGATTATGGATGTTGTATGGTGTTATCATTTGACTTTAAATGAAGTTTATTTTATGTTGGTGTCACATCTAAACTATTTGCTCTATTTATGATCCGAATATAACTGCACGTTCCGAAATTCCATGTCGGGGCGTGACAATTTTATTGGTATCAGAGCGTGAACTCTTTAAGGTCCAAGGTAATGGGAGTATAGAATGAAAACTAGATCACACAAGTCAAAATCTGTCATACCTAATGCGTGCTTAGGTAGAGCCATGGGTAAAAAAGTCACATGTGTTATACTTAGATGACTAACTTATATTATCGTCTTGAAGGTACTTACTACCTCAATGGCTGTTGAACAAGCCCAGGCTAGAAACATGCAACAAACCTTACAGAACTTGACTCAGGCAATACTGCAAGCCACCCAAGGTGGAGGTAACCACGGAGCCGGTGATCTCTATCGGAATTTCCAGAGTATGAATCCACCTAGATTTAAAGGAAGTACTGACCCGGATGTTGTTGAACATTGGGTCAAAGAAATTGAAAGAATATTTAGGGTCATGCAATGCACGAACCAAAATAAAGTACTACTGGCGACTTTCCAATTTGAAAAGGATGCCAGGGATGGTGGGGGTCAGTGGAAGCAATACTAGAAGGACAACAGCTGACATGGGCACAGTTTATAGAACGCTTCAACCGTAAGTACTTTTCAGAAAGAGTACAGGAGCAGAAAGCAGCCGAGTTTGCGGCTCTGAAACAGCGAGGACTGATTGTGGGTGAATATGAGGCCCAATTCTCTCGTCTGTCCAGATATGCCACACACTTGGTTGGGACTGAGAGGATGAAGGCAAAATGCTTTCTAAATGGCTTGAGGCCCCAGTATATCACCCAACTGGCGCCAATGGACATTCAAACCTATGTTGATATGATAAAGAAGGCTCAAATACTGGAAGACGCCATGGAGACAGCTGAGAGGATAAAAGGAAAGTCAGTGAAGAGAGAGCAAGTGTCTGCTACTGGGAGATATCAACCAACCATTGGGAGGAAAAGGCCCAGTGGTGGTTTTATTGAACAAGCCGATAAAAATCCGAAAGAGTTAGGCAAGCAGTTGGTAGTGGTAACAGAGGAAAGATGCAAGCATTGTGACAAAGCTAGTCACCGGTCCGAACAATGTTGGAGAGCACAAGGGAGATGTCTGCACTGTGTAAGTCAGGGCCACAGGATCTCCGACTACCCAATGATTAAAGAACAAGCCCCACAAGAGAAGCATCTGAATGGACAAAGGAGGTAAGGCCACTTACAAGCTATTCAGGAACCAGAAGTAGTAGAAGAAGGAGGTGTGGTAGAAGGTACTCTTCAAATACTTTCACGACCTGCCTTTGTTTTATTTGATACTGGTGCCACTCATTCTTTTATATCACAAGAGTTCACAGATACTTTATTCACAAAACCAGTATCCTTAGGTTGTGAATTTCCGTCACAACACCTCTTGGGCAAGGAACCAAACTTAGCAAGTATTTCCCCTCTGCTGATGTGAACATTGAAGGGAAGAACTTACCAGCCGACCTTATATGCATGTCCATGGATCACTATGATGTGATTCTAGGAGCTGATTGGTTAACCCAACACGGGGCTAGTGTGAACTGTAAGAAGAGTAGGGTGACTTTCAACGAGTATCCAAAATTAGTTTACGCTGGGGCTAAGAACCGTAGACATCCATCACTTATTTCTGCCTTACGAGCCCATAAAATGATAAGGAAAGGGTGTGTAGGATTTCTTGCTGCCATGGTCGTGGAGAAGAAAGATGTAGACATTAAAGATATCACTGTGGTTAGCGAATTTTCAGATGTGTTTTCTGATGGAACTATTGAAGAAAGGATTTATCAGACCAAGTACCTCGCCTTGGGGAACCCCAATACTATTTGTTAAGAAGAAGGATGGATCAATGAGGCTGTATATTGATTATAGACAGCTGAATCAACTCACAATCAAGAACAAGTACCCTCTGCCAAGAATTGATGAACTATTTGATCAAATTTCTAGAGCTAAATATTTTTCCAAGATCGATCTCAGATCAGGCTACCATCAATTGAGGATTTCATAGGAGGACATACACAAGACAGCCTTCAGAAGCAGGTATGGGCATTATGAATTTGTTGTCATACCTTTTGGACTAACAAATGCCCTTACAACTTTTATGCAGTTGATGAATGGTGTGTATCAGCTATATCTGGATAAATTTGTGGTGGTTTTCATTGATGACATTTTAATCTATTCCAAAACTAGAGAAGAGCATGAGGAACATTTGAGGATAGCCTTGCAACTACTAAGGGACAACCAGTTGTATGCTAAATTGAGTAAATGTGAGTTCTGGCTAGAGGAGGTGTCTTTCTTAGGACACGTGATTTCAAAGGAGGGTATTGCCATCGATCCATATAAGGTCGAAGTAGTGATGAATTGGCATAGACCCACTAATGTGACTGAGGTAAGAAGCTTCTCCTGGGATTAGCAAGATATTATAGAAGATTTATTAAGGATTTCTCCAAAATCGTTGTGCCTTTAACCAGACTAACTAGAAAGGAAAGTCCTTATGTGTAGGCAGAAGATTGTGAGAAGAGCTTTTATACATTGAAGGAATGTCTGACTACAGCTCCTGTTCTTGCCCTACCCATTGAAGGGGGAGGATTCGAGGTGTATACAGACGCCTCAGGTATTGGTCTGGGATGTGTTTTAATGCAGTTGGGCAAGGTGATAGCATACGCCTCTAGGAAACTGAAGGCACATGAAGTAAATTACCCTGTCCATGATTTAGAATTAGCAGCAGTGGTGTTCGCATTGAAGATTTGGCGACAATATCTATATGGGAAATAGTTTAAAGCATACTCGGACCACAAAAGTATGAAGTATCTCTTTTCCCAAAAGGAGCTTAATATGAGACAACGAAGATGGTTGGAGTACCTAAAGGACTTCGACTTTTCCATATAATATCACCCTAGAAAAGCAAATTCTGTGGCATATGCCCTGAGCAGGAAGCTGGTAGTATCACTAGCCAACTTAATGGTTGGGGAGTGGCGATTGCTAGAATAGTTTGCCAATGTAGACTTGAACGTGGAAACAGAAAATGACCAGGTAATGATTGCCAACATTAGTATACAGTCAGATCTTCTAACTGAAATCAAAGAGCAACAAGACAATGATCCTTTCTTAGTAGGGTTTAAGGAGAAGATTGATCAAATGCCAGACTTTTCCATAACCGAGAGTGGCAGACTGGTGTTCGAGGCCAAATTGGGTCAAACAAAAATTGTTATTCTCTTCTTCTTGATGTCCTCGACACTTTTCATGTTCAACGTTTTGGCTAAAGACCTCAGTATGTCAAGTTATAAGTCTATCATGAAGGAGTGTAGTCGTTTTTTCGTTTTCGAGCAAGATCCAAGAACGCGACGACACTAGACGTCGCATTTCTTGTTGCATGAACGCGACGTATATGTACGTCATGATTCTGATAAAGGTGACAGACCGTTCCATCGCGTTTTGATGTCTGACTAGTTAATCTGACTCGTGAAACTGTGCGCCGCATGGGTTTCAGCGCCCCTCTTGAACACGACAGCATGTGCCATCATGATTTTACCGTTTTCCTGCCCAAGAATTTCTGTCTATTTTTATATTCAGATTTTTAAACCATCTCTTGAACGCGACATGCCGAACCGTCGCGATTCAGAGCTTGATGATGTGAACACGACGGGTAGAACCGTCACGATTCAAGAGCCATTGTGACATGTCGATCTGTCGCGTTATGAACGCGACAGACAGGATCGTCGCGATTCTATTTGGACAATCGATTCGACATTGATTCCTGCCTGAAGAGGCGACAATATGTCCCGTCACGATTTGAATGCAACAAGTAGGTTTGTCGTGATTTAGTAAATTTGTACAGAACCGTGTTTTGACTGTGTATGGTCCTTTGAAGTGCGACGATTGAACACGATGTGATTTAATGGCCAAACCGAGACTGTTTTAATGAGCTGTTCAGTCTACCATATGCATGTCCTTATGTCATATCATGTCATGTAGCTACTCAATGGCTTAAAAATGACCAACCAATATGAAAGCCATAAGAATATGAATATCTATTCTATGTGTTTTAGTTGATTGATAGACTCCATCTACCATGTGATTGATATGAGCTATGAACATATTCTGACCTATCCATAATTGAAATGTGTTATATGTTAAAAGTACAACAACCATGTGATAGATTGAATTGCATACATGTCATGCATGTTTGTTATAAGTTTTCCGTATTGTTTCAAATCGATGGATTGTGGATTGAGACACGTTCTACACGACACTTTACACATATAGGCAGCCCTTTCTTGGGGGATTGGAAACTCACGGCCGGTCATTCCATATCGGCAGTCTAGTGACCTTTTTCTTAAGACCTCCGTAATTCTCCATACTCCATGGATTCCCTCATGGACACCGAGTTGGTTGTACCAATGAAGTACCCAGAAGATAAATTGCACTTCTATTCTTATCTACTTCTTGTGAGAGTGATTTGATAACATTGAAACCAAGTCATTAAATGTAAAGATTGAACTAATGAGATTAAGCCGTTATGCTGCCGAAATTAATCTGGATCATGACCCCTTGCCTTATTCTCTATCATCATTGGCATGATCTTTAGAGCTTATTGTCTATTGCTAGGAAATCATATTGGCCATAAATGAATGAATGAAATTACAAGAAATTATTGGAACTTCGGTTCACAACTATGCCTGTGCAAATAGGGCCCAGTCTAGTCTCGGGAGGAGCACCCGAAATACTTATAATCGCGAGAGTATATGATCCATTGAGGTGTCTGGCAATCACCTAATTGACTGCAAGATTAATCTGGGTAATTTTCACACTATTATTGAATGATTGAATGAATGATTGACTGTTATATGTGAAATGGCCAAATCTATTGTACATGTCATCATCTATTTAATCCAATATGTCATTGTCCATTGCAATTCTACGGAATTCAACTTGAGATATCTATTGTACATGCTACATGCTATTGATAATCGTACTGTCATCTATCTCATTGATCGTACTGTCAACTATGTCAAGTGATCGTACTGTCATCTATCTGATTGATAATCGTTCCGTCCTACATGAGAATTGCCATGAATTATTACTGAACCATCCTCGTACATGTTATAGCTTGAAATAGTTTCCATCGTTATTGACATGAGTATTGCATGATAGTAATTGTCATTGTTAACATGTTAATTACATAAAGTATGCCCGCACCATGAGATATAAATCTTACTGGGTGCTAAAGTGCTCACACCTATTTTCCCTAATATTTTCAGGTGAAGATTATGATGAACTATAGAATGCTGGGAACGAGGAAGAGTGAAGAGTTTCTCCAGTGTACCAGCCAAGTCAGCCAGCAAGATTAGAGTTCAAGAGTCTATAATAGTTAGATTTCCTTTTATTGAGTCAGATGTACTTGAAATACAATATTGGGCCCTATGTTTGGCTCTGGTGATTGTAAGGTTTTAAATTTGTTGAATGAAAATGAAATAGAGAGTATTTGGTTGACAATATTATTGTCTCAAGTCTTTTGATATACTTAGTTGTTACTCTGAATTACTCGATTGTGATACTCATACTTGTATCGTTCACGCTCTCGACATTTATTTTCTGCTGCTAAATGTCGGGGCGTGACACATTGTGTAGGTATTTGATCAGGGATATCATCCCAACAGCAGTGCGGACTTTAAGAACATATGGCCATTTAGAGTCAAGAAGGACATAAGTGTAGGATATCAAAGAAGCTAATTGCATAAGCTCAGATCAAGGAACTTCAAGAGTATAAATTTCCAAGAAATCAAATAGTCATTTTGGATCAAGTAATGAAGTAAGCTCCAAGAGGTTTCCTATACATTTTCTTTGGATTCAAATTTAAGACAAACAAATTCAAAGGTGGGATTTTAGTTGAATCACAGAGGAGACTGAAATCAAGTAATTAGGCGTAAGGCCCTAGTTTTCTGTGTAATTGTGACTGTTATTTTATTTTAATTTTCTGCCGAAATTCTTCTTAACATCAACATCCCTTGACATTAAGGGTAAGTAGATGGAAAGCTTTGTGCCGTTTACTGCCTGGCCAGAAGAGGTAGACGTCAACATCGATTGACGTTTATATCTGGTCAACGACAGTAATGTGGCCATTTACTTCTCCGGATGTGTTTAGGATTTCAAATCTGAAACCATCCTTATTTCTCTGGGAGTTACGACTCTAAATACCTATATAGCTGGGTCATCTCTCCAAAGAGAGGAGTTTGCTCACTTTGGGTTATTTGGGTTTCGGGGAGAGAAAAAGAGAGAATTTGAAAAGGTAGATCGACTGAGTTATTGATTGAATGAGGTTGATGCTGTGAAAAGAAAGGTTCCACAACCTGAGAGGAAGGATCTGGACGAGGAGATCGTGCTCAAGGTGAAGGATTTGATCGTGTTTAAAGAATACTTCTTTAGGTGAGAAAGAGGGCTTCATCGGCTAAATTATCTCGTTGAAGAATTTTCTGGAGGAAAGTAACTTACGGTTTCTCTCCATGGATTTGTCCCTTAGGGTTTTAATATTTTTACGGAATTTTAAATCATGCTTTGAACCTTCCAAATCCCCTATTTTTTGTGCTCGGTCTGCACCTTATGCAGACATGAGGTTGACGGCAACAACCTTGCCGTCAAGATCCCGAGTTGATGGCAGGAGATCGTGCCGTTAACCCACTCTGATGGCAAAACCCTTGCTGTCAAGTTCATCTGATTTTCCAGAACAGTGTTTGATTGCATGTGATGGGGTTTTTCGGGGAAAGTGAATATATGCATGTGTTTAGAAAATTTGTTCTTGTTAGATATGTTTAGTAGATCAAACCATGAAATCCTGATAATTTTCTGATCATATTTGTTAATAATAGAATTTCTGTTATGAGTAAATAAGTATGTTATGTTAGATTTAAATTCAGAATAATTATGTATGATGGATATTAGAAATTTCCCATGAACTTAGGATTATTGTGTGCATGTTTCAGGACTGTTAGAACCATTAGTTCACTATCTACCATGTTTAATTGAATTATCTTGTTAAATTACATGAGATCTCTGTTAAATACTAAAAATAGTTATACTACTCCGAAAATTATGAAACATTACTGATATGTTCTGTTAAGTATAATTACCCCGTGGTTAAAATTTGATCATGTTCTGTATACTATATACTTAATTGTGAATTTCTGAAGTTTTATGTACCATGTTTTAATAATAAGTCGCAAATATGTTTAAAAATGTGATTAGCATCATGATTAGGTTCTGTTAATTATTGTTTATGGTTAATCTAAGAATCTGGAAGTAATAAATATATGTTTCATGTTATATGTGTGCATGTGCATGGAAAGTGAGAGAATATGTGACATGTGTGTGTGAAAAATGTGTTAATGTGAAAAGATAAAAGTTGTGCCAATGAGACACTGCCACCATAGATTCCATGGAGTCGTACTATAGTAGTGCCCCTACGGGAAGGCTCAATTGTGTTACGTGATACTCGGGGCAACGGGTCGTGCGAAATCCTGGAGGTGGACAAGTTCCACTGGTAATGGTAAGGAGGGCTTCCCCCGGTTCTACGCAGTAACCAAGACTTGATCGTTTTGCTTGGCGATTAAGTATGTGTATGTGACTATGTGATCTTTCTAGTGGTGTTTTGGGCTGTGTCTTGGCAATGTGTAAAAGTGAATAAGTGAATTATGTGTAAAGTGATATGTGAATGTGGCACATGGTATGTGCAAGTGATGTGATATGTGATTGTGCTCGTGAAAAGTGAAAACCATGTGAATTCATGTGAAAGTGAATGATAATGTGAGAGTAAGTGCATGTGAAAGCCAAGGTAAAAGTGCACATGTTCATGTCATGAGAAAATGATGCATGTGTTAATGTAATTTATGTTAATTATGATATCATGTTAGTATCATGTGTAGAAGTATGTTAAATTGTGTCCATGAGTTAGTAATTACTTGATGAGCATGTTAGCAGTATCATGTTATATGTTTTTATAATCCATGTGTTAGTAAGAATTGCAAGCATGTGATTATATGAATGCTCTCATGTAGTGACACCATAAGTGACCATGTTTAGAATTCTTGTTATACATAAGTTAGTATAGCTTTGTTTAATAGAATTCCATGTTTACATTATAATCCATGTTATAGCATGAGCATGTGTTAGTTTAATTGTATATTGCAAATAGTTAATGGTGATGTGATAGTTAGTAAAGTGTTAAACTCTTAGAAAGCATGTGTGGTAAGTGCATGGTTTGCAATTCTAAGTTGCTTGCTGAGTCTATTGCGTAGACTCACCATTGCAAATATTTTAGAAGATTTAGAAGCCGAGGAGTTAGCGAGATCCGACGTGGAGCGTGAAGAGTAGATTGAAGATTTGTACTTTACTGCATAGTATGAAATTGTAATTTGAACTTTGGTTATTTTGTACTTGGAAATTGGCTATATCCAGTGGATGTTATGCTATGTTATTTCTTTTCTTGGACTATATAGACAGTGGTATGTGGATTATAAAGTTGATGGAATAAGAGTTATATAATTTCCGCTGCAATATTCCTTTCTATTTGTGTGTATCTCAGCCCATGTGACTATCGTTGGAGTTTTCTCCCCTGTAGCGACTTGCTCTCATCCGATGTGGGTTGGAATAACCATATCGGGTGGAAGTGGGCCGTTACAGAGATGGTATCAGAGCCATGGGGTTGAGATTATACATGGATAACCATCAACTAATTCACATCTCAAAGTCTTTGTAGTGGATAGCCAGATCCATGGAATAACTAAGATAGGACTAGAAAAGTGATAAGATGAATGCATGAGAATATACTAGGTGTAGTAATAAATGGAGTTTGACTTGGTATTCATTTTTTAGGTTATGGCTGGAAGGACCCATCGTTCGAGTGTACCCATCCAAGATGAGGAGCCAAGGAGGACTGCAAGTGAATAGCAGAGAGTACCAGCACCTCAAGGACCACCTGCGCCACCCCCGCCACCGTTGGTCGACTACGACAAGTTCATGCAAGGACTCGTACAAGTGATGTAGACTCTGGCGCAGACGCAGGCAACTCTTTAGATGCAACTTCAGGCTCAAGTTCCAGCACCAGCTCAGTAGGACTGTGGTGTAGGAGGTGTGTTGGTCATGGAGAAGTTTAAGCAGATGGCTCCGCCTTCTTTTAAGGGGGAGAGTCAGCCATTGGTTGTAGAGAGTTGGCTTAGAGACATCCAGAAGATATTTAGAGATATCAGGGGTGCAGAGGATGACAAGATCAGCCTGGCGCCGTACATGCTTCATGTAAGACCCGGCCCTCCTGGGCCCTTGGCCCTGTCCTCAGGGTCGCGGCAGGCACCCTGGTCGCGACATGGTCGCGCCAGGGTAACCCGTCGCGACATGCTTTGTGATGCAGAACCCCTGGCCATCGCGACAAGGTCGCGACGGGGGTGGGCGTCGCATCCTTGTCGCGGCATCTGGAGGTGTCACGACTGCTTTTCTGATAGACGTGACCGCTGTCCTCTCTGTCAGAACAGTCGTGTCGGGTGGCAGGTGCGTACAGTGTTGACGCGACCTGGTCAGCCGTCGTGTTTGCTTTTCCCGGTCTTCGAGGTTTGACTGCTTTTGGGGTCGCACTCGGGGTGGCCGTCGCGACATGTTTGCGACACCGAGGGGCGTCGCGACATGGTTGTTGTCACGCCGGGCCAACCCGTCGCGTCTTGGGGGCTGTCAGTTTAAAAACCGAGGCTGCGCCCCATTTCCACCTCTCGCCTTCTTCTTCCTTCTTCTTCCCCTCTCGAGCTCCCTTGCATTTTCTCGGTGGTTCTTCATGCTCGTGGTGCTCGTGCTGAGGTGGTGTTGCCCTGTTCGTGCAGGGGACGTGCTCGTGGTGCTTGGAGTGAGGAGGAGGTGGCCATTCCAACGTGAAGGCCCCAACGGGTCGGCTCTACTCTTGGAGGTAGGGACCCTCATTCTCCTCTCTTTCTAGCATGCTCCCCTCCCCCTTGAGATGGTGTTTTCCTCGTGATTTGGGGTGTGGGAGTGAGATCCATGCTCGTGGTTGAGTGAGGTTTCCATCGAGTGTAGATTCTTGTAAATCCATGTTTGTGGGGTGTTAAGGGTGGTTTGCATGGTTTAATGGCCTTCTTACATGTTGAGAATGCTCCGTTCCCCCTATGGAATGTTTATATCGTGTTTTTGGGGTGGTCTCTGGGAGGACTGCACCGGAACCCCCCCCCCCTCGGATGAAGATGCGACCGCTATAGAGGTCGCGATGGAGTCGCGATGGCCTTGCCGGTCGCGACTCTCTTGAGCGTTGTGACCTGGTCACGACGGCTTGGGCCGTCGTGACAGTGTCGCGACTGGTTTGGGTGTCGCGACAAGGTCGCAATGGCCCGATGCGTTGTGACTACAACAGAGAGACAGGTAGGTCTTGCAAAGTTTCGTGTTTTGAGGAGTCTTCATTGTTTCAGATTTTACTGTACCTGTGGCACCTGTGCTAGTTCCCTAGTACGGTCCTACACTAGTCTTCGCCTGGTGCTCGGCACTTGAGGGCTTGTCCCGTGAGAGAGGTTGTTACCGTTGCCTAGGACCCCCGTCCTTGAGCGCCTGTTGAGGGAGTACTCTGGGCAGCCGGCGTGCTAGAGTCATAGACTTTGGAGCGGAGGGGAAAACGGTGGTTAGGACAGCGGCGTAGAGTCGTTTACAAAGCTCTCGTAGTTGATCTGGGACGCCGAGGTCGTTTTGAGGAGTTCTTCTCGGCGCAGTCCAACTAGTCCTTTTTCTCGCTGCCTCACTCTTTGAGGCCCCGAAACCGCCTAGAGAGGTCAGGCGTGGGACCGTAGTCCGGCCAGACTACGGCGGTTACTGTTGTGTTACTTTGTGTCTTGCCTCACTCTGACGAGACGTGGAGGTTTAGACCTGGGTCGAGGATAAGATGTCAGTGGGCACACCTGACCGGTTGACTAGTGGTAGTGCTTTCCGTAGCTAGTGTTTCTTGTCCAGACAGAGTTCCCTCTGTCTGTGTTTGCTAGCCGTATGGTGGTCACGACAAGCAGTCGTACGGAGTTTCCGATCATGTTGTACTTCCATACTGTTTCTAGTAGTAGCTTTGCTTCCACACTTCTTGTAGGTAGAAGTTATAACTACTATTATTTAAATTGGTTACATATATTCTTCTGCCAGTTAGAGCCAGTAGGAGATTGGTAGTCCCTACTGAGCTTCTGTTGTGAAGCTCATCCCTCCTTTTTCCAGGTGAGACTTCTCAGTAGCGGCAGGGTGCGCGTCGGGCGGAGGAGACGGGGCAGTAGTCGTGGGCCCCGTAGCTAGCAGTGGTTCCCCCTCTCAGTGTATGTCACCCTCGGGGTATGCCTCTAAGGGACTTGTTATCCCCCTGTCTTTACTTGTACTAGTTGTGTGTGGGACTGTACCTAGAGCGATATGCAACGGTCTCGCTCTCTTTTATGCTTCCGCATGTGTGCTCCTAGTTAGAAGTTGATGTTTACATCCTTTACATATTCTGTTGGACTCATTTTATAGCCCTTCCGGGTGTCCGGAGCTGTGGGCAGTGACCGCGAAAATTGGGTCCTCAGTGTGGGTCGAGGGTCAGATTCTCAGGGTCGTTACACTTCAGGAGCGAGCAGACGTGTGGTGGTCTTCTGTTCTTCGCACGCAGTTTGAGGGTTTGGAGCTAGAGGTGACTTGCGGAGAGTTCGTGAGGTTGTTCGAGGCTAAGTTTGTTCCGGAGCACATCTAGGACAAGATGGAACAGGAGTTCTTGGCGTTGACTCAAGGCTCGATGTTAGTCTTAGAGTATGAGGCTAGATTCACAAAGTTGTCGAGGTTCGCACCACAAATTGTAACGACCCAACCTCCCAGACCCCCGCCAGGGACCCCGAAGTTCGCATCGCCACCCACGGATCCGAAGACCCGGAAGGGTTAGAAGAAATCTAGTGAGATATGTATTGAATTTAAATAACTATAATAAGATATACAATATACAACGTGTCCCAAGTAAAAGCACAGGCACAAGAAGAAAGGTGCAGTCCTTAAGAGGCATACCCCGAGAACTTGCAAAGCACAACTCTCAACTCACTCAGGTACAAGAGCTCACAACACTCGCTCTCACTGCTGCTGACAACACATGGTGCCACAGCCACCTCCGCAAACCCATCTGACATCGAGTTCCCGCAACGACAGGCCAAGCCACCGCCGCTAGCAGCCAAGAGGGGGACACGCCGTGCAAGCTCGGGCAATGAGTCATACTTGGAAACGTCGTGAGGAAACATCATCACAACAACAACAACCAAGCCACCGCCGCTAGCAGCCAAGAGGGGGACACGCCGTCCACGCCCTCTGCTCGCCAGCCTAGCTCTTGCCTCCCCTCTGCGGAAGAGCGAGACAGAGCTGCCACAGAAACACACAAACGCATGCAACACTGCAGCCTAGCCAAGCTGCGGCCCCATGCTTAGCACCACTACGTGGCTCCAGAACCAACGTAGAGAGAGGTAGTGAGACAAAGGACTATCTGGGCCACGCTGGGAAGAAAATACCTTGACAACCTCGGCGTCCCGCCCCAGACAAGAGAGCTCTACAAATGACTCGGTGCCGCTGTCCAAACCTCATTTTCCCCTCAGCCTTAGAGTCCACCAACTCAGCTGCCAACTCGTGCATGCTCATAGCCCAGAGCAGTCCCTCAACAGGCTCCCGAGGATGGGGGTCCCAGGCAACGGAGACAACCTCTGAACGGGACAAGCTCTCAAGTGCCAAGCACCAGGCAAATAGGCGGGGCAAGCACAACAAAAACCACGTCGAACTGTTGGCTTGTAATCCACGACAAGCCCAGCAAGCACGAGGCACGCACAGACCCTCAAGAGAGCCGTCGGCCAACCAAGGCATGCATGAACAAGCTAGAACCTCGGAACACCACCAGACAGTATTAAAAACATCGCTATGCTAATAATTGATTGGCCGTCGGACAATCGATTTTTAGACAGATGCGAGACTCCTAGCATCGCCGTTAGGACACGACCACGAAGGTGTCACCTTCGGTCATTGAACGCAGAGAGGTAACCTGCCGCGTTCCCCACCAGAAGGTCCTAAGGGCAAAGCCTGCCCTGGGGCACACGCTGACACGCCAACCGGGGCCACGGAAACACCCGAGACAACACGGGTACTGTCACGACCTCCAATGCCATCGCGACGGGGAAAGGCACCGCGACAGCAACCCTGTCGCGACGGGGAGAAGTGTCACGACAGCAAACCCTGTCGTGACAGGAAAATGCATTGCGACAGTGATCCTTATCGCGATTGACACACGCGTCGCGATAAGGTCGTGCCCGACCAGGCAGACGCCTCTTCTGGTGTCGCGACGTGTACCACGGTCGTGACACCAATAGAGAGGCAGAACCATGGGATGCTCCATCCCGGGGCCGCCTACGAGCCACACACATACCACACGGGGGAGGGGAGCATGGAGAAGCTATCTAAACTAACTAGAAAGCATGAGAAGCTCCCAATCCACCCGGATCGAGAAGAGCACAAGAAATCCCTACCTTAAACAAAGAACGAACCCCAATAGGGCCCTTCACGTCGGATTGGCCACCTCCTCTTCACTCCACGCAAGCTCCACGATGCCGGGACACCACGCATGACCCTCCTCCTCACTTGAAACACACAAAGGGGAGAGAGGGAGGCGGAGCACCGCTAGAGGGGGAGAAGAGAGGGAAAAGGAGAGAGGGAGAAGGGGTCTCCGGACAAGGCCTTATGCCTTCGGCACCCAAGACGCGACAGGGCGACGCGTCGCGTTAAAGACCTTAACGCGAAGGGTCAACGCACCACGACAAGAACGTGTCCCCCACGGATGTCGCGACAATGCGACAGGTCGTACTGACACACCTGCCACCCTGACAGGTGTCAGACGACCGAAACGACGGGACACTATCGCGACCCGTTGATCAGTATCGACTACAAGACGCTACGGGAAAGCCAGGCGCGATAAGAACGCGACGCACATGCTCGTCGCGACAAGGATGACTGTTCCGTTGGACACCCACGTGTCACCCAGCCAGGACGCGTTAGTGGCTAGTCATCCAAGACACCGAGTGGAAAGTTGGGAAGCCGGGCCTTACATCCTACCCCACTTAAAAGAATTTCATCCTCGAAATTGAGACAAGCCTAAAAGATCCCGAGGCACGAAACGAAGCACAAGGAGCAAACGTAAGACTAGCGCGAAGAAGGCACTATGTCTCAACACGACCTCCTCGTGGCAACAATTGAACAGCCAAACACAAGGAGCACACGAAGCGCAGGTGCAAAAAGCCACTAAGTCTCACCACGACCTCCTCGTGGCATCACCCACATCGCCAAACGTGCACGGTGCACACGAATCCGGAAAACCAACTGCTCACACAACGAGCTCCAAACACAAGGGGAGCACGCAACCGAAAATCCCACGGCTCATAACATGCTCCAAACACGGGTGGAGCACCAAGCCGAGAAACCAACGACTGCAGCCACCAACAGACCCTGCTGTTGAGACCAACCAATCAGCAACCCACTCTGTCGCTAGCAAAACCCAACAGAGGACATAGTTGCCGACAGCAACACGAGAATCGACGGTCAGCAACTCACTCTATCGCCATCGAAACCTGACAGTGTACACAGTTGCCAACAACCACACGAGAAACACCTGAGAGTCAAGCACAACACTCAGGGGAACAGCCTCACATTACTAGCAGCAGCTAGCGTCAGTCACCAGCCCTACTGAGAAGCCACACGAGCGGTGAGAACTAGAGCAACATCATGCTCGCGGAGGATCCGCAACACACGGAGCGATGTCCACTGTCACCACTAGGTCCCACCCAGACCTTCCTCGCGGTCCAACAGGGACAGGAAACGCACATGGAGAACCCTCAACATGAGAAAACGGCATCCACTGTCACCACTAGGTCTCACCTAGACCTTCCTCGTGGTCTGACAAGGACACCAAATGTACACGGAGCCACAAAACTGGGAGTTCGTGGCACACCGCGATGGAAACACGGAAGACGTCTGAGGTTAAGATGAAACCGGACACCTCCAAACGTCAACAAACCACGTGGTCGATTACTAGCGAGCCAATAAACCTCACCGTCACCAGACGAACCGACAGGAGACTCCGCCATCAGCTTCCAGACTCACCAACACCACGCACAACTGGAGAACCAACAAGAGTTGGCAGCACACCTGCCATGCACACACAGAGCTTAGCGTGGGTGCCAACGTGCCAACCTCCAGAAAGATTCACAACCACACAGGAACCAAAACAGCCGAAGAGGTTGAGGACAACATGTCGACCTCAGAGGGACTCAGACTGAAGCAGGGTACCCCAACCAAACACACTCGCTCCCAAAGCGAGATGGAAAACTCAGACACATGCTAAGACCAAAGCTTGGCATACCACTGATAGGGCTACCTAGATAAAGCAAAGAAGCCACCCCACAGCAGTAACGGTACAACCACAAGGCTCAGGCTAGCACATGTGTCCCAGAGGCGGAAAGCCCAACTCCTCCAACACTGAGCAAACTCGTAAAACGACACACGAAGGTCACGATCAAGGCACACGGCACAACACATCGTGCTATCACAAGCACCAGGAAGCACCCAAGGTACAACACAATGCACCAACGCTCCAGACGGCACAAAACCGAAACACCCGATCACGAGCATACGGTGCTATCACAAGCACCCAAAAACTAAACAACGTGCAACACAGGTGCACCAGCGGCCGAAACAACACCACAAGCTAACAGGAAGGACTCTTCACCAAAGACCCACCAAAAGCCACACACAAAGGACCGCAAGCCTGAAAGGGCACAACAAGCCATATCGGCCTCAGCCCTTGAGGTACAAAACACGAAGCATCGAAAAACACTCAAGGTGCAGCACACACAATAGCACCAACAGTCCAAGACGACACAAGGCCCACCGAAGGGGACTCTCCACTAGAGACCCACAACAGAAGCACACGGAAAGCCGACAACTTCAAGAGCGCAACAACCACGTCGGCTCCAAAAAGCACACAGAACACGGAGCACCGACTCTGCCACATGGAGAGCGAGAACTGCAGCAACTCCCTGGAGCACAAGAGCAAGAAGCACCACCTCTATCGAAACTGATAGAGAGGCCAAACCACCAAAACGATGGCACGAAAAACCTCCAAGGCACAAGCCGAGGCACAATGGAGCACTCACCGAAATAACGCTCGCACGAGCAAGAAAACCAAGAAAAACCAAAGCACAGTGGAACAATGCTCATGCAAGCAACCCAACAAGAAAATAATGCTACCTTGCGCTAAACCAACAGGGACCCAATGCCCCAAATTGTCCAGGCAGGCAACGAGAAACAACCAATGACAAACGACACGAATAGGTCCACCGACCCACAGTGCCACAAGGAAACGTCGGCACGGGGGGAGCAACCAGCTCAACTCAAAAACAACTCAAGGGAATATGACTCCACCAGAAGGTCGCAACAATCCGCACCCTGGAGACACAACACCACAGTGGAGCATCACCACCCCGAGCAACCAACGGAAAGCAGAGGAAGGAGACACACACAACGAGTCTCCTCCACACGCGAGAGGGAAATCCACAACGTAAGACTGACACTTCCACAAGAAGCATATCCAGCCAAACACCCACGGCACTCACTAGACCACCATCTGGGAGAGCATGCCAGGTACAGGAAATGAAGCAAATCGCCCGAACCGCGGGGACACACAAAGTCCCACCAGTGCAGCCGAAAAAATTTAGAAACGAACAACAAGGCAAGCTGGCCAACGCAGCAGCCAGACTCACGGCCAAGCGCACAACACCTTGACCAACAACGCCCAAGCAGACTGTAACACAGATAGTCCAACTGGTAACAGTGACAGCTCATCTCTTCAGAGAGAGAGTAGCAACAACCTAAACAACACAGGGCAGCTTTGGGGAGAACCTCCACCAAAAGCGCCAAGAGACATCCTGAGAGAACCTCAACAGAACACAGCCCAACCAAACGGCACGCTTCGAGCCACAGGGGCAACACAACGGTGGCCCGAAACCAACACAGAGCATTCCTGAGAAGAACCTCCACCAGAAACGACAAAGGGCAATCCTGGGAGGAGCCTTCACCAGAACGAACACCCTAAATGGCCAAACAACATGGACCATCAGAGAGAACACTACAGCAAGAAGAAGCAACGCAAGCCGGTCCTAGGAGAACCTCCACCAGAACCACTAAGGTACCGTCCTGGGAAAACCCGCTAGAACGCACCAGCCAAACCAACAGCACACCTCAGACCCCGAGGTAGCACAGTAGCAGACAAAAATGAGCACGAAACAATTCTGAGAGAAACCCTCACCAAGACAACAACAAACGGTTCTGGGAAACCTCACCAGAACATAGGGCAACCAAGCGATGCACCTCAACCCAGAGGGCAACGCAACAACATCCAGAAATGAGCACAACACAGTTCTGGGGAAACCTCACTTCTGCCAGAACCAACAGAGAAGGACTCCGGGAGCACCTCACTAGAGCTGACAACCAGCCAGCACCAGGCTGACAACAACCACAGACAAGTGTCGCAGCGCTCAAACAGCGATGCAACATGGCACATAGAACATCTGCTTAGCCCGAGCAACAACACCGACTAAGCAGAGCACAACACACAACAGCGCACAAACAAGAGACCACACACAGGACCAACACAGCACACACCCCAACAACAGGGGAACAACCAACAAGGCAAGGACACTTCGGCTGGTTCCACAGACAACAACTCTGCACCGGTGAAGGCCACACCATACGCAGCCTCTCTTAGCCACAACGGCATACACGCACCCAATTGTGCCAAAGACTACCAAAAGCACCGCGCCTAGACTTGCTTGCAAGCGTCCTCCACACGGGGAAGACCACTACCAGCGAGTCCACCACTAACCGTGCCACCACGGCACGAACACATCGAGCGACCACACTCTCCACGCACGCGGCACAGCAACAGCAGCAACCCACCTGCAGCACGCACACGAACCTTGCAGGGAAGCCGCACACCTGCAAAACAATTGAAAGCACAAGCCTAACACTAGTCGGACGATGTCAGCAGCGTACTAGTACCTTTCTTTGGGACAACTATAGTTATTAACTCATTACCAATCTCAGTAGACCCACGCTCTGATACCAACTGTAACAACCCGACCTCTCGGACCCCCACCAGGGACCCCGAAGTTCGTGTCGCCACCCACGGATCTGAAGACCCGGAAGGGTTAGAAGAAATTGTCTAGTGAGATATATACTGAATTTAAATAACTATAACAAGATATACAATATACAATGTGTCCCAAGTAAAAGTACAAGCAGAAGAAGAATGGTGCAGTCCTTAAGGGGCATACCCCGAGAACTTGCAAAGCACAACTCTCAACTCACTTAGGTACAAGAGCTCACAACACTCGCTCTCACTGCTGTGACAACACACGGCGCCACAGCCGCCTCCACAAACCCGTCCGACACCAAGCTCCCGCGACGATGAGCCCCTAGCTGAAGGAAGTGGGGGGGAGGGGGGTGAGCCTCGCGAACAAGGCCCAATAGGGATTACCAGTCCTTCACTTTCCAGAGCAGTAGAAACTTTGAAAATAGGAAACTACCCTAGAAAGCTGTAAAGCGAGGAACACCTACAGTAAGGTACTACTAAGCAGCGAAATAGAATAGTGCAATGCCACGACCACCAACCAAGGTCGTGACACACACATGACTCCCGCAGAAACCAACAGAGTCAGGCACAAAGCGGAAGCAACCCTCGGCACACCCGCCGAGACCACGCAACAACCAGGTGAGAATGACGTCTCACCTTAAGCACGGCCACCTCAGACCTCCACAAGGTCGAGGGCCCACAAGCAGGACCACCCCGGACCCCGAACACATCGCGAGGTCGGGAAGCCACACACACTGGTGCCACCGCGGACTAGCACCCAAGAACGGGACTACGGAACCGAGAGGACACTGAAGTGGAAACCACCTAAAGCACGGGTCCGCACAAGGCCAGACCAACGACGCCCACGGAAACTAGGCACAGCTAGGCTATAACTGTCGTGCAAGCTCGGTCAACGAGTCATACTTGGAAACGTCGTCACAATAACAGCAACCAAGCCACCGCCGCTAACTGCCAAGAGGGGGACATGCCGTCCACACCCTCTGCTCGCCAGCCTAGCTTCTGCCTCCCCTCCGTGGAAGAGCGAGATAGAGCCGCCATAGAAACACACAAACGCACACAATACCGTAGCCTGGCCAAGCTGCGGCCCCACGCCTAGCACCACTACGTGGCTCTGGGACCAACGCAGAGAGAGGCAGTGAGACAAAGGACTATCTGGGCCGCGCCGGGATGAAAACACCTCGACAACCTTGGCGTCCCACCCCAGACAAGAGAGCTCTACAAATGACTCGGCGTCGCTGTCCAAACCTCATTTTCCCCTCAGCCCTAGAGTGTGACAACTCGGCTGCCAACTCGAGCACGCTCGTAGCCCAGAGCACTCCCTCAATAGGCTCCCGAGGATGGGGGTCCCAGGCAATGGAGACAACATCTGAACGAGACAAGCCCTCAAGTGCCAAGCACCGGGCGAACAAGCGGGGCAAGCACAACAAAAACCACACCGAACTGCTGGCTTGTAACCCACGACAAGCCCAGCAAGCACGAGGTATGCACAGACCTTAAGAGGGCCGTCGGCCAACCAAGGCACGTATGAACAAGCTAGAACCTCAGAACACCACCAGATAGTACGGAAAACATCGCTCTGTTAATAAACGATTGGCTGTCAGACAATCAATTATTAGACAGATGCGAGACTCCTAGCACCGCCGCTAGGACACAGCCACGAAGGTGTCACCTTCGGTCACTGAACGCAGGGAGGTAACTTGCCGCGTTCCCCACCAGAAGGTCCTAAGGGCAAAGCCTGCCCTGGGGCACACGCCGACACGCCAACCAGGGCCACGAAAAGACCTGAGACAACATGGGTACTGTCACTACCTCCAAGGCCGTCGTGATACCATCGCGATGGGGAAAGGCACCACAACAGCAACCCTGTCGCGACGAGGAGAAGCGTCGCGACAGAAACCCTATTGCGACAGGAAAATGCGTCGCGACAGCGATCCTTATCGCGACCGACACACGCGTCGCGATAAGGCCACGCCCGACCGGCAGACGCCTCTTCTGGTGTCGCGACGCGCACCGTGGTCGCGACACCAGCAGAGAGGCAGACCCATGGGATGCTCCATCCCGGGGCCGCCCATGAGCCACACACATACGACACAGGGGAGGGGAGCATGAAGAAGCTATCTAAACTAACTAGAAAGCACGAAAAGCTCCCAATCCACCCAGATCGAGAAGAGCACAAGTAATCCCTACCTTAAATGAAGAACGAACCCCAATAGGGCCCTTCACGTCAGATTTGCCACCTCCTCCTCGCTCCACGCAAGCTCCACGACGTCGGGACACCACGCACGGCCCTCCTCCTCACCTGAAACACATAAAGGGGAGAGAGGGAGGCGGAGCACCGCCGGAGGGGGAGAAGAGAGGGGACAGAGGGAGAGAGGGGGAAGGGGTCACCGGCCAAGGCTTTATGCCTTTGGCACCCAAGATGTGACGGGGTGACATGTCGCCTTAAAGACCTTAACGTGATGGGTCAACGCACCGCGACAAGAACGTGTCCCCCATGGACGCCGCGACAGGTCGTATTGACACACCTGCAATCCTGACAGGCGTCAACGACCAAAATGATGGGACACTGTCGTGACCTGTTGACCGGTCGCGATGGGAAAGTCAGGCACGACAAGAATGTGACACACACGCTCGTCGCGACAAGGATAACTGTCGCGTTGGACACCCACTACGTGACACTAACGCGTCACCCAGCCTGGACGCGTTAGTGGCCAGTCATCCAAGACACCGAACGGAAAGCTAGGAAGCTGCGTCTTACACACATAGTTGCTGACGAGTGGCACAAGGTAAAGAAGTTTGTGATGGGACTCAGACCATCATTGAGAGCCAGACTTGTAGCATTCGACCATAGGACTATGGATGTGGCTCTTAGCGCAGCTTGCAGGCAGGAGAGTGTGATGGAGTTGTACTAGGAAGAGAAGAAGGCTCAGATGAAGAGGTTACCAGAACCGTTCCAGCGACAGGACAAGAAGATGAAGAGGCTCGACCACCAAAGTCAGCACCGTAGTCAGTAATTTCTACAGCCAGCGAGAAGCCCGAGTGTGTACACTGCGGCAAGCGTCATGGCGGAGACTTATTGTGGACAACTGCAGGAAGATGTCTCAAGTGTGGCAACCCAGATCATTAGATTAAAGAGTGTTCGAAGCTAAAGACGTTCGTTCCACGAGGTGTTCCAGCAAAAACAACAATGAAGCCAACAGCAAGACCACAAGCACCAGCCAGACTGTATGTGTTAGCTAGAGACGACGCTGACAACGTCACCACAGGTACTTGATCCGATTTTCGAGGATGAAGATCTTTTTAAGGGGGAGAGGGTGTAAGGCCCTAGTTTTCTGTGTAATTTGTGACTGTTATTTTTATATTAATTTTCTGCCGAAATTCTTCTTAACGTCAACATCCCTTGACGTTAAGGGTGAGTAGACGGCAAGCTTTGTGTCGTTTACTGCCTAGCTAGAAGAGCTAGACGTCAACATCGATTGACGTTTATATCTGGTCAACGGCAGTAATGTGGCCGTTTACTTCTACGAATGCGTTTAGGATTCTAGATCTGAAACCGTCCCTATTTCTCCGGGAGATGGATCTGGAAACGTTCCAACGGTCAGGTCTCTTAACTCCTAGGCTGTTATGACTCTAAATACCTATATAGCTGGGTCATCTCTCCAAAGAGAGGAATTTGCTCACTTTGGGTTATTTGGGTTTCGGGGAGAGAAAAAGAGAGAATTTGAAAGGGTAGATCGGCCTAGTTGCTGATTGAACGAGGTTGATGCTGTGAAGAGAAAGGTTCCACAACCTGAGAGGAAGGCTCTGTACGAGGAGATCATGGCCGGATCGTGCTCAAGACGAAGGATTTGATCGCGTTTAAAGAATACCCCTTTGACTGCAAAAGAGGGCTTCATCGGCTAAATTCTCTCGTTGAAGAATTTTCTAGAGGCAAGTAACTTAGGGTTTCTCTCTGTGGACTTGTCCCTTAGGGTTTTAATATCTTTACATAATTTCAAATCATGCTATGGACCTTCCAAATCCCATGTTTTCTATGTTCAGTCTGCACCTTCTGCAGACAGGAGGTTGACGGCAACAACCTTGCCTTCAAGATCCTGAGTTGACGGTAGGAGATCGTGTTGTTAACCCACTCTGACGGCAAGACCCTTGCCATCAAGTTCATCTGATTTTCCAGAATAGTGTTTGATTGCATGTGAAGGGATTTTTCGGGGAAAAGTGAATATATGGTTGTGTTTAGAAAATTTGTTCTTATCAGATATGTTTAGTAGATCAAACCATGAAATCCTGATAATTTTCTGATCATATTTGTTAATAATAGAATTTTTGTTATGAGTAAATAAGTATGTTATGTTAGATTTAAATTCAGAATAATTATGTATGATGGATATTATCGTCTCAAAAATTTCCCATGAACTTAGGATTACTGTGTGCATGTTTCAGGACTGTTAGAACTGTTAGTTCACTCTCTACCATGTTTAATTGAATTATCATGTTAAATTACATAAGATCTCTGTTAAATACTAAAAATAGTTGTACTGCTCCAAAAATTATGAAACATTATTGATATGTTCTGTTAAGTATAATTACCCCGTGGTTAAAATTTGATCATGTTCTTTATTGTACAATTAATTGTGAATTTTTGAAGTTTTCTGTACCATGTTTTAATAATAAGTCGCAAATATGTTTTAAAATGTGATTAGCATCATGATTAGGTTATGTTAATTACTGTTTATGGTTAATCTGAGAATCTGGAAATAATAAATATATGTTTCATGTTATATGTGTGCATGTGCATGAAAAGTGAGAGAACATGTGACATGTATGTGTGAAAAATGTGTTAATGTGAAAGAATAAAAGTTGTGCCAATGAGACACTGCCACCATAGATTGTGTGGAGCTGTACTATAGTTGTTTGGGTTGTGTCTTGGAAATGTGTAAAAGTGAATATGTGAATAATGTGTAAAGTGATATGTGAACGTGGCACATTGTAACGGCCCCGAGAACCCGACCCTCGGCCCAAGCCGAGGACCCGATTTTCGCGGTCGCTGCCTACGGATCTGGGGACCCGGAAGGGCTATAATATAAGTCTAATAGAATATGTAAAGGAAATAAACATCAACTGTTAACTATGAGCACACACGCGGAAGCAGTAAGAAGAGCTAGACCACTGCGTATCGCCTTAGGTACAGTCCCAACACACACAACTAGTACAAGTAAAGACTGGGAAAGTACAAGTCCCTTAGGGGCATACCCCGAGGGTGACGTACAAATGAGAGGGGGGAACCACTGCTAGTGACGGGGACCACGACTACCGGCCTGTCTCCTCCACCCGACGCGCACCTCGCCGCTGCTGAGAAGTCTCACTTGGGAAAAGGAAGGGATGAGCTTCACAACAGAAGCTCAGTAGGGACTACCAATCTCCTACTGGCTCTAACAGGTAGAAGAATATGTATATACAATTAAATGACAATAGTTATATCTTCTACCTACACAAGGAAACTGCGGAAGCAGGCTACTAACTAGCAACAGTACGGAAGTACAACACGGTCGAAAACTCCGTACGACTGCTTGTCGTGACCACCACACGGCTAGCAACACAAACAGAGAGAACCCTGCCTGGACAAGAAACCCTAGCTACGGAAAACACTACCACTAGTCAATCGGTCAGGTGCATCCACTGACGTCTTATCCTCAACCCAGGTCCAAACCTCCACGTCTCGTCAGAGTGAGGCAGGAACACAAGTACACAACAGTAACCGCCGTAGTTTGGTCGGACTACAGTCCCACGCCTGGCCTGGGCTATAAAGAGCGAGGCAGTGAGAAAAGGACTGATTGGCCTGCGCCGGGAAGGACTCTAAACGACCTCGGCATCCCAGACAAACCACGAGAGCTCTGCAAACAACTCAACGCCGCTGTCCTAACCACCGTTTTCCCCTCCGCTCCAAAGTCTGCAACTCGAGCACGCTCGCGGCCTGGAGTAATCTGTAACGACCCAGAATCCGCATTACCAGTAAGTAACCAGTAACCCGAATTCTGACCCGCTAACCCACGAGACAAGCTCGGAAGGGTAAAAAGTGAACGTCCGAGGAGACTATATATAAAAAGATACACACCATGTAAAGCTGTAAAATTTCACTATACATGAAACATAACATGTACAACTCAGAGTCCGAGCTAAGTACAGAGTACAGAAGTACAACAAAAAGTACTACTCACTGCATCTAGGGTGCACCAACACCGGAGTGGCTAGACTCGCCTGGAACGGGAGTCGACGACGACCCACCTGAAAGGGAGGGGAGTGAGTCTCAAGAAAAGAGACCCAGTAGGGAAAAGTAACCCCCACCGGCAACAGTACTAAAGTGCGGAAAGTAAAAACAGAAAGTAAATACACGTCGCATCACAACCCAAAACTGTAAACCTCGCGGCTCATTAACACACACTCACACACAGTAAGTAGGACTCAGCTAGGGTCTATGGCTCGGCGTCCCGTCACCACAGAGTCTCTCAACCCCAGCCACGTGTGCACACTACAGACGCTCTCTCTCGCGTCTGGTCCACGACCGGTTTTCCCCCTACGCCTGACCCTAGCAGTAGGGAAGGGGCTCCATGGAGACCAGCTCAAAACCACCACAAGGAGTACGCACAGGACAGAGACGCTCTCAACGTCCTGGCTCACCGACAGAGGACCCCCACATGCCGGTCATCTAGACAGAGCGTCGCTCTATGTCCAGGTGACAAACAGAAATAGAAGCACGGTAACTCAACGCGAGTACAGACGGTAACACTCTCAACGTCTGAAACACCGTACAATAGACAGACACCTCATGTCTCGTCACGACACAGTTAATTATGCATATGCACAGGCGGAGTCACACTCTAAGCCTGGCAGAATGTGTTTACAGGGTGGACATCACACGTCAACACCTTGAAACACAAAACAGGACCAAAGCCTGCTGGGGCACAGGATATTAACGGCAACATCGAATGTCGCCAATCATGATGTAGACGACACTCACAATGCCGTTAACACTTAATCAACGGCAATCGACCTTGTCGTTTATATCAACTTTGAAGATCTCAGCGTCAACATATGTGGACGTTAAGTTCTTCAGTCCCCTAGACCCAGAACAGCGTCGGGTCAGTCCAATTGGGTAAAACCACCCAATCAGAACACCTTCTGATAGAGGGAAATACTTCCTCACAGCTTCTAACACTACCTGAACTTCGGAAAAACACGATCCAACACTTGGATCGCCCAAACACCCAAAATCCCGACTTTGCATAACCTAACCCTAAAATGTGATTAACATACTAATCTACACAATTAAGCATGCTAATCTGTTAAGGAAGGTTAAAGGGGTTAAGTCCCTACCTCAGAATGCCCCATAAACTCCTAAACAATCACCAATCGCGCCGGAACCCCTCGAAGTCTCCGCACGAATTACACCAAATCTTCGTGTTTCCCGCTCGATCTATCACCGCCACACGTACCAGGGCCTTCCCACGAACTCCCATCAACAATCAGAAGTGGTGGAAACAGACAAAGGCAGAAGTGGAGGGAAAGGAAGGAAAAGAGAAGAAGAAGAAGAAGAAGTTTCTGCTCTCGGGCTGCCCTATTTCTACAGGCGCGACCAATAGACGTCCACATGCCTCGCCGCCTATTGAACCGCCAAAGGGTTGACGTCCGGACCGCTTGCCATCAAGTTCAACGACAAACGTCCACATCGCTGGACGCTAACTCCCAGTCAACGGCTAGCCCCCTGCCGCCAACCACAAGTCAACAACAATATCCCTTGTCGTCAACCACAATAGAACCTCTACAAGACCCAATAAGGATCCACTAAGACCCGAGACCTTACAGCCCTCCCCCCTTAAGGAATTTTGCCCTCAAAATTCAAACAACATAAAGAAGGAAGACTCACCAAAGAGGTACGAAAACTGCTCGCGCATTTCGTCCTCTCGCTCCCATGTCGACTCACCACCTGAATGCCGCTTCCACGCAACACGAACTAAGGGGATAGCCTTGTTCCTCAACCTCTGAACTCGGCGATCCTCAATATGCAACTGAAACTCTGGTACAGTCAACACTGGAGTCACCTCAGACCACTCTGTGCTCGGGAGAACGTAAGACTTGTCAGAAAGGTACCTCCAAAGCATCGACACGTGGAACACATTGTGGACTGCTGCCAACTCTGACGGAAGCTCAAGTCTGTACGCTAAACCTCCGACACGCTCAGTAATGGTGAAAGGTCCAATAAATCGAGGACTCAACTTTCCACGCCTATCGAACCTCACCACTCCCTTCATAGGAGACACACGAACAAACACCTGGTCCCCTACCTAAAACTCGAGCGGTCGTCTACGCTGATCTGCATAACTCTTCTGCCGACTATGAGCTGACTGAAGCCTCTGCCTCACAAGCTGAACTACCTCAACTGCCTGTTGTACTAACTCTGGCCCTGTGACAATCCGCTCGCCAACCTCGAACCAGTCTAGAGGAGTGCGACATGGTCATCCATACAAAGCCTCATATGGTGCCAAACCGATATTGGAGTGATAGCTATTATTATATGCGAACTCGACCAATGGCAAGTGAGCTGTCCACGATCCCTGCCACTCCAGACAACAAGCTCTAAGCATGTCCTCTAAAGTCTGGATAGTCCGCTCTGACTGACCATCTGACTGAGGGTGGTAGGCGGAACTAAAAGCCAACTCTGTCCCCAAAACTCTCTGGAAATTGCGCCAGAACTCAAAAGTGAAGCGAGGATCTCTATCAGACACAAGAGAGATCGGCACCGTGCAAAGGAACAATCCGCTCTACATACAATGTGGCCAATCTACTCACACCCCAACTAGTCCTGACAGGCAAGAATCTAGCAGTCTTCGTCAATCTGTCCACAAGAACCCAAATGCTGTCAAAACCTCCAGCTGTCCTCGGCAAACCACAAACAAAGTCAGTCGTCACATGGTCCCACTTCCACATCGGAATCTCTAACGGCTGCACAAGTCCTCCTGGACGCTGATGTTCGGCCTTCACCTCCTGACAGACCAAACATCTAGCAACAAAAGCCGCTATGTCTCTCTTCATCCCAGGCCACCAAAACTGACGTTTCAACCTGTGATACATCTTGGTTGACCCTGGATGAATCGAGTACCTGGAACCATGTGCCTCCTGCAACACAACTCTCCTGATAGACTCCTCAACAGGAACATAGAGTCTATCTCGGAACCTAACAGTTCCGTCCTCGCGAAGCTCAACCTCTGGGAGAAGCAACACACTGTGCAACTCGGGATCTGCCTGCTGAGCCTCAACAACCTGTCTCACAACGGCAGGAGTAGCCAACAAACTACCTAATACACACAGTCGACGACTGGACGAAACTCTGAAAGACCCTTCTGCTGCAGACTGCCACAACTGCCACTCCCTTAGCATCAGATGACTCATATGTGCTTTCCTACTCAAAGCATCTGCAACTACATTCGTTTTTCCAGGCTTACACTCAATGCTAAAATCATAGTCTTTCAAATATTCCATCCATCGACGCTGCCTCATATTCAGATCCCTCTGAGAAAACACATACCTCAAACTCTGGTGGTCGGTACGGACTACAAAACTCACTCCGTACAGGTAAAGACGCCAAATCCTCAAAGCAACACCACAGCTGCAAGCTCTAGGTCATGGGTTGGTTAACTCTCCTCGTGGGGCTTAAGCTGGCGAGACGCATAAGCCACCACCCGGCCTTGCTGCATCAAAACCGCACCCAGACCAATACCTGAAGCGTCTGTGCAAACCTCAAAACCCTCCTCACCTAAAGGTAACGCAAGGACTGGCGCTGACGTAAGCAGTCGCTTCAACTCTATGAAGCTCTGCTCACACTGCTCCGACCACACAAACGGAACCCCCTTTCTCGTCAGCCGAGTCAAGGGTGCAGCAACCTGAGAAAAGTCCCGAACAAACCTGCGGTAGTAACCTGCCAAGCCCAAAAAGCTACGAATCTCAGACACAGATCTGGGACTCTCCCACTGCAAAACTGCCTCGACCTTCGCTGGATCCACAGAAACTCCCTCACCTGAGATCACGTGCCCCAAAAAGTGAACCTGTTGTAGCCAAAACTCACACTTACTAAGTTTGGCATACAACTGGTGCTCTCGCAAAGTTTGTAACACGATCCTCAGGTGCTCGGCGTGCTCCTCCTCCGAAACGGAGTACACCAGAATGTCGTCAACAAACACTACGACAAACCGGTCCAAGAACTGGTGGAACACCCGGTGCATCAGATCCATGAAGGCCGTTGGAGCATTGGTGAGCCCAAACGGCATCACCAAAAACTCAAAATGTCCATATCTGGTCCGAAAAGCAGTCCTCTCAATGTCAGAATCTCTAATTTGCAACTGATAGTAGCCTGACCTCAGGTCGGTCTTCGAAAAGACATGAGCAGACTGAAGCTGATCAAAGAGATCGTCAATCCTAGGCAATGGATACCTATTCTTGATGGTCACTTGGTTCAGCTTCCTATAATCAATACACAATCTCAGGCTACCATCCTTCTTCCTGACAAACAGAACAGGTGACCCCCAAGGAGAAAAGCTAGAACGAATATAGCCCTTCTCTAACAACTCCTCAAGCTGCCTCTTCAGCTCCTTCAACTCTCCTGGTGCCATACGGTATGGTGCCTGTGTAAATGGTACAGTGCCAGGAACCAACTCAACAGTAAACTCAATCTCTCTCTCTGGCGGTAGACCAGGTAACTCTTCCGGAAAAACATCCGGAAACTCACACACTACGGGAATGTCCCCCACTCCCGAGGTAACCTGGTCAAGGGTAATAGCAGAAACTAGAAAACCCTAACAACCAGAGGCAAGCAACCTCCCTGCCCTCAAAGCAGAAACTAAAAAGCGAGAAGTAAGAGGTACGATACCCTGGAAGTAGAACGCCGCTTCCCCAGGTATCTGCAAGTACACCCTCTTCTTCTGGCAAACCATCACTGCACCATACCGCTCTAACCAGTCCATACCCAAAATCACATCATAGTCCTGCAACTGCAAAGCAAACAAGCGAGCTGACAACCACTGATCCTGCAACTGTACAGGTACCTCCTCGAGACAGTAGGACGTAAGGACAAAGTCCCCTGTCGGCAACTCTACTGCTAGCTCAACAGATTCTCCCGAACTCAACTCTCCAAGGGAGTCTAAAAACTCCTCAGACACAAAAGAGTGAGAGGCACCGGAATCAAATAAAACTCTAGCTGTATAACCAAAAACTGTAATAGTACCTTCCACTAGCTGAGCTGCCTCCGCGTCTGCACGGGTCAAGTGAGTAACACGACCTCTACCTCTCAACCCACCAGAACCTCCAGCCTGCTGACGCTGCTGCACGGGTGCCTGCTGCTGCTGCTGCTACTGCACTCGGGGCTGTGACTGGGTCTGCTGCTGTGGCACAAGAGGTAACAAAGGGCAATCTCGCGCCATGTGACCTATCTGGTCACACCGGTAACACTGACCAGCAAAAGAACGCTATACCTGCTGTGAAGGCTGCCCTACCGGCTGCTGAACACTCCCAACAGACTGCTATCTCTGCTCTGCCTGCTTCCTATCACGCTGAAACATCCTCCGAGATCCTGACTTCGCCGTCGTCCCAGCAGAAGTGGACGCGTAGGAAGTCGTAGTCCTCGGAGTCGTCTACACACTACCCTGCTGCTGCCGTGGCTGAGTAGGAACTACCTGTGTCTGAACCTCTGCGCTCCGAGCACGGGTCCGTAAAGTGTCAGCCTCCAACGCTGCCGCTGTCTGATAGGCCGCGTCCAAGTCTATGACACGCGCAACTATCAGCGCCTGCCTGAGCTCTGGCCTCAGGCCCCTCACAAACTGCTGAGTCCTCAGACTCTCATCTGCCATAATCTGCGGAGCATAACGCCCTAGCTCTACAAATCTGGCCCTGTACTGCACTACAGTAGAGTCCCTCTGCTGCAAGTCCAGAAACCGGTACAATCTCTCTGTCCGGACGTAAGTAGGACAGAAGGCTCTCTCAAAAGAAACGACAAACTCCTGCCACGGAATCTGTCTAAGTGGGCGAGACTGAAAAGTAGTCTCCCACTCAGAGGACCACCAAGTCAAAGCCTGCACCTGCAACTGGTAGCTAGCTAACAACACTCGCTCCTCGGGAACACACTCCATGGAACGGAAAGTCCGCTCCACAGCATCCAACCACGCCCGCGCAATGTTTGGATCAGGCTGGCCCAAAAACTGGGGAGGGTGAAACTGCCAGAACTCCCTCAACACCTTCCCAGTACCGCCCTGGGGTACCAGCGCATCACGGTGCTGAGCTACAAACTGAGCCATCCCCTCAAGAAATCGGGTCAAGTCTAATCCCTGAGCTGCCTGAGGAGGAGTTGGCGGCGGTGGCGGAACAATGCCACTGTGTGCGTCCTGTGGCAAAGGCTGCGTCTGCTGAGGTGGCGGGGCGTCTCCAGCCTCCTGACGAGTCGCCTGCTCGGCCACTCCCTCTCTAGGACGTCGCCTAGGTGCCATAGTACTATACACAGTGCAAAAATACACACATATATGAATACACTAACTAACTCCGGACTAATAGCTGCTACTGTACTCTTTGTACTCTGAGTTAACATGATGGGTATTTCCTTATATATATCTCATCAGACCAGGCTCTGATACCAAACTGTAACGACCCAGAATCCGCATTACCAGTAAGTAACCAGTAACCCGAATTCTGACCCGCTAACCCACGAGACAAGCTCGGAAGGGTAAAAAGTGAACATCCGAGGAGACTATATATAAGAAGATACACACCATGTAAAGCTATAAAATTTCACTATACATGAAACATAACATGTACAACTCAGAGTCCGAGCTAAGTACAGAGTACAGAAGTACAACAAAAAGTACTACTCACTACAGCTAGGGTGCACCAACACCGGAGTGGCTAGACTCGCCTGGAACGGGAGTCGACGACGACCCACCTGAAAGGGAGGGGAGTGAGTCTCAAGAAAAGAGACCCAGTAGGGAAAAGTAACCCCCACCGGCAACAGTTGTAAGGCCCTCGAATTTCCGTCGTATTTTTTTCGTATTTATGTGTGTATATTGTGTTGAGTATGTATGTACGTATTTACGTGGATATTAAAATAGTATAAATACGTGTACATGTGTTTATATTAAACGTAAATAATGTATGTATTGCATGATGATAGTGTGAATATAATACCATGTACATATTGCATGTATAGAAGCTTGGTATGCATGGTTTTCTGCATAAATTAGGGTTCTGGCCGCAGGACCTTTTGGCGTCAATCCCCAGGCCGTTGAGGTGGTGTTAACGTCCAACCCTGGACGCCAACACTAACTCCGGCGTCCAGCGATCTGGACACCAACTTCTCTGGCCTGCATGCGCAGCAGAGCTGCTATCTTCTGAAACAAGGCATGACAACCATTGGGGGGATGTCCCCCAACGGCTCTAGGGCTGTCTAATCGGCATGGTGAGTGGGTGAGGGCCTCTCCTACATGCTGAACCCGAAATGGCCTCTCCCCACTTCTCACTTTCACCCTTGCAAGAGGAGAGAAGAGGAGAGAAAACCCTAGAGCTTTCTGTGAGAAAAACCCCTTTTAGAACCCAAAAATCCGACCCCTTGAAGCTGGATTTGGAGATCTTCTGCATCAAGGAGGGAGCTGAAGCAAAGGGGAAGGCTTCCCCATCATCCCCTCGGCGTGGAGATCAACCAGGAGCTCGGAGGAAGGCGATCTTGGAGGTGCTTCTGCAACTTCTTGGAACTGCCCAAGGAGGTCTTCTTCGAGCCATAAAACTCTTGGAGGATTTTTAGAGAGGCAAGTGACCTATCTATGGTATCCCCGTATGAGTCTAGGAGGTTTTTATGATTTTTATGGAATTTCCCTCGAGTCCTAGACCCTCCATTTCACCCAATTTTCAGAGCTCGGGTTGTGTTTCTGCACAGACCTGAGTAAACGGCAAGGTCCCTGGACGCCTGTGATGAGCTTGGCGTCCATCGACCATGCCGCTGACTCTGAGTCAGCGGCCAGAGACCGCCGTCTAGTTCTTCAGGACAGAACAGTGAGCTGTTCTGTCCCTCTTATACGTTAATTTCGTTATGATTTTCGTGATGAGGATATATGGTATCCCTATAAGCTATGTATATTGTGCATTGTGGTTGTGGATGTATGTGAGTTGTGTTGACAAATGTGGGATAATGATATCTTGTAAACATGTGAGCATGACTTGTAGACCATTTTGCAAAACCCATGATTCAGGATTTAGATTAATGTGAATGCCTTGATTTCGGTTTAACCATGGAGATTGTGGGTCAGCATGTGTGTTTGCAAATTTAGGAAACTTATCCATGATTGTACAATTTGTTAATAGTTTCGGTTCGATAGAATAGAAGTATGCAAAAATGATTCGTAGTGTTAAATCCATAGATGTATGAATTAGGGAAATGTTGTACTCTAATTTCATGCAAATGTTGGTAGCTTATGGCTAAACAGCAAGTGGTAAATTGCATGATGTGTAAGTACCATGTTAACGTAAATTGTGAATAATGTGCTAATTAGGTGTTTGATTTTCTGTAAATCCTATTTAGCTCAGAAAAATCTGAAAAATTGAGGGTATGATTTGGAACCCGAAAACAGCATGTGGTTAAAATTTCAGGTTAATTGGAACAGTAAATAAAAAGTTATGTGTTTTCATGTGAATTATGAATAATTCGTACATATGATCGAAACGTGATTAGATTTTGTCTAAACCCAGCATGATTGGTGTGCTTACTATGTGTCGAATCCTGAAAGCTCTGTAGTACCATGTTAGGAAAACAGAGGTGTTCATGTGAGTAAGAAATTGTGAATGAAATGAAGAGTGTCAAGTGTAAAACCATGTGTAAAACGGTAAATGTGTAAAAGTGTAAACTGTGCCAATGTGATACTGCTTCCGAGAAGGCAGTGGAGCCGTATCAGGGAAAAGTCCCCCTGAGAAAGTTCATTGTGTTAGGTGACCCTAAGGGCATTAGGGGGAAATCCTGGAGGTGGACAAGTACCACTGGTTAGGGTGGAGACTTGTTCTCCCGGTCTGCGCAGTCCAAGAGTCACCATTGCATTGCCTAGATGGTGCCTATGTGTTATGTGATGTGAATGTGTCCTTCTTTGGTGGTTTGGACTATGTGTCACGGCACCTAAAATATGTGTAAAGTGTAATGTGTAAAGTGTATGTGACCAGGTGTAAATGTGTAAGTGATATGTGAATGTGCATGTGTAAAGTGTAACCATGTGAAAAGAGGAAATTGTGTAAAAAGAAAATGTGAAATTCTAGATGTGTAAAATGTGTATTGAAATCATGTGAGGCTAAATCTGAAACCGTATGAATTCAGCAAATGCATGTTAGCAATTCCATGTTTATGTGTGCAAAGTGTTTAGAATCCATGATTAGGAACAATTAATGAGTATGTGTGCAAAGTGGCATGATGGATTGTTCATATGTTATGTTCTAAGCCACATTGTAGCTTTCATGTGTAGGATTATAGTCTTTGAACCATGCGAAATCAGCAACCTAAAGCATGTGAAAAAGTTATGTAGGTACTTAAGAACATGTGGAATCCATGCTAACTATGTTCCCCGTTCATGTATGTAAATTGTCCATGTTGATAACTCTCATGTTTGGTTCTTTATAAGGTTAAAGTTCATAAGTGAATGGATTAGAGACCATGTGATAGGTGAATGTTATATTTTTGAAATCTGAAAGCATGCGTTATGTATAAAATTGTAGAACCTTCATGATAGGTTGAAAACTTAAATGGACTAGCATGCTATGTGTTGCTAATTGTATATGTGCTTGTAGAAACCACTAGGACTTGTACGTGTATATCATGCATAGTGTTACTTGCTGAGTCCCTGGACTCACTCCTTGCTTCGGCGTACAGGTCTAGTTGGTGACACCGTACCCTCGGAGGAGGCAGCAGAGACGGACTCCGAGCGTGGAGACTAGCCAGCTTTTGAGATCCTTGTGATTGTGTGTACTTCTTAGTATGTACTTGGACGTTGTACTAGAACTATCATTAAAAGAATGTAATATGTGGACATTTTGTATCTCTATTTCAGCAATTTAAATCATGTGAATTTTAGTTCCTTTTTGCAAATTGTAAACTGCATGTATGTTTAATGTGGATGATGAATGAATGGAGATAGTTCTCTTTTACTTCCGCTACTCTGTTATATATATTCGCGTGTATCTCAGCTGTTTGTATCGTTGGGTAAATGTCCCACTGTGAGGACTCTCGCTATACCGACGTGGGTTGGTATAACCGTACCGGTGTAACGAGGGCCGTCACAACAGTACTAAAGTGCGAAAAGTAAAAACAGAAAGTAAATACACGTCGCATCACAACCCAAAACTGTAAACCTCGCGGCTCAGTAACACACACTCACACACAGTAAGTAGCACTCAGCTAGGGTCTGTGGCTCGGCGTCCCGTCACCACAGAGTCTCTCAACCCCAGCCACGTATGCACACTACAGACGCTCTCTCTCGCGTCTGGTCCACGACCGGTTTTCCCCCTACGTCTGACCCTAGCGGTAAAGAAGGGGCTCCACGGAGACCGGCTCAAAACCACCACAAGGAGTACGCACAGGACAGAGACGCTCTCAACGTCCTGGCTCACCGACGGAGGACCCCCACACACCGGTCATCTAGACAGAGCGTCGCTCTATGTCCAGGTGACAAACAGAAACAGAAGCACGGTAACTCAACGCGAGTACAGACGGTAACACTCTCAACGTCTGAAACACCGTACAATAGACGGACACCTCATGTCTCGTCACGACACAGTTAATTATGCATATGCATAGGCGGAGTCACACTCTAAGCCTGGCAGAATGTGTTTACAGGGTGGACATCACACGTCAACCCCTTGAAACACAAAACAGGACCAAAGCCTGCTGGGGCACAGGATATTAACGGCAACATCGAATGTCGCCAATCATGATGTAGACGACACTCACAATGCCGTTAACACTTAATCAACGGCAATCGACCTTGTCGTTTATATCAACTTTGAAGATCTCAGCGTCAACATATGTGGACGTTAAGTTCTTCAGTCCCCTAGACCAAGAACAGTGTCGGGTCAGTCCAATTGGGTAAAACCACCCAATCAGAACACCTGCTGATAGAGGGAAATACTTCCTCACAGCTTCTAACACTACCAGAACTTCGAAAAAACACGATCCAACACTTGGATCGCCCAAACACCCAAAATCTCGGCATGGCATAACCCAACCCTAAAATGTGATTAACATACTAATCTACACAATTAAGCATGCTAATCCGTTAAGGAAGGTTAAAGGGTTAAGTCCCTACCTCAGAATGCCCCAAAAACTCCTAAACAATCACCAATCGCGCCGGAACCCCTCGAAGTCTCCACGCGAATTACACCAAATCTTCGCATTTCCCGCTCGATCTATCACCGCCACACGTACCAGGGCCTTCCCACGAACTCCCATCAACAATCAGAAGTGGTGGAAACAGACAAAGGCAGAAGTGGAGGGAAAGGAAGGAAAAGAGAAGAAGAAGAAGAAGAAGTTTCTGCTCTCGGGCTGCCCTATTTCTACAGGCGCGACTAATAGACGTCCACATGCCTCGCCGCCTATTGAACCGCCAAAGGGTTGACGTCCGGACCGCTTGCCGTCAAGTTCAACGACAAACGTCCACATCGCTGGACGCTAACTCCCAGTCAACGGCTAGCCCCCTGCCGCCAACCACAAGTCAACGACAATATCCCTTGTCGTCAACCACAACAGAACCTCTACAAGACCCAATAAGGATCCACTAAGACCCGAGACCTTACATAATCCATCAACAGGCGCGTGGGGACGGGGGTCCGAGGCAACGGTAACAACCTCTCTCTCGGGACAAGCCCTCAAGTGTCGAGCACCGGGCGAACGACTAGTGTAGGACCGTACTAGGAAACTAGCACTGGTGCCACGGGTATAGTAAGAAGTGAAAACGACAAAGACTCCACAAAAACACAAAACTTCACAAGACCTACCTGTCTCTGCTGTAGTCGCGACGCATCGGGCCGTCGCGACCATGTCGCGACGCCAAGCGCTGTCACGACACTGTCGCGGCAGCCCAGGCCGTCGCAACCAGGTCGGGACGCTCAAGAGCGTCGCGATGATGTCACGGCGGCCATGCCGGTAGCGACATCATCACGACCTCTATACTGGTCGCGTTCTCAGCCGAGGGGGGTTCCGGAGCAGTCCTCCCAGAGACCACCCCAAAACGCGGTACAACCATTCCACGAGGGGGAGGGGAGCATGATAAACACCATAGGAACTTCTAATCAAGCCAAACCACCCTCAAACCCCATAAAACATGGATTTACAAGGAATCTACGCTCTATGGAAACCTCACTCAAACACGAGCAGAATCCTCACACCCCCAGAACCCAAACCACGGGGAAACATGATTTCGAGGGGGAAGGGAGCATTGTAGAGCGAGAGGGGTCAAGGGTCCCTACCTCCACGAGTAGAGCCGACCCGTTGGGGCCTTCACGTCAGAATGGCCACCTCCTCCTCGCTCCAAGCACCACGAGCACATCCCCTACAGGATGGAGACGTCACCACCTCACCACGAGCACCAAAAACTGCCAGAGAAACACAAGAGGGCTCGGGGGAGGGAGAAGGGAGAAGAAGGGGAAGGAGAGGGCGAGAGGGGGAAATGGGGCGCAGCCTCAGTTTTAAACCGACGGGCCCCAAGATGTGACCGGTCGGGCCGGTGCGACACTAACCATGTCGCGACTGCCTGACCCGACGCGACCCCAAAAGGCAGTCAAACCTCGAAGACCGAGAAACCAGAATGCGACGGTTGACCAAGTTTCGTCAACACTGTACGCACCTGACATCCGACATGACCATTCTGACAGATGGGATAACGGTCAAGTCTGTCAGAAAAGCAGTCGCGACGCCACCAGACGCCGCGACAAGAACACGACACCCATTCCCGTCGCGACTATGTCATGACGGCCAGGGGTGCTGCGACCAAAACTATGTTGCAATGGGATCCCCTGGCGCGACCATGTCATGACCAGGGTGCCTGTCGCGACCTTGAGGACAGGGCCAAGGGCCCAAGAGGGCCGGGTCTTACACACATGGTATGTGCAAGTGATGTGATAAGTGATTGTGCTTGTGAAAAGTGAAAACTATGTGAAAACAATGTGAAATCATGTGAAAGTGAATGATAATGTGAGAGTAAGTGCATGTGAAAGCCAAGGTTGCATATGTTCATGTCATGAGAAAATAATGCATATGTTAATGTGATTATGTTAATTGTGATATCATGTTAGTATCATGTGTAGAAGTATGTTAAATTGTGTCCATGAGTTAGTAATTACTTGATGAGCATGTCAGTAGTATCATGTTATATGTTTTTATAATCCATGTGTTAGTAAGAATTGCAAGCATGTGATTATATGAATGCTCTCATGTCATGACACCATAAGTGACCATGTTTAGAATTCTTATTATACATGAGTTAGTATAGCTTTGCTTAATAGAATTCCATGTTTACATTATAATCCATGTTATAGCATGAGCATGTGTTAGTTTAATTGTATATTGCAAATAGTTAATGGTGATGTGATAGTTAGTAAAGTGTTAAACTCTTAGAAAGCATGTGTGGTAAGTGCATGGTTTGCAATTCTAAGATGCTTGCTGAGTCTATTGCGTAGACTCACCATTGCTAATATTTCAGGAGATTTAGAAGCCGAGGAGTTAGCGAGATCCGACGTGGAGCGTGAAGTGTAGATTGAAGATTTGTACTTTACTGCATAGTACAGAATTGTAATTTGAACTTTGGTTATTTTGTACTTGGAAATTGGCTATATCCAGTGGATGTTATGCTATGTTATTTCTTTTCTTGGACTATATAGACAGTGGTATGTGGATTATAAAGTTGATGGAATAAGAGTTATTTAATTTCCACTGCAATATTCCATGTGACTATCGTTGGGGTTTTCTCCCCTGTAGCGACTTGCTCTCATCCGATGTGGGTTGGTATAATCGTACCGGGTGGAAGTGGGCCATTACATTAGGAATCATTAGAATAATCTTCACATTCTTACCATTTTTAATATGTACAAGGTACTTAGTATTACTGGCACTTGGTTCGCTCTCCTATAGGATAGATCTCAGTGGCCGAAAGGGCCAATCAAATAGACAGTCAGAGTGCATATGATTGAACAGTCGAAGTGGACAATCGAAGTAGACAGTCAGAGTTGACAGTCGAAGTGGACAATCGAAGTTGCCATGAGGGCCAGTAAAAGGTGCAGATCAAGAGTGCCACAAGGACAGTCAAAGTTTGTCAAAAGAGAACAGTCGAGGTGGCTAGAAGGACCATTCGAAGCTTAACAAGAAAGAACAGTCAATGTTGACAAAATACTTAGACAATGATCCCAACAAGGAGGTTGTTGGAACCAGCATATGATCAATCTTGAAGTGTGCATTTTCAGTCTAATGGTTCCAGAAATGCATGGTGACATGGACAAATCAGATGGGTTCCTATCTGGGAAGGTCAAGAAAAATCTGGGCATGTTTCCTAGGAACAAAGGTCAGGTTCCCCAAAAGCAGGCCGAAACAAGGTGAATCTGGCGAGGGTGTGTGGTTCAGGAAATCCTAACACTCTACTGATCAAACATTTAGGCAAATCAAAAGTGTTCCACTAGGTTCTTAATATAAAAATATCCAAGGATGTTGTAAACAAGATCAAGCAGTTTTTTATGCCCGAGAAAACCTACCTTGATGGGTTGCTCCTTTAAATCCACTTCAATGGTTCAGTGCAAGAGGAAGAAGGAAGTCCAACTCCTTCAATAGGTCGAGGTAGTGGTCCAAGGATGAAGAACTTCCAAGCTCTTTTAGCTTCAAGCTCCAAGCTGCAGGATCATTCCTCCAGCTCCGGAGTTCTCCATTATGACAGGCTTCCAAGCTTTTTCAGTAGTTGCTTTTAAGAAAGGGTAGAAGGGGCCTCAAGCTCCAAGATTTCCCTTGGGTCTACTCAGGTTAAGGCAATAGGATGTAGAGGGAAAGGCTACAAGCCGTCTTCTGGAACAAGAGGAAGACATAAAGTTTGGCCAAGAAGGGCCTTCTAGCTTATTTAAGGGGGTCTTTGGTCCCATTTAGGACCCTTACTTTATTCCTACAGAAGGGACAAAAAGAGGACAGAAAGTTCAATCTAGTTATACACAGGCCATGCCCAAACCATACCCTATTGTACCTAACATTGACTTGTTCTGCAAGAAGGACAGACAATCAAAATCTGTCATCCTTCAGGCCATACCCATGTCATGCTTATCCTTGACTTGGTCTGGAAAAAGGACAGACCCACCATGCCTGGGCCATGCCTTTTGTCAACTCCTAAAGTTGTGTTGTAAGACCCTCGAATTTCCGTCGTATTTTTTTTCGTATTTATGTGTGTAAATTGTGTTGAGTATGTATGTACGTATTTACGTGGATATTAAAATAGTATAAATACGTGTACATGTGTTTATATTAAACGTAAATAATGTATGTATTGCATGATGATAGTGTGAATATAATACCATGTACATATTGCATGTATAGAAGATTGGTATGCATGGTTTCTGCATAAATTAGGGTTCTGGCCGAAGGCCCTATTGGCGTCAATCCCCAGGCCGTTGAGGTGGTGTTAGCGTCCAGACCTGGACGCCAACCCTAATTCCGGCGTCCAGCGATCTGGACGCCGACTTCTCTGGCCTGCATGCGCAGCAGAGCTGCTGTCTTCTGAAACAAGGCATGGCAACCATTGGGGGGATGTCCCCCAACGGCTCTAAGGCTGTCTAATCGGCATGGTGAGTGGGTGAGGGCCTCTCCTACATGCTGAACCCGAAATGGCCTCTCCCCACTTCTCACTTTCACCCTTGCAAGAGGAGAGAAGAAAAGAGAAAAACCCTAGAGCATCCTGTGAGAAAAACCCCTTTTAGAACCCTAAAATCCGACCCCTTGAAGCTGGATTTGGAGATCTTCTGCATCAAGGAGGAAGTTGAAGCATAGGGGAAGGCCTCCCCATCATCCCTCGGCGTGGAGATCAACCAGGAGCTCGGAGGAAGGCGATCTTGGAGGTGCTTCTGCAACTTCTTGGAACTGCCCAAGGAGGTCTTCTTCGAGCCATAAAACTCTTGGAGGATTTTTAGAGAGGCAAGTGACCTATCTATGGTGTCCCCGTATGAGTCTAGGAGGTTTTTATGATTTTTGTGAAATTTTCCTCGAGTCCTAAACCCTCCATTTCACCCAATTTTCATAGCTCGGGTCTGTGTTTCTGCACAGACCTGAGTAAACGGCAAGGTCCCTGGACGCCCAGTTCATCCTTGGCGTCCATCGACCATGCCGCTGACTCTGAGTCAGCGGCCAGAGACCGCCGTCTAGTTCGTCAGGACAGAACAGTGAACTGTTCTGTCCCTCTTATACGTTAATTTCGTTATGATTTCCGTAATGAGGATATATGGTATTCCTATAAGCTATGTATATTGTGCATTGTGGTTGTGAATGAATGTGGTGTGATTGTGAATGGGAAAAAAAAATAATATCTTGTAAACATGTGAGCATGACTTGTAGACCATTTTGCAAAAACCCATGATTCATGATTTAGATTAATGTGAATGCCTTGATTTCAGTCTAATCAAGAAGATTGTGGGACAGCATGCGTGTTTGCAAATTTAGGAAGCTTATCCATGTTTGTGCAATTTGTTAATAGTTTCGGTTCGATAAAATAGAAGTATGTAGAAATGATTCGTAGTGTTAAATCCGTAGATGTATGAATTAGGGAAGTTTTGTACTCTAATTTCATGCATATGTTGGTAGCTTATGGTTAACCAGCAAGTGGTAAATTGCATGATGTGTAAATTCCATGTTAACGTAAATTGTGTATAGTGTGCTAATTAGGTGTTTGATTTTCTGTAAATCCTATTTAGCTCAGAAAAATCTGAAAAATTGAGGGTATGATTTTGAACCCGAAAACACATGTGGTTAAAATTTCAGGTTAATTGGAACAGTAAATAAAAAGTTATGTGTTTTCATGTGAATTGTGAATAATTCGTACATATGATAGTAATGTGATTTATTTCATTTAAACCAGCATGATTAGTGTGTTCATTGTGTTAAACCTTGAAACTCTGTAGTACCATGTTAGTAAAAGCAGAGGTGTTCATGTGAGTGAGAAAGTGAATGTGATGGAAAGTGTAAAGTGTAAAAACTATGTGTAAAACGGTAAATGTGTGAAAGTGTAAACTGTGCCAATGTGATACTGCTTCCGAGAAGGCAGTGGAGCTGTATCAGGGAAAAGTCCCCCTGAGAAAGTTCATTGTGTTAAGTGACCCTAAGGGCATTAGGGGGAAATCCTGGAGGTGGACAAGTACCACTGGTTAGGGTGGAGACTTGTTCTCCCGGTCTGCGCAGTCCAAGAGTCACCATTGCATTGCCTAGATGGTGTCTAAGTGTTATGTGAATGTGAATGTGTCCTTCTTTGGTGGTTTGGACTATGTGTCACGGCACCTAAATATGTGTAAAGTGTAATGTGTAAAGTGTATGTGACCATGTGTAAATGTGTAAGTGACATGTGAATGTGTATGTGTAAAGTGTAACCATGTGAAAAGAGGAAATTGTGAAAAATGAAAGTGTGAAAAATCCAGATGTGCAATGTGTTATTGAAACCATGTGAGGCTAAATCTGAAACCATGTGAATTCAGAAAATGCATGTTATCATTCTTGTGTTTATGTGTGCAAAGTGTTTAGAACCCATGATAGGGACAACAAATGAATATGTGTGCAAGATGGCATGATGGATTGTTCATAGATTATGTTTTAAGCAACGTTGTAGCTCTCATGTGTTGAATTATAGCCTTTGGACCATGTGAAATCAGCAACCTAAAGCATGTTAAAAAGTTATGTATGTACTTAAGAACATGTAGAATCCATGCTAATTATGTTCTCCGTTTATGTATGTAAGTTGTCCATGTTGATAACTCTCATGTTTGGTCTCTAAAGGTTAAAGTTCATGAGTGAATGGATTAGAGACCATGTGATAGGTGAATTTTATTTTAAAAATCTGAAAGCATGAGCTATGTATAAATTGTAGAACTTTCATGATAGGTTGAAACTTGAATGAACTAGCATGCTATGTGTTGCTAATTGTATGTGCATGTAGAAACCACTAGGACTTGTACGTGTATATCATGCATAGTGTTACTTGCTGAGTCTCTGGACTCACTCCTTGCTTCGGCGTACAGGTGTAGTTGGTGACACGACACCGTTGGAGGAGACGGTGGAGACGGACTCCGAGCGCGGAGACTAGTTACTTGGAGCTTCCTTGTGATTGTGTACTTCGTCGTATGTACTTGAACATTGTATTAGGATTATCATGAAAAGAATGTAATATGTGGACATTTTGTATTTCTATTTCAGCAAATTAAATCATGTGAATTTTAGTTCCTTTTTGCAAATTGTAAACTGCATGTATGTTTAATGTGGATGATGAATGAATGGAGATAGTTCTCTTTTACTTCCGCTACTCTGTTATTTATATTCGCGTGTATCTCAGCTGTTTGTATCGTTGGGTAAATGTCCCACTGTGGCTGGCAGCACTCGCTATACCGACGTGGGTTGGTATAACCGTACCGGTATAATGAGGGCCGTCACAGAGATTGGTATCAGAGAGACCGGTTGAGATTACACATGAATATAACTAAGTCATCATCCCCATTGCATGCTAAGTATGTCCACATGTGTAGAAAACACTAATAAGAAGTGAAAAATAGATAAGAAAATGGTTAGAAAACTTAGTAACCTAGCTCTAATGGTGGCTGAAATTTTATTACAGCCATGGCTTCCCGTGGACGACGTGGAGGTGCGCCAGCTCGCGACGACGAGCAGAGGCGTGAGGAGCGGGCGGAGCAGCAGGCCCCGGCCCCACAGGGTCCTGTGCTTCCCCCACCACCACCAGTGGATTATGGAGTGTTCATGCAAGGTCTGGTGCAAGCCATGCAGACCCAGGCACACACCCAGGCAGCACTCAGGCCCAGTTGGAGGCCCAGGTAGAATAATGAAAACAACTAAGTAGTCTGCTATTTGAATTGTATGATATTGTGTTTATTGTATATTGCTTGTTGTTTAATGTAGCAGGCTCAGGCCCCAGCTCAGGACCATGGTGGACTTCCATCATGGAGCGATTCAAGAGGATGACCCCACCCTCTTTTAAGGGGGAGAGTGATCCGCTAATAGCAGAAAGCTGGATGAGGGAGACCGAGAAAATCTTCCGAGCTATCAGGTGTCCTGACGAGGACAAGGTGACCTTAGCCACCTACATGCTACAGGTATGCTTTAGTTTATGCTTGAATGTTGGTTGTTAAAGTTAGAATTTGTTAGTTGGTGCTTATGAAGGTGTGTTGCAGGAGAGAGCTGATGTATGGTGGTCCTCCCTACTGCGTACGCGCTTCGAGGACGGAGCAGTAGATGTGGCGTGGGACGCGTTCGTGAGGCTCTTCCGAGCCAAGTTCGTCCCAGAGCACATCCAGGACAAGATGGAGCAAGAATTCCTTTCCTGACGCAAGGATCGATGACCGTCCTGGAATACGAGGCAAGGTTTTCTGAACTCTCTAAATATGCACCGCACATAGTAGAGGATGAGCGCAGGAAGACCAAGAAATTCGTGATGGGTCTCAAACCATCACTGAGGACGAGGCTCGTGGCGTTCGACCACCGCACGCTAGACGAGGCCCTCAGCGCAGCCTGCAGACAGGAGGGAGAAATGGAGCAATATCTGGAGGAGAAGAAGGCTTCGCAGAAGAGGCCGGCAGCGACATTCCAGCGGCAAGATAAGAGGAAAACGGTGTACCAGACACCGCAGAAACAAGTGGCAGTCAGCAACTATCAGGTACCCTCTGTACGTTCCCCCGGTGCGAAGAAGGAGTGTCCCCATTGTGGGAAGACCCATGGAGGTTCGGAGTGTTGGTTAATAGCGGGTAGATGCCTAAAGTGTGGGAGCAGCGACCACAAGATCAAGGATTGCCCAAGACTTCAGCAGGAAGCTCAGCGAGGAGCGCCAGTACCAGCAGTAGCGGCAGCCGCGCCAGCTACAGGACGACCAGGAAGGCCTCGAGCCCCAGCTCGAGTGTTTGCGTTAGCTCGTGAGGACGCCGAGCAGGCGGAGCATGTCACCGAAGGTACAGTTTTACTTTTCGGTGTGCACGCTCGGGTTTTGTTTGATACGGGTGCTACTCACTCGTTCATTTCCGAGCGGTTCGCTAGGCAGTTAGCCCTAGAGTCAGGCATAGAGTCTGAGGAGTTAGAGGTTCCCTTGTCTGTGCACACCCCTGCGGGTACGGTATCGACTAGGAAGTGCATTCCGTCGTTACCTGTGTGCATTGAGGATAGGTTCCTAGATGGGTGTTTCTTCTTGCTAAAGATGAAGGACTATGATTGTATCCTTGGTCTGGATTGGCTAGAGGAGCACTATGCGTTAGTGGATTGTCGTAGGAAGAAGATTGTGTTCCGCATTCCTGGCGAGGACGAGTTCTCTCATCCCTTGCCAAAGAACTTAGCGGGAAAGTTAGTCATCTCTGCCATGAAGGCGATGCGCATGGTGAACAAGGGTTGTGACGCATTTCTTGCCAGCGTTATGCTAGTACCCGATGCTGGTTCGTCACTGACTCTTGCAGAGATCGATGTGGTGCAGGACTTTCCAGATGTCTTTCCCGATGACTTGTCTGGATTGCCACCGGATAGGGAGATAGAGTTCACTATAGAGTTGCTTCCAGGCACCTCTCCTATCTCGAAGGCCCCATATCGGATGGCCCCTGCAGAATTAGCCGAGTTGAGGAAGCAATTGCAGGAATTGCTCGATAAGGGATTTATTCGCCCCAGTGTTTCCCCTTGGGGCGCTGTATTATTCGTCAAGAAGAAAGACGGGTCACTTCGGTTGTGCATTGATTATAGAAAGCTAAACCAGGTGACTGTGAAGAACAGGTATCCCTTACCTCGGATTGATGATCTGTTTGACCAGTTGCGAGAGGCATCAGTCTTTTCCAAGATTGACTTGCGATCTGGTTATCATCAGTTGAAGATTAGGAGTGAGGATGTGTCCAAGACGGCATTTAGAACCCGTTATGGACATTATGAGTTTTTGGTTCTTCCTTTCGGATTGACCAACGCCCCTGCAGCGTTCATGGATCTCATGAACCGGGTGTTTAGTCCGTATCTAGATAGCTTTGTTGTTGTGTTTATTGATGACGTGTTGGTCTATTCTCCGGATGAGGCCACACATCGTCAGCATTTGAGGTTAGTCTTAGAGGTTCTCCGTGAGCACAAGCTGTATGCGAAGTACAGCAAGTGCGAGTTCTGGTTGCGCGAGGTTCACTTTCTCGGGCATGTTATCTCCGGCGCTGGTGTAGCTGTTGATCCAGCAAAGATCCAGGCAGTTATGGATTGGGATGTTCCCAAGACTCCTTCGGAGATTCGTAGTTTCCTTGGGTTAGCTGGTTACTATCGGCGATTCATTGAGGGTTTCTCATCCATCGCCGCCCCTATGACAAAGCTGACCAGAAAGGGTGAGAAGTTTGTATGGTCTGAGGCATGTGAGCGCAGCTTTCAGCTATTGAAGGCTAAGCTTACTTCTGCTCCGGTATTGGTATTGCCCAGTGGTCTAGAAGGCTTTGCCATTTATACGGATGCATCTCAGATTGGTTTAGGCTGTGTGCTCATGCAGCAAGAGAGGGTAGTAGCTTATGCTTCTCGTCAGTTGAAGGAGCATGAGAGGAACTATCCGACTCATGATTTGGAGCTAGCAGCTGTGGTTCATGCACTAAAGATCTGGAGGCACTATCTTTATGGTGTCAGATTTGAGGTGTTTACCGACCACAAGAGCTTGAGGTATCTTTTCTCCCAAAAGGAATTAAACCTGAGGCAGAGAAGATGGATTGAGTTCTTGAAGGACTATGACTTCGACCTTCAGTATCATCCTGGAAAGGCGAACGTCGTAGCGGATGCTCTTAGTAGAAAGAGGTCTTCGCTCCAGCAGGATTGGAAGATGTTGGAGGATGCAGCGTGCTCTATGACCGAGTTAGAGCCATCGTTGTGTCAGGCTTTTGTAGCTCAGCTATCCCTTAGATCCTCAGTCTTGGATGAGGTGATTGAGCAGCAGAAAGCCGATCCTAGATTGTTAGAGTTAGTGGGTAAGGCGGGCATTGCTCGTGATGAGGACGGTGTGATTAGATTTCAGCACCGCGTTTGTGTCCCGATGTAGTAGATGTCCGTGAGCATGTGTTAGCGGAGGCTCATAGATCGCGATTCTCTATTCATCCGGGTAACACTAAGATGTATCAAGACCTGAAGAGATCATTTTGGTGGTCCGGCATGAAGAAGGATGTTGCGGATTATGTGTCTAGATGTCTAGTATGTCAGCAGGTGAAAGCCGAGCGGCAGCGACCATCCGGCCTTATGCAGAGGATGGATATTCCCGTATGGAAGTGGGAAGCTGTCACTATGGATTTCGTATCGGGTTTGCCTCGATCTAGAAGGGGCAATGACTCGATTTGGGTAGTTGTAGATAGATTCTCGAAGACTGCTCATTTCTTGCCTATGAAGAAGAAGCAGTCAGTAGAGAGCTTAGCTAGATTGTATGTTAGCGGTATCATTAGATTGCATGGTGTGCCGAAGTCGATCATTTCGGATCGAGATCCGAGATTTACTTCGAGATTGTGGAAGGGTCTTCAGGATGCGTTAGGTTCGGAGCTTAAGCTCAGTTCGGCGTTTCATCCCCAGACCGATGGACAGTCCGAGAGGACTATCCAGACGCTCGAGGACATGTTGAGAGCGTGTGTTCTGGATTGGAAGGATGATTGGGAGCGTCATTTACCTCTTGTGGAGTTCGCATACAACAACAGCTTTCATGCTAGTATTGGAATGGCTCCATTCGAGGCGTTGTATGGTAGGCCCTGCAGATCTCCTTTATGTTGGGAGGAGACTGGTGATAGGCAGTTGATCGGACCGGAGTTGGTTCAGGAAACTTCGGATAAGATTCAGCTTATCAGGAAAAGGCTTGTTGCGGCACAGGATAGGCAGAAGAGTTATGCCGACAACAGGAGAAAGGATTTGGAGTTCGAGGTTGGCGATCATGTCTTCTTGAAGATATCGCCTACTCGTGGGTTGTCAGATTTGGCAGGCATAGCAAGCTAAGCCCTAGGTTCATTGGCCCATATGAGATTCTCAGACGTTTGGGCAACGTGGCGTACGAGCTAGCTTTACCCCCAGCTTTGGCTAGCGTTCACCCGGTATTCCACGTATCTATGCTCAGGAAGTATGTCCGAGATCCGTCTCATGTGATTAGTCATGAGCCAGTGGAGATCTAGCCAGATCTTTCGTATGTCGAGCAACCAGTAGCCATTCTTGACCGGAAGGTTCAGCATCTCCGGAACAAGAGTATCGCGTCGGTGAAAGTTCTATGGCGGAACTTCTCACGTGAGGAGGCTACGTGGGAACTTGAGGATGCGATGAAGAAGAAGTATCCCCGTTTGTTTGAGTAGTGTCGTTCTAACTTCGAGGACAAGTTTCTTTAAGGGGGAGAGGGTGTAAGACCCTCGAATTTCCGTCGTATTTTTTTTTCGTATTTATGTGTGTAAATTGTGTTGAGTATGTATGTACGTATTTACGTGGATATTAAAATAGTATAAATACGTGTACATGTGTTTATATTAAACGTAAATAATGTATGTATTGCATGATGATAGTGTGAATATAATACCATGTACATATTGCATGTATAGAAGCTTGGTATGCATGGTTTCTGCATAAATTAGGGTTCTGGCCGAAGGCCCTATTGGCGTCAATCCCCAGGCCGTTGAGGTGGTGTTAGCGTCCAGACCTGGACGCCAACCCTAATTCCGGCGTCCAGCGATCTGGACGCCAACTTCTCTGGCCTGCATGCGCAGCAGAGCTGCTGTCTTCTGAAACAAGGCATGGCAACCATTGGGGGGATGTCCCCCAACGGCTCTAAGGCTGTCTAATCGGCATGGTGAGTGGGTGAGGGCCTCTCCTACATGCTGAACCCGAAATGGCCTCTCCCCACTTCTCACTTTCACCCTTGCAAGAGGAGAGAAGAAGAGAGAAAAACCCTAGAGCATCCTGTGAGAAAAACCCCTTTTAGAACCCTAAAATCCGACCCCTTGAAGCTGGATTTGGAGATCTTCTGCATCAAGGAGGAAGTTGAAGCATAGGGGAAGGCCTCCCCATCATCCTCTCGGCGTGGAGATCAACCAGGAGCTCGGAGGAAGGCGATCTTGGAGGTGCTTCTGCAACTTCTTGGAACTGCCCAAGGAGGTCTTCTTCGAGCCATAAAACTCTTGGAGGATTTTTAGAGAGGCAAGTGACCTATCTATGGTGTCCCCGTATGAGTCTAGGAGGTTTTTATGATTTTTGTGAAATTTTCCTCGAGTCCTAGACCCTCCATTTCACCCAATTTTCAGAGCTCGGGTCTGTGTTTCTGCACAGACCTGAGTAAACGGCAAGGTCCCTGGACGCCCAGTTCATCCTTGGCGTCCATCGACCATGCCGCTGACTCTGAGTCAGCGGCCAGAGACCGCCGTCTAGTTCGTCAGGACAGAACAGTGAGCTGTTCTGTCCCTCTTATACGTTAATTTCGTTATGATTTCCGTGATGAGGATATATGGTATTCCTATAAGCTATGTATATTGTGCATTGTGGTTGTGAATGAATGTGGTGTGATTGTGAATGGGAAAAAAAAATAATATCTTGTAAACATGTGAGCATGACTTGTAGACCATTTTGCAAAAACCCATGATTCATGATTTAGATTAATGTGAATGCCTTGATTTCGGTCTAATCAAGAAGATTGTGGGACAGCATGAGTGTTTGCAAATTTAGGAAGCTTATCCATGTTTGTGCAATTTGTTAATAGTTTCGGTTCGATAAAATAAAAGTATGTAGAAATGATTCGTAGTGTTAAATCCGTAGATGTATGAATTAGGGAAGTTTTGTACTCTAATTTCATGCATATGTTGGTAGCTTATGGTTAACCAGCAAGTGGTAAATTGCATGATGTGTAAATTCCATGTTAACGTAAATTGTGTATAGTGTGCTAATTAGGTGTTTGATTTTCTGTAAATCCTATTTAGCTCAGAAAAATCTGAAACATTGAGGGTATGATTTGGAACCCGAAAACAGCATGTGGTTAAAATTTCAGGTTAATTGGAACAGTAAATAAAAAGTTATGTGTTTTCATGTGAATTGTGAATAATTCGTACATATGATAGTAATGTGATTTTATTTCGTTTAAACCAGCATGATTAGTGTGTTCATTGTGTGTTAAACCTTGAAACTCTGTAGTACCATGTTAGTAAAAACAGAGGTGTTCATGTGAGTGAGAAAGTGAATGTGATGGAAGTGTAAAGTGTAAAAACTATGTGTAAAACGGTAAATGTGTAAAAGTGTAAACTGTGCCAATGTGATACTGCTTCCGAGAAGGCAGTGGAGCTGTATCAGGGAAAAGTCCCCCTGAGAAAGTTCATTGTGTTAAGTGACCCTAAGGGCATTAGGGGGAAATCCTGGAGGTGGACAAGTACCACTGGTTAGGGTGGAGACTTGTTCTCCCGGTCTGCGCAGTCCAAGAGTCACCATTGCATTGCCTAGATGGTGTCTAAGTGTTATGTGAATGTGAATGTGTCCTTCTTTGGTGGTTTGGACTATGTGTCACGGCACCTAAATATGTGTAAAGTGTAATGTGTAAAGTGTATGTGACCATGTGTAAATGTGTAAGTGACATGTGAATGTGTACGTGTAAAGTGTAACCATGTGAAAAGAGGAAATTGTGAAAAAGGAAAGTGTGAAAAATCCAGATGTGCAATGTGTTATTGAAACCATGTGAGGCTAAATCTGAAACCATGTGAATTCAGAAAATGCATGTTATCATTCTTGTGTTTATGTGTGCAAAGTGTTTAGAACCCATGATAGGGACAACAAATGAATATGTGTGCAAGATGGCATGATGGATTGTTCATAGATTATGTTTTAAGCAACGTTGTAGCTCTCATGTGTTGAATTATAGCCTTTGGACCATGTGAAATCAGCAACCTAAAGCATGTTAAAAAGTTATGTATGTACTTAAGAACATGTAGAATCCATGCTAATTATGTTCTCCGTTTATGTATGTAAGTTGTCCATGTTGATAACTCTCATGTTTGGTCCTCTAAAAGGTTAAAGTTCATGAGTGAATGGATTAGAGACCATGTGATAGGTGAATTTTATTTTAAAAATCAGAAAGCATGAGCTATGTATAAATTGTAGAACTTTCATGATAGGTTGAAACCTTGAATGAACTAGCATGCTATGTGTTGCTAATTGTATGTGCATGTAGAAACCACTAGGACTTGTACGTGTATATCATGCATAGTGTTACTTGCTGAGTCTCTGGACTCACTCCTTACTTCGGCGTACAGGTGTAGTTGGTGACACGACACCGTTGGAGGAGACGGTGGAGACGGACTCCGAGCGCGGAGACTAGTTACTTGGAGCTTCCTTGTGATTGTGTACTTCGTCGTATGTACTTGAACATTGTATTAGGATTATCATGAAAAGAATGTAATATGTGGACATTTTGTATTTCTATTTCAGCAAATTAAATCATGTGAATTTTAGTTCCTTTTTGCAAATTGTAAACTGCATGTATGTTTAATGTGGATGATGAATGAATGGAGATAGTTCTCTTTTACTTCCGCTACTCTGTTATTTATATTCGCGTGTATCTCAGTTGTTTGTATCGTTGGGTAAATGTCCCACTGTGGCTGGCAGCACTCGCTATACCGACGTGGGTTGGTATAACCGTACCGGTATAATGAGGGCCGTCACATGTGTGCCTAAGGGTCAGTTCCAAGTTCAAACTATTCAATTGTTTCTTATTTTAAGTCCTTAGGTAGTCCTATTAATGGGAGGACAATGTCCCCGTTAAACTGTGTTCAAAAGCCACATCAATTACCGTTGAAGCCACCTATTAGTTATGGAAGGGCTCACAACGATCGGAGAATAAAATCCTCCATTAATTGGTATTAAAAAGCTATATTGGTTGCTAAATAACAAGGCAATCGATCGTTGAGTAACTAGACAATTGATTGTCAAATAACCAGGAATCGATTGTCATAAAGAGGCAATCAATCGGTGAAGGAGAAACATCGATTGCATAGGAGGCAATTGATAGGAGGCAATCGATAGAAGAAAACATCGATTACTACTTAAACATCAATTGTAGACCAACATCGATTGTCCTTAAACATCGATTGTGGACCAACATCGATTACTGAAGGAAGAACATCGCTTGCTCATGTGAACATCAATCACTGAAGGAAAACATCGATTATTACTTAAACATCAATTACCTATACTTCATCATGCACATTTTCTTCATGATCAGTCGAAGCTAACTTTGTCATATACAAAGTCATACTTCGACCGACTGTGTTTTCTTCTGTTCTATACGAAGTTTCACTTTGTCATATACGAAGTCTTACTTCGACCAACTGTGTCTTCTTCTATTTTTTACAAAGTTTCACTTCATCATACACGAAGTCTTACTTCGACCGACTGTGTTTTCTTCTATTTTATACGAAGTTTCACTTTGTCATATACGAAGTCTTACTTCGACCGATTGTGTTTTTCTTCTTTTTTATATGAAGTTTCACTTCTTCGTATATGGAGTCTTACTTCGGCTGAATGTGTTTTCTTCTGTTTTATATGAAATTTCACTTAGTCATATACGAAGTCTTACTTTGACCGACTATGTTTTCTTCTGTTTTATACGAACTTTCACTTCATCATATACGAAGTCTTACTTCGATTGACTGTGTTTTTCTTCTGTTTTATACGAAGTTTCACTTCGTTATATATGAAGTTCAGCTTCGGATGACTACGTTATATTTCAACATTTACGAAGTCTCACTTCGTCATATCCGAAGCAACACTTCGTCATATCCAAAGTTCGGCTTCTACTGACTACGTTATATTTTGACCAGTTGAAAGGCTGGTAAACTGTAACTAGTAAGGAGTACCAGCGTTCCCTTTTCATGAATTTCTCACTCATCCCATTGTTGGATCTCTTATTTTGATGATGTTTAACTATGATTCATACAAATGTGGAAATCATGCTTCAATCATATCTAACACTATTTTCCATGTTTAGCTCACAGAAATGTTGATATGATGACAGTGGTGTTGACACAATTCTGATAGTGTGTCGACACATGATTCAATCCTAGAGAAAATAATCATGAAAGCAAGCCAGTTGTGTCGACACAGGTTCATCATGTGTTGACACATCATCCTCCCACAGAAGCTTTTCAGAACTAAAAGTGTCAGTGGTGTCGACAAAAGTTCAGTGGTGTCGACACATCCCATGCATCCAGTAAGCAGTGAAGTGTGAAGGAGCCAGTGGTGTCGACATAGGTTCATTATGTGTCGACACATCCTATGTATCCAGAAAACAGTCAGAAGTTAAGTGGTCTGTGGTGTCGACACAGCATGATTGTCTGTCGACACATCATGTCCCTCCCAGAAGCATATTTTGTAGTCTGAAGTCAAGTGTGTCGACACAACTCACCAGTCAAAGCTACTAGGACACAAAGCCAGGAACATGTGTCGACACATAACTCATGTTGTGTCGACACACTTCAACTTATGTTCTAGATCTGAATTTGTGGACACGTGGATGATTTAGGATGAAGGCTTTTGAGCGGGAATTCTGTGTCCCCAAACTCCAAGGCATTTAGTGGGTACATGGGACTATAAATGCCCATCATCCACTCATCTTTGGGTGACACACACCTCAGTTTCATCAACTCCCAGAAGCAGAAGGCGAAACCAGAGAGAGGCATCATCCTGAAGAATTGTTGTCCATATCTGAAGAATTGGGGGATTCAAGTACCTTGGCTGATCAACCTCAAGTGGAGTTCTCAGATTCCAGAGTCTACATCTTGGAGCTGAAGCTGGAAGTCTGAATCCTCATCTGGAAGCAGAACAGGGGGAAATCGAATCAGACCTTTTCAATCTACAATTCAATTGTTTTGTCTAGTTCTTTGCTCTAAACTCATTTCCTATTGTGTGTTTTGTGAAATTGGAGCAACTCTTATGCTAAATTTCACGTGTGTCTTCAGATCTGAGATCTCTGTCATCTTAGAGTGTGTGTGTTGTAGTGTGACCTACTTGGACTGGCAACATAAGCCACTTTGTGTGTGTGTGTGGATGGTGGACATAGGATACACAATTGTGTAATCCGAAGCACCCTAAATTCTTGTGCCATTGTGGTTTGAATGTTCTTGCGTTAGATGATTGGTAGGCTCGTGGCTCTCACATCACTTAATCTATCTAGACTGTTCAGAATTGTGCATAAGTCATAGATCTAAGCTTCTCATTAGTTTCTCTGAGTTGCTAATCAAGTAAATTTCAAATTCAGTTGAAATCTATTCAACCCCCCCCCCCTTCTAGATTTCATCATAGCTATTTTCCACAATATTTCATTTGGTATCAGAGCAGGTTCTCATTGCACTTGCTAAGTGTTTGATCTCGCGATCAAGAGTTTTAGCTATGGAAATCACTAAGGGGTTTATGGCTGAGGGTCACTCAGTTACTAGACCTCCATTTTTTGATGGATCTGACTATTCTTACTGGAAAAATATGATGCAGGTGTTTCTAAGAGCTCAGGACTATGAACTCTGGAAGATTGTTAATAAAGGACCTGCTGAATTGCCAGAAGATGAAGGTCTATGGACCAAGGAGCAAATCAAGAAATCCACACTCAACTAGAGTGCTATGAATATGATGCAGTGCGTTATACATCCCAAAGAGTACTCTAGAGTCTCATCATGTAAGTCTGTGAAAGAGATGTGGGATAAACTCCAACTAATCTATGAGGGAACATCTGAGGTAAGGGAGACAAAGGCAAGTATACTAGTCTCAGAATATGAAATGTTAAGGATGAAGAGTGATGAGACTATTTCAGAAATGTTTGCAAAGTTCATGCTTATTGTTAATGGTCTTAGAGGTCTAGGAAAAGACTACTCTAATAGTGACCTTGTGCAGAAGATACTCAGGTCTCTTCCATCAGCTTGGCACACAAATGCCACTATTATTGAGGATTCAAAAAATTTATCTACCATGCAATTAGATGAGGTGATAGGATCCTTAATGACATATGAGATTAATTTGAAAAGAAATGCATCTGTTATTACTTCTAAGAAACATATTGCCTTGAAAGCTTCATCTAGTTCAAAGAATGTGATTGAAAAATCTGATGAAACTGATGAATCTTCTGATGAAGATGATGATGATGATGAATTGGCCTTATTGACAAGGCAATTCAAGAATTTTTTTAGAAAAAAAGGAAAAGGTAAATTCAAATCTTCCAATAAGAAAGATGTTTCCAAGAAAATTGATTTCAATAAGAAAATTGAACCAAACAAGAAAACTGACATAATTTGTTATGAATGCAGGAAACCAGGACACATGAGAGGAGAGTGTCCTGATTTGAAGAGGAAGCTAAAGAATCAAATGTTCAAGAAAACCAGAGCCATGCTAGCCACATGGAGTGATGAAGATCAGGAAGAACAAGAAGGAAGTGAATCTGAAGAAGAAGAGATTACATGTCTTATGGCTAGGAATGAAGAGAATAATGAGGTAAGCTCTTCATTTGAAGATTTTTCAACTGATGATTGGGAAGAAGCATATGCCACTTTATTTGAAAAACTATGTGAATTAAAATCTAAAAATAAATCATTGAAAAAGAAAATTCACAGCATATTGTATGATTCTCAAAATTCTGAACAAGTAAATCTTCTAAACAATGAAATTGTCAATCTAAAAAGGGAACAAGAAAATCTGAATGAACAACTTGATCATGTCAAAGAAAGATGCCAAAATACTGAAAAAGAGAAATAAATTTTGATTGATGAAAATGAAAAACTCAAGAAAGAGAAAGAGGTGATTCAAGAAGAATTGAAAAACTGCACAAAAGGAATTGACTGACAAGAAAGTAACCCTGTCCAAATTTGTTAAAGGAAAACAAAACCTAGATTCTATATTAGGAGTTCGGATGAACACTACTAAGCATGGTTTAGGTTTTCAGTCTGAGAATAAGAAGAAAATTGGACAGACTTTGATAACATCATTTGTTAAAGGAACCACCTCTCACAATCAGTCAGAAAAGAACACTCAGGGAAAACAATCCATGAACTCAAAACCCAAAAATCTGAATCAATTGAAAAATTCCAAAACACAATTCAAGCATGGAAAAGTTCAAGTTAATAATCAACAGAACTTGAAGCCAAAAGTTAGATCTAACTTTTATCTAAAAAGTAACAAAAATTTCACACCACACAGATTCATGACATGCACAATTTGCAAGAAATCTGGACATACTGATGACAATTGTAGATCAAATGTGAATGTATGTAGAGTGAAACAAGTCTGGATTCAAAAATAAATTGTTATTGAATTGAGAAAACTAATGGGACCCAAAACAATTTGGGTACCAAAATCTTCTTTCTAAATCTCTTTGCAGGAATGTCTTACAGCCCACAAGAAAGACAAATGGTACCTTAGCAGTGGCTGATCAAGACATATGACTGGAGATAGGGAGAAATTCTATTCATTAACTGAGAAAGATGGTGGTCAAGTGATCTTTGGAGGTAAAAACAAAGGTCAAATCATTGGAACTGGAAAAGTTGGTAAGAATCCTTCAAACTCTATTGAAAATGTCTTGTTAGTTGAGGGCCTTGATCATAATTTATTGAACATCAGTCAGCTTTGTGACAAAGGCCTTAAGGTAATTTTCACTTCTGAATCATGCGAAATTGTTGAAAAGGAATCTGGAAAGATAAAATTTCTTGGTCAAATGATTAATAATGTCTATTTAGTTGACCTGAATGAACATCAGCATGAAAATCTCTGTTTAGTTGCTAACTAGCATGATCTATTTCAATTGTGGCATCGTAGGCTAGGTCATGCTAGTGAGAATGTTTTGAATAAATTGACGAGACATGCTCTTGTGAATGATTTACTTAAAATGAAGAAAAAAAATGCAATTGTTTGCTCTGCATGTGCTCAAGGTAAACAAACTAGGAAATCATTCAAGTCTGTTGCACCTTTAATAACTTCCAAACCCTTTGAATTGTTGTATATGGATCTATTTGGTCCTACTAGGACACTCAGTCTTAGTGGACATAGATTTTGGTTTATAATTGTTGATGATTTTTCTAGGTTTACCTGGGTATTTTTTCTGTCTCACAAGAGTGACACATTTGAAAACTTTCAGAATTTCTTTAATAAAATTGAACATAGAAAAATAAATAAAATCTGCTCCATACTTACTGATCATGGAGGAGAATTTGACAATAATCTATTTTTTGAATTTTGCATAGATAAAGGAATTGATCACAGATTTGCTTCCCCAAGAACTCCTGAACAGAATGGGATTGTTGAAAGGAAAAATATGACATTAGTTGAAATGGCCCGAACTCTGTTGATTAAAAGTCATCTTCCAAGGAGCTTTTGGGCAGAAGCTATCAACACTTCATGCTATATTCTCAACAGAGTCATGGTAAGAACAGCCTTAAGAAAACTTCCTATGAACTCTTAAAAGGTAAGAAACCTCACATTGCCTATTTTAGAGTCTTTGGAAATAAAGTCTTCATTCACAATAATGACAAACATGATCTAGATTTGAAAAGAAAAGTGATGTAGGCATTTTTCTAGGGTCTTCTGAACATTCAAGGTCATATAGGGTATTTAATAATGAATCAAGAACTGTGGAAGAAACTCCACATGTCATCTTTGATGAAAATTGTGAAAATTCTAATGACCACGATTCTTGCAGGAACCAAGAAGAAGATGTTGATATTCTTTTGAAAGAATCAGATCAATCACTAGAGAATGAAGAATTTCCTGAACATGAAGATGTGTCGACTCAACATAGCATCAGGTCGACACAAGATCAAGTCAGACCAACTGAGAATGTCAGTACACTGACAAGAGGTAACTTCAAATATTCTAAAGATCATCCACTTGAGAATGTTGTAGGTAATGTCAATGATAGAGTCCAAACTATGTCTCATTTCAAAAATATCATTGAACAAGATCAAATGGCTTTTATATCTCAAGTGGAACCTAAAAATATTGAAGAAGCCTTGAAAGATAACTCTTGGGTAGAAGCAATGCATGATGAATTAAATTAATTTAAAAGAAATAATGTTTGGAGTCTAGTTCCTAAAAATCTTGAAAATTTAATAATTGGAACTATGTGGGTATTTAGGAATAAACTGAATGAAGAAGGAAAAGTTGTGAGGAATAAAGCTAGATTAGTAGCAAAAGGATATAATCAAGAATTTGGGGTAGATTTTGTAGAATCCTTTACACCAGTGGCTAGATTGGAAGCTGTAAAGATTTTGTTGGCATATGCATGTTTCAAAATTTTTAAATTGTTTCAAATGGATGTGAAAACTTCTTTTCTGAATGGTTATATCAAAGAATAATTGTTTGTTGCACAACCACCTGAATTTGAAGATTATGATAAACCTAACCATGTTTATAAACTGCACAAAGCTCTTTATGGATTGAAACAGGCTCCAAGAGCATGGTATGACAGGCTGAGAAGTTTTCTGGTTAGTAAACATTATTCCAGAGGTAAGGTAGATCAAACTCTTTTCACAAAATCTGTCCACAATTACATCATTTTAGTTCAGGTATATGTGAACGATATCATTTTTGGTTCCACCAATCCTTCACTGTGTGAAGAATTCTCACATCACATGCACAGTGAATTTGAAATGAGTCTTATGGGAGAATTACTATTTTTCCTTAGCTTGCAGGTCAAACAACTTGAAGACGGATTTTTCATCAACCAAGCAAAATATGTTAAAGAGTTGCTGAAAAGATTTCAATTTGAACAAGCCAAGCCAGCATCCACTCCCATGAGTACAAGCATCAAATTGGACAGCGATGAAAAAGGTAAAATGGTTAATGCAAAGCAATACAGAGGTATGATTGGATCACTTCTATATCTTACTGCAAGTAGACCTGATGTTCAATTCAGTGTTTGTCTTTGTGCTATATTTCAATCTAGTCCCAAGGAAAGTCACTTGCTTGCTGTTAAGAGAATTTTTAGATATCTCTGTGGTACTTGTGAATTGGGTTTATGGTATCCAACTGGTTGTCATACTGATTTAATTTCATATTCTGATGCTGACTATGCTAGTTGTAAACATGATAGGAAGAGTACTAGTGGTTATTGTCAATTCTTGGGAAATTGCATGGCAACATGGACATCCAAAAATAACACTCAGTTGCACTCTCTACTGCAGAAGCAGAATATGTTGCTGTAGGGAGTTGTGCAGCTTAAGTGTTGTGGATCAAAAGTCAATTACTTGACTACAATATTGATATTGGATGTTCATCTATTATGTGTGACAATACTAGTGCTATTAATCTCTCCAAAAACCCAATTCAACACTCCAGGACAAAACATATTGAAATTAGACATCATTTTCTTAGGGATGAAGTTGCAAACAAGAACATTGAACTGGAATTCATTTCTACTGAAAAACAAATTGCCGACATTTTTACAAAACCATTGGCAGAAGATAGATTCACATCTTTGAGAAGAGAACTTGGAATTTGTAATATGTAATAAAAATTGAAATTCATTGAGATTCTTATGCATAGATTAATTGGTATATCAAATGGTGATTTGTGGAAGGACAAGTTAGGCTTGTCTGAAAGCTATCATTATGCGTTGAGGAAAATCCTCTGCCAAGTACCAATGATCTTTCTTGTGTAAGAATCATTAATTAAAAAAATGAAATTGGTTGTGTTTGAAACATATCTGTTTGTTCATATTCATATCTCTCATGCTGATCATGCTTGACTAAATGCTGAAATTGAGTGCTGAATTGATTGTATATCTTTTGAATATCATATGTTTCATTAATGCACATTTTGAGGGGGAGCATTGTTTTTTTAGAAGAGAAATTGAGTTTGGAAAGGAGGCTACAATGGTATCAGATTTGCACATGAAATAATTGAGAACAATCTGTAGTGTTTGGTCAGATTTGATAGGACAATGTCAGTATCTGCTATGTTGTCAGGTCGACACACAACAAGTGTAGTGTCAACACTAGACCATTGTTCCTCAGTTGTGAGTGATATTTTCACAGATTCTGTGTCAACACATATCCATTTCTATGTCGACACATCTCTTCAATGCTATTCTCAAATCTTTCAATCTGAATTACATTCATTTCATTTAACTTTCTTGTGAATTCCATGATTGAAGAAGGGCACTCCTTATTTTTGATGAAAATTGATCATGTCAATAATTCAGGGGGAGCTAAAGGCTTCCCTAATTTTTCTCTCATCAAACCAAAACCAATTTAGTGATTTGATGAATATGTAATTAATAAACTGATCGTTATCTTTTTTGAAAACAACCAGGAATGCACTCTTAATAGTCTTAACATATTCTTCAAGTCAACATTCTTTTATTTTCTGAAATCCTAAAGTAATTTGATTTCTTTGGTTGAAAAGTGTTCAATTCAGTATTATTTTTACACATTTCTTTTGAGGTTGATAAAGGTTAAAGTTGTGTCCAATGCATGATGATTAATTAAAATTAATTTTTCTGGTAGAGCAATGGCATGAATACTGAGAAACTGCACACCTTCACAAAAAGTGATGAGCCATGTATGTCATGAGGTGTTATGCTATCTCTGTTCTAAGGGGTTGAATCAAAATATTCAAGATCAATGTTAACTGAGTAACTGGAAATATTGGCGTCTGATAAACGTATATTTCCATGTCAAAAGATTTTCATTGATCCCTTGAGGCATAATAATTAGTAAATCTTCAGTAACCAGGAACTCTGGTGTGTGAAAAACATGTGTACTTGAGTCAACAAGGTTTACTATATTTGAATGCTCATTGCTTCAATTTCAAGAAAAAATAATCAAACAAAATGGACAACTTCTTGCCTAATTCAGATCTTTTAAGGATGTTTAACTTCAATACTAATTGCATTTATCCTAGAGAAATCACCTTACTTTGGTTTAGTAAGGTTTAAAATAATGAATTGTTCTGAAGAGAATATTTTAATTCAATTAAGTTGTAATCCAGGTTTTTCAAAATTATTTAATGGTCAAATCTTGTATGGTATTCCTCAAACCAGTAAATTTGCAAAGGCATGATGATGAGAATTTGAATGTGAAATCTTTAACATGTTAAAAATCCTTGGATAATTGGTTTTAGATTTTTTATCTTAATAAAGATTTTCCTTCTCATCATTTCCCAAAATTCTGCATTTCTTGTCAACTCAGGTCGACACACATCCATTCTGTGTCGACTCAGACTGATCTCAGGCCGACACATATTTTCTCTTGTGTCGACACAACATGTTGTTAGGTCGACACATATCTTTTCTGTGTCGACACAACTGGACCCAGGCGCTGGTTCCGGTTTGGGGTAAATAGACCTGTGGTTCATTTTATCTCCTTTCTTTTTGTGTCGATCCTCTTCTTAAATGCACTAAACCTAGGTCGACCCTACTTGTCGATTTCACAACCTTTCAAACTTCCCTCTTCTCCCACAACCTTGGACGCACGGCACTCTGCTTCTTCCAGGCTTCTCCATCCTTCTTCATCTTTGGAATCCATGGCATCCAAGCAGACTCCCAGACGTGGAGCCAAGGCCAGGGCGGCTACAAAGGGTGTGGTTATAGAAGAACCACCAGTGGAGAGAAGGAGCAAGTTCTTCCATGATCCTTCAAAGAGAAAATCAGACTCCATTCCTTCTGGTACATCTTCCAAGCAGGGCAGATCAACCCCTCAGAGCAAAGGCAAGTCTCCAATGCCATCTCGATACCCTAAAAGGAAGATTATGCATGATTCAAGTTCTTTAGATGAGAATGGTTCATCGTTTGATGGTACACCTTCTACAAACCCTAAACAACTGTTGCCAGAAGATTCTTCCTCTGACACATCTCAGTCTCCGGTGGAAACACCCTCCAAATCTATTGTCACTGAAGGAAGATCAATCTTGAAACCTAGGGCTGTTGATCTTTCTGACAAAGATCTTACAGGTGCTTTTCCTGAATTTGTGCCTTTATTTGAATTTCAAGGCTAGCTTAAGTTCATTTCTGAGTTCAGAACTTTTTATCCAAGGCTAGTTCAAGAGTTTTATTTGAATATTGTGGGTACAGAAGAAGGGTTTAAGTCAGAGGTCAAGGGTGTTAAAATCCCTCTTTCTCCAGAATTGGCATCTCAATTGTTTCAAATACCTGACTCTGGTGAAGATTACTGCACATATGAATTTAATCTTTATGAGGCATATTCACTTCTCACAGGCCTCCCTCATGATAAGAAAAATTCCAAACAAACCAATGTCACCAGTTTCAACACCAATTCTTTCCCTCCACTACTCAGATTGGTGCATCATGTTTTTACCACCATTATCACTCCTCAAAGTGGTGGTAGAAATAGACTTGCTGATATTCAGAGGTTTGTCTTGTACTGTATGAAGAAGAACATCAAAGTCAACTTGGTTTTGATCATGTCTCAAATCATTTCTGAGACAATTAGTAAAGAACTTCACAGATCTCTTCCTTATGCTGCTCATTTGACTACTGTCTTTGAGCATTTTTGTGTCTCTTTTCTGAATGAGAAAGTACAAAAGATTCCTCAGAAAAACATCTATTGCTTGCACCATGTGAAGAAATTTATGAAGTTCAGAGTTGAAGGGGATCAGGTGTAATGACCCTCCTTATACCGGTACGATTATACCAATCCACATCGATATAAAGGGCGTCATTACAGTGGGACATTTACCCAACACTACACAATAGGTCGAGATGTACATAAATAACAAAAGAGTACAGCAGAAATGAAAGGAGAAATATTATTCCATCATTATTCACATAATTCCACAGTCTATATAGCAAAAGAAATAACAAATGTCCACATTATTACAAGTCCAAATGAAATACATTGTTTACATACTATGAAAAGAAAAGTAACTACGCAGCAATCTCCACAAGTAAAGCTACTTCTCACGCTCAGAGTCGCTCCTCACTATGTCCTCCTCAAGTACGGGGACACCTGTCTCACCTGTATGTTAAAGAAAGTATGAGTCTTTCAACAAGACCCAACAAGCAACCTAAGGTACCTCCTTACACATATCACATACACATGCTAGTCTTTTAACAATAAAAGAAATACATGGCACATACTTTATGACAATTAACAAATATACCTAAACAACCTACACATGCTTTCTACACATGATAAATAACTTTATTCATGTTGCTAATCACAACTCATATCAATCATATTCTTAAACAATTAAAGCATGGAAATTAGCACAAGGTAACTAGAAATCATAGCATGATATCTAATCATTTTCACATGCTTTTATAACACTTATTCACATCTTTAGCTTGTTGTTTTAACATGGATTTATCACATTCACATGGTTTCACATTTTTTCACATGCTAACACAGTCACATAACACTTTCACATGTTCACATTGCACATATTCACATTGTTCACACTTTTGCACTTAATTTGCCATGACACATAGTCCAAACCACCATAAAGAAGGACACACAATCACATAACACATACCCGTCATCTAGGCAACACAGTGACGAATTTTGGTAACTGCGCAGAATCGGGAGAAGCCCTCTCCACCCTAACCAGTGGTACTTGTCCACCTCCAGGATTTCATCCTGATGCCCATAGGATATCACATACACATTGATCCTTCCCATAAGGACTTTACTACAGTACGGCTCCACAGCCTTCTATGGTAACAGTGTCAATTTCGGCACAATTTACACATTAACACTTAATCACAGGGTTTACATTATTCACATGCACTATTTAACTCATTCTCATGCACTTTAAACAAATACATATGTTTCAGCTACATAACTCAGTATGACTGTTCCATAGTGTCTAATTAATCATATCAGTACTTAATCATGCTGCTACACTGAGATTTACATGGTTTAATCAAACACACTTATCATGGCCTAAATACCCTTTTAAAAGACAAACAATACTCATAGTTGTCAAAATAGTATTAAAATTTTATCACAGACTTCTTACATGCAATGTGGCATATGTCTAATTTTTTAGATTTTTCACAATAGTAAAACTAATTTTAACAATTTAACATAGAGTTCAGGTAATTTCAATGAAATATTTACTTAACATGATAGACAGTAGAGCAGTCGGTTCCAACAGTTTCAAAACATGAGGACAGTAACCCTAATATCATAGAATTTTTTGGTGACATTATCATGCAGTAAAACAAGTTTTCCAGAATTAAACACAGTTACAATATACTTAATTCATCACAACAGGAATTATATTAATTAAACCCATGCATAGAAATTCGACATACCCTCATGATATGACCTACTGACCATACTTGACCAACCATAAATTTTATAGCATGTCCAGATATCCAAAAGTCCGAAAATCATCACACATACATGATAACCATAATTCTGTGAAAGCAGATGAACTTGACGGCAAGGGCCTTGCCGTCAACATGGGTTAACGGCACAGGATGCTACCGTCAACTCAAGAACATGGCGGCAACAAGCTTGCTGTCAATTTCCTATCTGCAGAAAGTGTAGACTGAATGCAAATAAAAAGGTGAATTTGGGGTTCCAAGACACGAATAAAATCCAGAAAAATTTCTAGGACCTAGGGAACATGTCTAGGGATGTTAACTACTTGCCTAAAACTAAATCTCTAATGGGATTATTTGGTCGAAGAAGCCCTACTCGGCCAAGCCAAGAAGGTGAGACTTTCCACCTCGAATCCGGTCTTCCTATTGATGTAGATGGATCTCCAAAGTCGGGGAAGATTCCTCAATGATAAGAGCACCTCCCAGTCGATGTAGATCACCGGAAGAAACTCCCTAATTGCCGGCTCAAGCTTGCAAATGCACTGGTTTTCTCACAAGAACCCTAGTTTTTCCCTTAAGCCAAAAGACCTAATCTCGCCGGAATCTGGTGGTTTTATAGGGCTAATGCATCGGGGTACGATTAGTATTAGGTTTCCTACCGTTGGGGGTGGGTTTCCATATCAAGAACCGGAGAAAATGCAGTCGTTTTCAAATCTGGAATCGCAACATAACTGGAGAAGTAAATGGCCACATAGCTGTTGTTAATAGGAAGTCAGCGCCCATCGATCTGGACGTCAACATGAAGTCAATGGCACACTGGTTGCTATCAACCTTCCCTTAACGTCAATGGATATTGACGTTAACAGGGATTTCGGCAGAAAACAGAAATATTAATTTACATACATACACATATTACGTATATACAATATGCACAACATTATTTAAATACAATATGCACAGAATTAATTAAAGACAATATGTACAGAAATAAACATATACATACATATGCATATAAGTAAATAAATAATTATAATATGCACAGAGTTAAATAAGCATAATATGACAAAATTCGAGGGCCTTACATCAGGTCACTAGAGGGCCAGTTGTGGAATAGCCAGCAGAACATCTAGAAGAAGAGCCTGCTCCAGATGTAGAAATTCCTCAGGGAGATCCAGTGGAACAGCCACACATTGAGCCTGACATCCCACAAGATATGCCAGCACAATCCACTCCTCAAGAATCTCCAACCCCTCCTCAACACTTGCTTGTTCCTACTTCCTTTTTCCATCAACATCATACTTCAGCATCCACCTCTTCTAGTGGTTCATCTGTCCCTCCTGAGCTCTACAAATTTCTTTAAGTTCAGCTTGACAACTTGAATTCTTCTATGAGGGTGATGTCTGCCAATTTTGAGCTCAGAATTCAAAGGCTGAAAAACACTGGCAACAATTAGTTTCTGAGACAACAAGAGTTAGCTGAGCATGCCACAAGGAAGTTTAACAGACTGGGTGGCACTTTAGGTGATGCTTCCACTCAACTACAATGTCTTCAATCTGATTTGCAAGCTGTGCTTTCCAACATTCTTGATCATACACAACAAAGTATTCATACTAGACAGGAAGTTGTGATTCAAGTGTCCAATTGTCGACTATCATTTCCTCATTTTGTTGAAGATATGGAACATATGAAGGCACATACTGCTCATATTGATCAGGAAATTGCAGATCTTAGGACAATCTTAGACATGCTAGTTCATCCACTGTTGTTCCTCCAATGTCTCAAGGATTTACTCAGATGCAAGCACATATTTCTAAAAATATGCAAAAAGTGGAAGAAACAGTGCATACCCGTTTGACATCTGTGCAATTCCAGCTGAGGACTAATTTGGATGCTTTGGAAGCCAACATGAAGACCATTGAAAACAAGCTGCCTCCTCCTCCTCCATCTCCATGATGCTATTTCTCTTTTGATGATGTCAAAGGGGGAGAAAGGGTGTAATGTGTGACACTTTAGTTCTTTTTATGGTGATGGTTTAAACATTGAATGTTATGTTTGCTTATTTTGGGATTTGAACATTGAATATTATGTTTATTTTGATGTGAACATCATGTGAATTCAACCCAACCTTCAATGAATGTTGTGTTTCTATGACAAATGATGTGAATTTGTGATGTGATTGTCCTCTTTGTATGCAATGGAATGATGTACATGATTGCTTTAAAACATCTTGCTTAAGTAGACTAAAATGATAAGTGAATCATAGTTGCCATCATCAAAAAGGGGGAGATTGTTGGATCTCTTGTTTTGATGATGTTTAACTATGATCCATACAAATGTGGAAATCATGCTTCAATCATATCTAACACTATTTTCCATGTTTAGCTCACAAAAATGTTGATATGATGACAGTGGTGTTGACATAATTCTGATAGTGTGTCGACACATGATTCAATCCCAGAGAAAATAATCATGAAAGCAAGCCCATTGTGTCGACACAGGTTCATCATGTGTCGACACATCATCCTCTCACAGAAGCTTTTCAAAACTAAGAGTGCCAGTGGTGTCGACACAAGTTCAGTGGTGTCGACACATCCCATGCATCTAGTAAGCAGTGAAGTGTGAAGGAGCCAGTGGTGTCGACACAGGTTCATCATGTGTCGACATATCCTATGTATCTAGGAAACAGTCAGAAGTTAAGTGGTCTGTGGTGTCGACACAGCATGATTGTGAGTCGACACATCATGTCCCTCCCAGAAGCATATTTTGTAGTCTGAAGTCAAGTGTGTCGACACAACTCACCAGTCAAAGCTACCAGGACACAAAGCCAGGAACATGTGTCGACACATAACTCATGTTGTGTCGACACACTTCAACTTATGTTCCAGATCTGAATTTGTGGACACGTGGATGATTTAGGATGAAGGCTTTTGAGTGGGAATTCTGTGTCCCCAAACTCCAAGGCATTTTGTGGGTACATGGGACTATAAATGCCCATCATCCACTCATCTTTGGGTGACACACACCTCAGTTTCATCAACTCCCAGAAGTAGAAGGCGAAACCAGAGAGAGGCTTCATCCTGAAGAATTATTGTCTAGATCTGAAGAATTGAGGGATCCAAGTACCTTGGCTGATCAACCTCAAGTGGAATTCTTAGATTCCAGAGTCTACATCCTGGAGTTGAAGCTGGAAGCCTGAATCCTCATCTGGAAGCAGAACAGAGGTAAATCGAATCAGACCTTTTCAATCTACAATTCAATTGTTCTGTCTGGTTCTTTGCTCTAAACGCATTTCCTATTGTGTGTTTTGTGAAATTGGAGCAACTCTTGTGCTAAATTTCACGTGTGTCTTCAAGTCTGAGATCTTTATCATCTTAGAGTGTGTGTTGTAGTGTGACCTACTTGGACTGGCGACATAAGCCACTTTGTGCGTGTGTGTGGATGGTGGACGTAGGATACACAATTCTATAATCCGAACCACCTTAAATTCTTGTGCCATTGTGGTTTGAATGTTCTTGTGTTAGATGATTGGTAGGCTTGTGGCCCTTACATCACTTAATTTGTCTAAACTGTTCAGAATTGTGCATAAGTCATATATCTAAGCTTCTCATTAGTTTCTCTGAGTTGCTAATCGAGTAAATTTCAAATTCAGTTGAAATATATTCAACCCCCCCTCTAGATTTCATCATAGTTGTTTTCCCCAATATTTCATTTCTCACTCATCCCATGACTTCCTTCATTGGCTCCTTTACTTTAATTATCCTAATTGAAACCTTACTCCATCTTGTCCACTAATTTATCCCCATTTTTTTGGGATTTAAAAATCAGGGTCGTTACACCCTCTGTAACGTCGTGAACATTTGGATCGTAGTTTAATGGGTTTGGTGGCCAGTGTATGGCCTGTTGCCCAGTTGACAAGCCCAGAGGGGGGTGAATGGGTCTTTAAAAATCTATTTAGGTAACGCCTGTACGTAAAAGTATACACAAAAACAATCTTCGATGTTGGTTAGTAACGGTTAGTATGGACAACAAACTCACAAAGAATCAATCACACAACGCAAGGAATTATCCTGGTTCGGACCTCCCTTCCTTAGGAGTCCTACATCCAGTCCCCGAGCAACAACTCAAGTTTTCACTAACTAGGGTACAGTCCCCCTATGGACACTATAACACCCAGCACAGCTGGTCTTCCTTCACACCAGAAGGGAATAACCACACCCTGGATACCTCACCAGGTCTTCCTTCACAACCGAAGGGAACAGCACTCTGGATCCCACCACGTCTTCCTTCAAACACGAAGGGAAACACCACAAAGAGAATAGAATGAATTCAAGACCCTAGATCAAGCTTTTACAAGCCAAGATCTGAAGCAACAAGCACTGAGAGCAAAAGATCTAAACAAGGCACACTCTCAGAACTACACTGGCTCTCTTAGAAATTCTATTACAGCACAGAGAGCGAAGAGCTAAAGGTGATGAGGAATGAGATTCTTGGCTCTAGACTTCTTGCAGAAGAATTTGAATGCTTGAAATGCGAGATGCTTGTTCTCTACTTCAGTTTTTTTCATTCTTCTCTTATGTCTTGTATTTATATCTCCTTTTAAAAATACAGCCGTTGAAGTAACCGTTGCCTCTTAAATTGATAAACTGCTTGACATTTGGGAGCTTCAAAAATCTTTTATCCATTTGAGCACGCAAAGAGATAGGGTCTTCTGGCGTCTATATGGTCCAACGTTGTATGACAGAATGTCTTTAGGACCCTGCACACATTAAATGCTAGAATAGTAGACAGCTAGGTTGTCTCTTGTTGTCAGTAAACGTTGATGTGAGTATTCACCAAAATAGCAATGCCAAATAGCTTGTTCTAAAAGATGTTGACAGAATACGCACAATAGTAAAAGGATATCATCTGCATGCATGCAGAGATACGTTCTGTCTTTATTAAATGCACAGCAGTCAGATAGATAAGAGAAGACTTTGACTATTCAACGCTTTAAGAGATAAGATAAATGTCAAGTCGATATAAACCATAAAGTCGTTGTCTATATGACTTATGAAATCGTTATGAATATCAACAAGTCATTATAGAGAGCAAATCGTTATAGAAAGCAAGTTTATGTGTTCAACAAAGAAATCGTTATGAACACTTAACAAGTCGTTATGAGCTTTAAAGAAATCTTTGCAAGAAGCAAATCATTGCGAATTCTAAAGAAATCATTATGATAACTTACGAAATCGTTACGGCGAGCAAGTCCTTGCGAGTTCTAAAGAAATCGTTATGATAACTTAAGAAATCGTTACGGCGAGCAAGTCGTTGCGAGTTCTAAAGAAATCGTTATGATAACTTAAGAAATCATTACGGCGAGCAAGTCGTTGCGAATTCTAAGGAAATCGTTATGATAACTTACGAAATCATTACGGCAAGCAAGTCGTTGCGAATTCTAAAGAAATCGTTATGATAACTTAAGAAATCGTTGTGACGGGCAAGTTGTTATGAGTTCTGAAGAAATCGTTATGATGACTTATAGAATCGTTGTGAGAACGATTTGTTTGTAATCAAACGATGTCACAGTAAAGAAGTCGTTGTGACTTTTAACAGAAGTCGATGTGGACTTAGAGAAATATGATCTTGACAAGATAAAAGCTTCAGAAAGGTAATACTTACCAATATTGGCTTATTTGACCTTGGTGTATTTCCTGTACTTAAGACTTATGAAGAATGTGTTAGAATTTTTGTTTGATTTTGTTAATCACCAAAATAAATATGTAATTAATTAAAATTACATGGGGACAGACTGAGCATCAATCTCCATCTTTTTGGTGATGATAAAACTTAACAATAAACATAAATAAAGAATCTGAATATTTGCAGAATGTAATGTATTTCAGATATGCTAAGTATTTTTCTCCCCTTAACAATAAGCAAGAATAAAAAAAATCTGAATATCTGCAGAATGCGGAATGTATTTCAGATATGCTCTAAGTATTTTTCTCCCCCTTTTTGTCATTAAGCAAAAAAAAGATAATCTAAGACAAAGAATGAAGAGAAAAGATAAGCAGAGACAAGCAAATGTAGTTTATTCATTCTGAGGAGGTACAGGTAAGTAATAAGCAGGAGATAAGAGTGAGGCAAAATGAGAAATAACTTCCCAGGCCTGCTCTTCCTGCCTCTCAAAATAAGTCTTGAAGGGTCCAGGACCAACAGAATAATTTGGTCCCATAGAAGGAGCCATTCTTTTGAGGTGAAGGACCAACTGAGTTTCAAGGAAATCAATGTACGGATCTCTGTCCAAGGAGTGCTTGTAGAAGGAGACTTTTCCAAAGCTAGCACATGCAAGAAACTGATTAAGGGAAACAGGATAGAATATCTGCCGATGCTTCAATTCTTGGTGCATGGCGACATAGACTTTGTACCTTTCCACCCAAATTTGAAGAGGATCATTTACAAGGTGGAGGGAATTCATATCCAAAAAGGTTGCAGCTGAGATTGGAAGGCGGCCTTCCCTGGCTAAGGTTACATTTGTATCCGAAAATTGCTGAGCAGATAGGGGATAGAACTTGGCCCACCCTGCAGGTGTCAGTCTTTCACATTCTGACAAGGCAGGGGCTAGAATCTCAGCATGGATGTGGCCTAGGTGGTACTCCCTAAAGATAAATCTGGGAAAGCTACCACACTGCCTTTCTGAACTTTGATTCTACCCATCACTCGCGCAAAACGATCAAAAATAACTAAGCCCACTGGTGTATCCATGAGCAAAGAGTGAAGAGGAGGAAGATATGTAGCCTCTGGCAGCTGAAGAGTAGCAAAGTCTACTTGAATTGCTACAGTGCCAAGCTCAGGTCCAAGATTTCTGATGGCTTGCCTGAACTGACTGAGTTGGACTTCAGGTAAACGATGAAGATACCTATAATCATTAACACATGTTGAATTTCCTGATCATCTTGATCTCTTTCTGGATGAAGGGAGCCCAAGAGTTGTTATGGTGGAGCAGAAACCATTCTGACAAGGTGAGAGAGTAATCCCTGGGAGGAAACACTTCAGATCTGGCAGAGAGAAACTTGTTGTAGAGGACCTTATTTGAGCGTGCCTATTCTTCTTCAGATAGGGATTGAGCAAAAGAGAAGATCTTGACCTTGACAACCTTGGTAAGAGAGGTGTAAGGTAGGATGGTTTGAAGATGGTCAGAAAGGTTTAGGAAAGGTAGATTGAAGAAGGTGGCAAAGACAACCTTTGTGAGGTATGCCCTGTAGAGAAGCCTGTTTTTAGTGACCTCTGTGAGAGAAAACCACAAGGGAGGATACAACGGATTAAGAGATGAAGAGGTTTTTCTTTTCTTAGTGGGAGGACAGGAGGGATCAGAGGCATGAATATGCTGGCCAACTTTGAGAACAGAGCCAAGAATAGTGTCCTCAAATTCGTCTTTGATGGGGCTCATATAGGGACCATCAATTTGAGTTCCTTCTGGAATGATGGTGATGAAGGAGGGAGGAGGATGAGAATGAAGAAGGAATGGTGGAGAAGAAGAGGTGTGAGGAGATGGTCCAGCTGATGATGAGGGACCAGAGGAGGAGGCTCCAGCTGATGATGAGGCTGGAGGAACCTCAAGGATAGATGGAGGTGGAGGAATATGAGTGGAAGAGGCAGGAGAAAAGGTAGATTGAGAAGGAAATGGTGTTGGAGAGGAAAAGGGTCTGGGTTGAGGCTTTTTGAAGGTCTGGGGAGCAGGAGGTGCTGTAGAAGCTGAGGGTGGAGATGGAGGAACAGGTGTGTGAGAAGAAAAAGAAGGAGCTGGGGGCTTAGGTGCCAAGACTTCTTCTTCTACCACTGACTGCACAGGATCAGACTCCAATGGCCCTGATGGCCTTGACACCTTCTCAGCTGGCCCTGGAGGCCCTTCAACATGTTTAGCTAGCCCAGATGGCTCTTGCTCATTGACCTCTGCCTCTGCTGCTGCTGCTGCTGCTGCTGCAGCTGCCGGCCCTGATGGCTCGGACACAGGAACTGACGGCCCTGAAGTATCAGCATCCAAGTTCTGATCTGCAGGAGGTGCAGGAGGAGGAGGAGCTTGAGCTCCAACTGCCTTCAGAATCTCAGCTAGCATAGACTTCATACTGCCCATTTCTTTGTTGAACCATTTCATGGCATTTCTTATTTGAGAGATTTCCTTAGTGGTGGATGCTTGGCTCATAAAAATGGAGTTCACATCACATTGAAGAGAGCACAAGATCTCTCCTTGAGCATCTAATCTTTCAACGACAGGTTTCAAATTAATAACAATTTTCTGTCTCACTTGCCTCTCGAAAGGAGTGTCTGCTAAGAGTGGAACTTCAGAAACTACTTCTTTTCCTTTCTGCCTTGCCTCTGAAGCTGGAGGATGCTGATCATCATCTGATTCAGAGGAGCTGGTTGTCTCCCCGTCTCTAGGATCATTACCTGGGGGATTGTCATGTTCCTCCCCCTGAGTGCCATCATCATGTGAACTGGCAAAGACTTCATCAGCAGGCACACTGCCCATAAGCTCATCACATTGTGCTGCTTCTGCTGGTCCACCCTTTAATTTCTCCCCCTCAGTAGGAGCATCTTCTTCCATTGACTCTTGCTCCCCCTGAATGGGAGCATCTTCCATAACAAACTCTTCAGGAGCAACTGATTCCTCAATGTGGCCTGATGCCACAACTTCTTCCTCTGAATTTCCACCAACCTCTGGAGTGACTGGGGTGGAATGAATAGAATCCAACACCTCTCTAAGGATAAAGGCAACAATGGAGGTGGGCAAAGGATCTGCTGCACCTACCACTGCTTCTCCTGCTGGTGCTTCTGGAGGTTGAGATTCGACTGACACTTCAGGGGACCCTGCTAGCTCTGCTGTCCCTGTTACTTGAGCTGCCAATTCAGATGGTCCTGCTGCCTCTTGAACTGCTGATACAACAACTGCTGCCTCAACTTCTGCTGCTAATGCTACTGCTGCTGGTTCTGCTGATGCTTCTGGCACTTCTTCCTGAAAATCTGGAATATCTCCTATAATGGCCTCTCCCTCTGCCACAGAGGTCTTAGACCAAATTCCATCAAGAACTGAGAACCCACTCTTCCTCAGATTTCTGGACCTAATTGCTTGGCCCATCTTCTCAACTACTGCCCCAGATAGATCAACACCAAAGTGTTTGAAGATCTTGGTAAGCAAATGGGCATAGGGCAAAGAGACATTAAGCTTGCTCTTTGTATCCCAAATCTGATCACGGGCAAACCTCATCCTTTCTATCATTACTTCGGCCATGTTGATCTCCTTGTTCTGTATGGCCCAGAACATCATATCCGAATCTGCCTTGGTACAAGAGGAGAATGTTGCACTTCTAGGAACCAGAATCTGACAAACTATGAAATGAAGGAGGCGGTTGAAAGAATTCAACTGATTGATATCTATTTTCCCATCTCTCAGTCTGAACCCTGGTCCTACAATGCCAAGACCTTTAACTTGGGCATCCACGGTGTGAACCCCACTGTGACCGGTTGTACTCACATCAAACAACATCTTCAGAAGATCATGATCAATCTTTATAGGAATACCTTTGACTGAAGACGTCACAGATCCATCTGTCTCTGATTTCAAGCAAACATAGAACGCCTTCACGAGGTCTGGATAGCTAACCTCAGAGAAGGTTGAAATAACTGACCACTTCATCCTGCTTATGGCTGCTACAACACTGTGCATCCCGTTCTTCTCGAGATCAGCAACATCTACTGCTTTATTCCCATAAACCTTAGTCTTCACAAACGTGAACCTCTCCTGCTGCTCAAGAGTAAGGAACTCAGCATCGTAGCCCCCAAGACTTCCAGAGATGACGGATGCAGCCATGGAATCAGGTGAACAGGGTTTCTGGAGGGTTGAGAAGGAAGAAGGAGTGAAAGCCCTCAAGAAATTTGTCGCGGGAAGAAGAGAGGAGCTTCAAACTTGCAGAGAGTCGATGTCCGAATCGTTAGGGCATCGGCTTAGGCAACCAGACGAAAGAGGGAAAAAGGTAGAAGATGGGAGATGAAACGTCCCCACATCGATTTTTGTAATTGAATAAATGCTTTGCGGAAAGTGAGGCGCCAAAAGGCGGCAGAAAGCGACAAAAGAGTTTGACTATTCAAACCGACTTTAATAAAGAAGCGGCCAGGAAAGATAATTTGGATTTCTTTTGCTTAAAAACATGGAGGGAAAAATTTACTTAATTCTGAAAATTTATATGTTAGTTTTAAACAGAAATCTTTTCACAAATTGCACATGCCCAATTCCCTTCTAAGAGATGTAAATCTCTCTTCAGTAAGGCTTTTGTGAAGATATCTGCTAGCTGACCATTTGTATCAATAAATGAAATTTCAATATTACCATTTGCTACATGATCACGAATAAAATGATATCTGACCTCAATATGCTTGGTCCTTGAATGTTGGACTGGATTTTTGGTGAGATTGATAGCACTGGTGTTGTCACACAATAGTGGAATCGATTTGATATTTAATCCAAAATCTTCAAGTTGTTGCTTTATCCATAGGAGTTGTGTACAGCAACTTCCAGCAGCCACGTACTCAGCTTCAGCTGTAGACAGTGCCACTGAATTTTGTTTCTTTGATGACCAAGATATCAAACACCCTGCAAGAAATTGACAACAACCACTGGTGCTTCTTCTATCTACATTGCATCCAGCATAATCAACATCAGAGTATCCTACTAAACTAATTTCACAGGATTTTGGATACCACAGACATATCATGAGTTCTAACTAAGTACCTAAATATTCTTTTTACAGAGATTAAATGAGATTCTCTAGGATCTGCTTGATATCTAGCACACATGCATACACTAAATAAAATATCAGGTCTACTTACTGTTAAGTAAAGTAATGAGCCAATCATACCTCTGTAGATCTTTTGATCTACTTTCTTACCATCCTTGTCACCGTCCATCCTGGTAGATGTACTCATGGGTGTTGACAGTGGCTTGGTGTTATCGAATCCAAATTTCTTCAAGAGTTCTTTGGTGTACTTTGCTTGGCAAATGCGGGTGCCGTCTTTTCCTTGCTTGATTTGCAATCCAAGGAAATAATTGAGCTCTCCCATCATGCTCATCTCAAATTCTCCCTGCATCAACTTTTCAAAGTACTTGCAAATAGATTCATCAGTAGATCCAAAGATAATATCATCTACATAAATCTGTACAAGTAATATACTTTTAACTTTTGATTTTACAAATAAAGTGCTATCTACTTGACCTCTACTGAAACCATGGTTTAGAAGAAAAGAACTAAGCCTTTCATATCAGGCCCTAGGTGCTTGCTTTAAACCATATAATGCCTTATGAAGTTTAAAAACATGATTAGGAAATTCTGTGTCATCAAAACCCGGGGGTTGTTCCACATAAACTTCCTCTTTTATAAAACCATTTAAGAATGCAGATTTGACATCCATTTGAAATAGTTTTAAGTCTAATACTGATGCATATGCAAGTAATATTCTAATAGGCTCAAGTCTAGCTACAGGTGCATAGGTTTCATCGAAATCTATACCTTCCTCTTGGGAATAGCCTTGAGCTACCAGTCTGGCCTTGTTTCTTAAGATCACACCAGTCTCATCCAATTTATTTCTGAACACCCATTTGGTGCCAATAACTAGATGGTCTGATGGTCTAGGAACAAGTGACCATACTTGGTTTCTCTTGAACTGATTTAGTTTATCTTGCATGGCCAAGATCCAAGATTCATCACCAAGAGCTTCATTGACTGTCCTCGGCTCTAATTGAGAAACAAATGCTAAATAATCACAGGGTATCATGTTACCTCTTGTTCTTACCCCAATAGATGGATCACCGATAATATTCTCAGGTGGGTGATCTTTCTTGTATCTCCACTCCTTTGGAAGATTTTCGTGAGTAATTTCCTTTTGTTGCATATCTTTCAGAGGTGGATCATCCTTGTCCTCAATTGATGTATTCTTTAGCTTCTTGGACAATTCATCTGCATTATCATTATCACTATCTTCTTCCTTTCTCAAAGAAGGGTTAGTTTCATCAAAAATAATATGTACAGACTGTTCAATTAATAACGTGTGTTTATTAAATACTCTATAGCCTTTGGGTTTAGAGGTGTACCCCATGAAGATGCCTTCATCTGATTTGGCATCCAACTTACCAATGTCGCTTTTTCCATTGTTGTGGATGAAGCAAGGACATCCAAATGTCCTGAAGTGACTGATCTTTGGTTTCTTTCCTTTGAATAGTTCATATGCAGTCTTCTTTAGGATTGGCCTGATCATTACTCTGTTGATAATGTAGCTTGTTGTGTTGACTGCTTCAGCCCAAAAATACCTTGACAGATCATATTCTGATAGCATTGTTCTTGCCATATCCAATAGATTTCTATTCTTTCTCTCAGCAATTCCATTTTGCTGTGGTGTCCTTGGTGCTGAGAAATTATGCTCAATCCCCTGATCATCACAGAATTTAGCAAATTTTTCATTCTGAAATTCACCACCATGATCTGATCGGATAGAAACAATGCTGAACTTCTGATCCTTCTGGACTTTCTTGCTGAAACTAACAAAGTTTTCAAAGTTTCTCAATGTGTCATCTTTATGCTCTAGGAATGATACCCATGTGAATCTTGAGTAATCATCGACTATGACAAATCTAAAGTTCTTTCCTCCAAGACTGGTAGTTCTCATTGGCCCAAATAGATCCATATGAAGGAGCTCTAAGGGTTTTGAGGTGGTTATCACCGTTTTTGACTTGAAGGAGCTCTTGGTGTGCTTTCCCTTAGCACAAGATCTACAGACACCTTCCATTTTTGCACTGACCTTTGGTAGGCCTTCCACAAGATTTTTCTTTAGCAATTTTCTCATCCCATCTATGCTGCAATGACCCAGTCTTCTGTGCCACAGTTCAGTTGACTGGCTTTTATTTGCTGCCAGGCAAACATCCTGATCCTTGAGTTCTTCAAGATGAAGCGCATACAGGTTTTTCTCCCTATTGGCTTCGAAGATTACTGCTCCATCTTTTAGTATGCTGCACTTTGACTCTTGAAACTGAATCTGATGACCTCTGTCACAAAGCTGGCTAATGCTGATGAGGTTGTGCTTCAGCCCTTTGACAAGCAATACATCTTCAATGACTATTTTTCCTTTGTTGCTCACAGAGCCACTGCCAATTACTATGCCTTTCTCATTGTCTTCATAGGTAACTGTTCCTTCTTCAGCTTGGAGATGGGTGAATAGCTTCTGATTTCCTGACATGTGCCTTGAGCACCCACTGTCCAAATACCATTTGGATGCTCGAGTGTTACCCTGAAATAAAATCATCAAGTTTTAGGTACCCAAATTCTTTTGGGTCCTGATTGGTTAGTATCATTGATTTTACCTTTGATTATCCATTTCTTATGTTTTGTTGGGCATGTTGTTATGATATGTTCTAACTTGTTGCAGTGACTACAGCAGGATAATTTGGTTACTTTTTCCATATATTTGAAGTTAGCTTTGTATGCTATATCTTGTTCGGGTACAAATTTTGGTGTTGGATATGTTTTAGGATAAACTATGGTTTCTTCATTATCTGGGGGTGTATATCCTAATCCATTTTTCTTCTTACCTGATCTTCTGGCACCTTTTAATATGAGGGAGTTTTTACCATTTGTGAATTTTTCTAATGTGCTAGATAACTATATATTTTCTTCTGTTAGTGTCTTGATTTCAGTTTTCAGTTCATCTAAACTTACTTATTTTTCTAATTTAGTTATTTGTTCATTCTTAGCTTTTAGATCTTCACATAGCAGTTCATTTCTTCTTTTAACTTCAGTTATTTGACTTTCTAATTGTTCATTTTCTGATTTTAGATCTGAGTTTGTATTTTCTAGACAAACTATGTTTTTCTTGCTTACTTTTAATAGTTTGGTTACTTCTCTATATTTATTGTATAGTTCGTTGAAAGCTTCTTCTAAACTATCGGAATCTGAACCATTACAAGAATCAAAGGATGAGTCAGAGGTTACCTTTTCTTCGGTATTTGCCATGAAAACCAGGTTGGCTTCTTCCCCATCACTGGTTGAGCTTGACTCACTGTCTGAGTCGCTGCTGTTGCTCCATGCAGTTGCCATAGCTTTCTTCTTATATTTCCTGAACTTCTTGGAGCTCTCTCTCTTCCTGAATTCAGGCTTCTTGAGCTTTGGACATTCAGCTTTGATATGTCCTGGCTTTTTGCACTCGTAGCATATGGGCTCATTCTTCTTTTGATCATTTCCATCTGGTTTCTTGAAGTCTTTATTTCTCTTGAAGTGTCTTCTACCAGATTGGAACTTCTTCTTCTTTGCTAGAATGCGTTGCAATCTTTTTGACAGCATGGCTTCTTCATCTTCACAGCCACTTGAGTTCTCATCTTCAGCTGATGACTCATCTGACTTGTCTTCTTCTGCTTTAAGAGCATTTGAATGCTTCTTTCTGCTAGAGGACTCTCCTAGCCTTTCCATATTGATCTCATGGGCCATGAGGGACCCAATGAGTTTTTCCAAAGACATCCTTTTCAGATCATTAGCTTCTTCAATAGCTGTGACCTTTGGGGTCCATGAGGATGGTAAGGATCTAAGAATTTTCCTCACCATGTCTCCAATCTCATAGGTTTTTCCTAGTCCGGCTAACCCATTTGTGATATCTGTAAATCTACTGAACATGTGGGTTATGGATTCACCTGATTGCATCTGAAATCTTTCATATTGTGTAACAAGATTATCAATTCTTGTCTCCTTCACCTTGTATGTGCCTTCATAGGTAATTCTAAGCTTTTCCCACATCTCCATTGCAGATTTGCAGGCTGAAACTCTGTTGAATTCCTTTTTGCTTAGTGCACAGCACAGAATACTCTTAGCCTTACAGCTCAAGGAGATCTTTTTCTTGTCATCATCTGTTCACTGAGCTTTCTCATTTGTGACTAGGAGATCGCCTTCTTCTACTATTGACCATATCTGATAGTCGTGACCTTGGAGAAAGTACTTCATTCTGGTCATCCAATAAGCATAATCTTCACCATCGAAGAGAGGGGGTCGGTTGACAGACTGACCTTCAATGTTACCTTGGGCTGCCATGGATCTTTACTCTTCAGATCGTTGGATCTTTCTTCTTTGTCGAAGAGACTTGCTCTGATACCACTTGTTGCCTAGTTGACAAGCCCAGAGGGTGGGTCTTTAAAAATCTATTTAGGTGATGCCTGTACGTAAAAGTATACACAAAAACAGTCTTCGATGTTGGTTAGTAACGGTTAGTATGGACAACAAACTCACAAAGAATCAATCACACAACGCAAGGAATTATCCTGGTTCAGACCTCCCTTCCTTAGGAGTCCTACGTCCAGTCCCTGAGCAACAACTCAGGTTTTCACTAACTAGGGTACAGTCCCCCTATGGACACTACAACACCCAGCACAGCTGGTCTTCCTTCACACCAGAAGGTAATAACCACACCCTGGATACCTCACCAGGTCTACCTTCACAACCGAAGGGAACAGCACCTTGGATCCCACCAGGTCTTCCTTCACACACAAAGGGAAACACCACAAAGAGAATAGAATGAATTCAAGCCCCTAGATCAAGCTTTTACAAGCCAAGATCTGGAGCAACAAGCACTGAGAGCAAAAGATCTAAACAAGGCACACTCTCAGAACTACACTGGCTCTCTTAGAAATTCTATTACAGCACAGAGAGCGAAGAGCTAAAGGTGATGAGGAATGAGATTCTTGGCTCTAGACTTCTTGCAGAAGAATTTGAATGCTTGAAATGCGAGATGCTTGTTCTCTACTTCAGTTTTTTTCATTCTTCTCTTCTGTCTTGTATTTATATCTCCTTTTGAAAATACGGTCGTTGAAGTAACCATTGTCTCTTAAATTGATAAACGTTAGACTGCTTGACATTTGGGAGCTTCAACAATCTTTTATCCATTTGAGCACACAAAGAGATAGGGTCTTCTGGCGTCTATATGGTCCAACGTTGTATGACAGAATGTCTTTAGGACCCTGCACACATTAAATGCTAGAACAGTAGACAGCTAGGCTGTCTCTTGTTGTCAGTAAACGTTGATGTGAGTATTCACCAAAATAGCAATGCCAAATAGCTTGTTCTAAAAGATGTTGACAGAATACGCACAATAGTAAAAGGATATCATCTGCATGCATGCGGAGATACGTTCTGTCTTTATTAAATGCACAGCAGTCAGATAGATAAGAGAAGACTTTGACTATTCAACGCTTTAAGAGATAAGATAAATGTCAAGTCGATATAAACCATAAAGTCGTTGTCTATATGACTTATGAAATTGTTATGAATATCAACAAGTCATTATAGAGAGCAAATCGTTATAGAAAGCAAGTTTATGTGTTCAACAAAGAAATTGTTATGAACACTTAACAAGTCGTTATGAGCTTTAATGAAATCTTTGCAAGAAGCAAATCATTGCGAATTCTAAAGAAATCGTTATGATAACTTATGAAATCGTTACGGCGAGCAAGTCGTTGCGAGTTCTAAAGGAATCGTTATGATAACTTAAGAAATCGTTACGGAGAGCAAGTCGTTGTGAGTTCTAAAGAAATCGTTATGATAACTTAAGAAATCGTTACGGCGAGCAAGTCGTTGCGAATTCTAAGGAAATCGTTATGATAACTTATGAAATCATTACGGCAAGTAAGTCATTACGAATTCTAAAGAAATCGTTATGATAACTTAAGAAATCGTTGCGACGAGCAAGTTGTTATGAGTTCTAAAGAAATCGTTACGATGACTTATAGAATCGTTGTGAGAACGATTTGTTTGTAATCAAACGATGTCACAGTAAAGAAGTCGTTGTGACTTTTAACAGAAGTCGATGTGGACTTAGAGAAATATGATCTTGACAAGATAAAAGCTTCAGAAAGGTAATACTTACCAATATTGGCTTATTTGACCTTGGTGTATTTCCTGTACTTAAGACTTATGAAGAATATGTTAGAATTTTTGTTTGATTTTGTTAATCACCAAAATAAATATGTAATTAATTAAAATTACATGGGGACAGACTGAGCATCATGGCCTATTGGTTGTGTTTATGGTGTTTGAGCAGGTTGACAGGGGTTGAGGGTCGAAAATCTGAGCCCAACAAGCCTCTAGTCCACTTTCTATAAACGCGACCAACACAGATGTCGTGTTTTGTGGAAACGCAACCACCTGTGCCATCGCAATTTACATACCGCTTTTCCAAGTGTGCGAATGCATGCGTGCGACGTGGCGCATGCAAGGACGTCGGGTTTTAATTGCGAAACGTCATGATTTAAACATGATCGCGCACCCCGTCATGATTTGGACTGTGATGTTTTGTTGGCTAAGCCTTGGCCAAACAATGCAAAAAATATTGCTTGGCTGAGGGGAGGATTGTTGTGGGGTTTTCAGGCGATTTGGCATTTGTGGCATGAGGTTTGGCGTGCTACCATCGCAAGGAGGTTTTTCGGAGCATGAGAAACTCCAGGGCAATGTTGTTCTTCATGTTCTTCGTATTGGTAGGGGAATGCTTCTCGTTTTTGGATTGAATGGATTGTGATTGAAGTGTTTTATGCATGGGAATGGTTATGTTGAGTAGCAAGCTTGTGTAGGCATTTATATGAAGGCAAATATGGGGTTTGCATACATGTACATGGTGGTTTGTGTGATTTTTAGAGGTGAAGGGCGGGGTGGAAACCGTGGCTCGAAAGGCGATGGGCCCAGACATCATGTTTTGAACGTGATGACTTGATCCTCATGATTCAACCATTGAAATGCGTCGTCTATTTACGTCGCGATTTGAGAGGCAACTACCCGACCCATCACGTTTCTTCGCCAGAGGACAAGAAGCATGTTTTGTGTTATGTAGTGGTTATACATTATTGTTTAATGTATTTTAAAGCATGAAAGTGGTGCATTGGCACACGTCGTGATTGAGATTGTCGGGTTTTCATGGCTTGTGTGTACATGGCAAGTTGGGTAGTACGACGCCTTCCGTGGTTACCTCTCGAGTCGGGTTCCCCAGGTTGTTTGTGAGCCAGGCACGTGGTGCCCGAGGTTTGTCCTAGTACGTGTGTGTACCGTCGAGGTCTGTGTCGTCTTCCTAGACACCCTCACTCCTTTGTTTGAGTTGTACGTTTGGCTAAGGGAAAGACAATAATGAGACAATGACTCGTGTGTTGTGGTTATGTTCGGTCGCTTGTAGCACGCTCTTGGTTGGGGGACGGACACCAATAGATGTACTGGTCCCCAGATAGTCCTGTTTTCCAGTGCCTCACTTTAGGGAGGTCAGACTAGAGTCCTTAAAGGTGCCAGGCATGGAGCTACAGCCGTATGGTCTGCAATTGTGGTGTTGTTTGGTCTCCATAGTTTGTTAACTTTGTTGAGGTGGAGCAGCAGCTAGACCTTTCATCCTTGGCTGTGAAGATAAGAGGTAGACTTGTGTTGCTTGTCCGGGTCAATAGCTGGTGTCATGAGCCAGTCTTCATGACTCGTGTTTGGCGTTAGCTTTCTTTAGCTCATATTTTTTAGCGTAGTTTGCCATTTAATTATTTATGTAAGTTCCATCCATATTGATAATGTAGATTTGTTATTTAATTGCAATTGTAGTACCATGCTCAGATAGCTTCATTAATTGCTTACATAGATGCCTTACTCCTGTTTTTATGTGGTTAATAAGGTTTCAGCGTTTGAGGGAGTTTCCCTACTGAACTGGTGACTTGTGAGTCTGACCCCTACTTCTTTCAGGTGAAGGAGAGAAGGAGGGTTCTCGTCCTTCTTCTAGTTCGGAGCTACATCGTAGCAAATTTGGGTCTACTCCTCCAGCAATGTAATTTTTCCTTTCTATTGTGCCTTGGGGTATGGCCCAGGCTGTAGTACATCGTACATTGACTTTTGTTGAGACTTGGCTATGTAATTCTCATGTAAATATGTGTGGGATGTGCAATCTTATATATATTCAGTGTGTTCTCTTATATTTCCATGGACATATGTGTTGATATCCCTTGCGAGGCATTGGCCTATTCGTTAGAGGTGGAGGCGGATCAAGCTCATTATTAGGTGAACAAGTTTGTACGACGAGGACCGCCATAGTTGGTATCAGAGCAAGGTCCGTGTAAGTATGAAAGAACATGGAGATTTACATAGCTCGATCTCTACCTTTAGTCCACTACTGGTAGTTGACCCTGGTTTTGTATTGATTTGTTAGTATGTTGTGTGGTTTGGAATGTTGTATGTGCAAGATTTGAAATGGTTGACAGGAGGGATTGGGGAGGTGGTAGAGATGAGCTGGAAGAATCTACACATCAGCTGATTGAGAGATTATGGGAGAGTATCACAGAGATACGGACGAGGTAGGATCAGCAGATTCCAGTTCAGTCGGCAGTAGTAGCACCTCAGGTTGTTGAGGAGGCGGTACCATTACCAGTAGCACCACCCCCGCCACCACCAAGAGTTGAGTTACCACCCATGTTCCAGTATCCCCGATTGCACTGGTATGTCTAGTTAGTGTGGAGGAGCCTACTGTGCTAGTGGAGAGATTCTTGAGATTGCAGCCACCCACATATACAGGAGGTCCAAATCCAGATACAGTGGAGCACTGGGTACACGAGATCGAGCGAGTTTTTTGTCACAATGAGGTGTCCACAGGAGGATAGAGTTATTTTAGCTACATACCAGTTGCGAGGGTTTGCGCATGAGTGGTGGAGGCTGAAGATGCAGACAGTGTTTGCAGGAAGGACGGAGGACTCCATCGCTTGGTCAGAGTTTTTGGGGGTATTTAATGATACATTCTTTCTAGTGCATATTCAACAGGAAAAAGGGAACAGTTTAGAACATTGCAACATGGAAACTTGTCAGTTTTGGAGTACCAGATGAGGTTCATGGCATTGAGCAGATATGCACCATATGTGGTTGCAGATGATGCTATGATGGTAGAGTACTTCATCCGAGGTTTGTGGCTAGAACTGTAGAATGCGGTGATCCCTCTTATGTGTAGGACTATAGAGGAGGCAGCGCAGTGGGCATCCATTTTAGAAAGGTCCGTACAGACTCGTCAGTCGGAGGAGTTGGGTAGCTTTCGACTACCACAACGATTCCCAGAAGTTAGCAAGGGTAAGGCACCAGCGGGACCATCTTCTTCAGGATTCAGCAAGTGGGGTTCGAAGTTGAAGAAAATATTCAAAGGACAAGGAGGTGGCAGGCAACAGACTTTTCAGCAGGGATGAGGCTTTAGGCCAGAGGTAGAGGAATCGCAGAAGAGCACAGCAAGGCAGCCCGTGGTTCCTACGGGTTATAGATGTTATAATTGTGATCAACTAGGGCATTTGATCTGAATTATCCCTACCTTAGAGAGTACGGGTATGGTAGAGCAGCGCAGCAGCAGCAGCAGCATCCCCAGCATCTACCAGCAGAGCGAGGCAGAGGATGACCTTTCTAGCGAGGATGAGGACGGGTCATGGCTGTTACTCTGGCGCAAGCAGAGGCTTCGAATCTGATTGATGGTATACTACCTATTTTTGAATTTTTAGCAAAAGTTTTGATAGATCCAGGTGCTTCTCACCCTTTTATTTCTTAAGATTTTATGGATAGTATGGTTCATCTGTTGGAGGAAAAGCAGTGTGAGTTGGTGATAGAGGTTCCTTTAGGTGGTTATATGCTCACTTCTTGTTATGTAGATGAGGTCCCGATAGTGATACAGGGGAATCAATTGCCAGTAAGATTATATGCTTTACAGTTGAAAGAATATGACATAATTATGGGGATGGACTAGTTAGAAGCTTATAGGGCAGTGGTGGATTGCATAAAGAAAAGAGTCAGATTTTGTCATCCTAGTGGAGTTGTGTTTGAATTTCAAGGTATGCCATTTTACACTCCAAAGTTTATCATTTCTGCACTTAGGACTAGAAAGTTGATAAATGCAGGTTGTGTGGCATATTTAGCTTCAGTAAGTTTAGCTGAGTCTGATAAGTCTGATGAGGCAGTTCCAGTGGTTAGAAAATTTGTAGATGTGTTTCCAGATGATTTGCCAGGGTTAGCTCCATATAGAGAAGTGGATTTTATGGTGGAATTGCAGCCAGGTTGTATGCCAATCTCAAAGGCACTGTACAGGATGGCACCAGCAAAGTTAAAAGAGTTGAAAAAGCAATTGTAGGAATTGTTGGAAAAGGTTTCATTAGGCCCAGTCATTCACCTTAGGGAGGCCCGATATTGTTTGTAAGAAAGAAAGATGGTAGTTTTAGAATGTGTATAGACTATCGTCAGCTAAATAAGGTCACTATTAAGAATAAGTATCCATTACCAAGAATAGTATTTAATCAGTTGCAGTCAGCAATGGTGTTCTCCAAGATTGATTTGAGGTCAGGTTATCATCAATTGAGGATCAGGGAAGAAGACATTGATAAGATAGCCTTCAGAACAAGGTATGGTCACTATGAGTTTGTGGTGATGCCATTTGGGTTGACTAATGCACTAGTAGTTTTTATGAATTTGATGAACAGAATATTCCATCTGTATTTAGACAAGTTTATTATGGTCTTTATAGATGATATACTGGTGTATTCAGCAACAGAAGAAGAACATGCGGCACATCTGAGGGTTACTTTGCAGACCTTGAGAGAGCATCAATTGTATGCTAAATTCAGTAAGTGTGAGTTTTGGTTGCGGGAAATCCAGTTTTTGGGTCATGTGATTTTGGGAGAAGGTGTACCGGTGGATCCAGCCAAGGTTGAGGTAGTTATGAAATGGGAAGAGCCAAAGACAGTCACAGAAATTAGAACTTTTCTTGGCTTGGCAGGATATTACATGCGATTTATCCAGGATTTCTCCAAGATTACAGCACCCATGACAAGGTTAACCAAGAAGGGAGTGTAGTTTGTTTGGTCAGCTAATTGTCGTAGGAGCTTTATGGAACTAAAGAGGAGACTTACTACAACACCTGTATTAGTATTACCATCAGGAAGTGGAGGGTTTGTACTATATACAGATGCTTCTAGGAGAGGACTTGGAGCTGTATTAATGCAGCATGGAAAGGTTGTGGCGTATGCGTCCAGGTAGTTAAAGCGGCATGAAGAGAACTACCCAGCTCATGATTTAGAACTGGTAGCAGTGGTCTTTGCTCTGAAATTGTGGAGGCACTATTTGTATGGTGAGAGGTTTGAGATTTTTATAGATTACAAGAGCTTGAAGTATATCTTCTCCGATAAGGATTTGAATCTTCGGCAGCGCAGGTGGATGGAATACTTGAAAGATTATGACATCAGATTGGCATATCACCCCGAAAAGGCGAATGTAGTGGCAGATGCACTGAGCAAAAAGGCAGCATTTAGTCAGATGATGATCAAAGAATGGAAACTATATGAGGACATAGCAAAAAATTCTCTATTCGTTCCAAATAATCAACAGCGAGCAGTGTTGGCTAGCAGTGCAATTGAACCATCAGTATATTGGCATAGTTGAAGCCCAGAGGACAGACAAGAATCTAGTCGTTATCGATCCCACAAAGCTTCCAGAGTTCAAGTTATTACCTCAGTTGCACTTCCTTCTCATGGACTCTAGTATTGGTCCCATTATTTTTGAAAGATTTGCAAGAGTCAAAGCTCGGATTCAGGTCCAAAAGAAGTTTCCTTAGCTTTTTCTCGTTTTCTTTTCGAGAGTATCACAAGGGGTTCATAAAATCTTCAGTTTTAGCCCCTCTGTTAGCTGAATCCGAAATATTTTTTCCTACTGAGTGGCGCAAGAGATATCACCAAGCAGCTCTCCAACTAGATTAGCAAAATGCAACTCAATTCAAATCCGATCAGCCCACATTATCTCCTGAGCAGTTCATGGATCTCAACTCCATCAATCTGGTGACACATCCTTATTCCATCTGGGTTGAACGATACAAAGTATACATTGCTTTGAGGCAGGAACTGCTAGCTCACAACAGTGCTTATCCTATCTCCATAGATCAGCTTCTGCAGCATGCTAGTTCTGGCACCCAAAGCCTCTACAGAATGACTCTCAGTGATACAGAATACTATCAGTTTCTTCAGACGCAGAGGTAGCTTCACATTCAAAATTTCAGTATAGATATGGGGTCTTCCTATGATATCAGTTTGGAATTGTTTAAGAATTATTTTAAAGAGCAAGAAGTCAAAGCTTGGCCTATCATCACACGCATTGCTTCTCTCTTGTCACCTGCCTTCTATATATCAAACTCTCACTAATTAATATCATCCCTCTTGGCCTCCATTTCTCTTTGCATCTTTTATCACCTACTTTTCTTTTTGATTAATGACAAAAAGGGGGAGAACATACTCTGAAAATACATATTTATCACCTACTTAACATTTATTTCAAAAATTTCTTTTCCATACTTTTATTGTTTTGTCATCATTGAAATGGGGGAGATTGATGAACATTTTATCTCCACTTATATATTTTGGTGATAAACAAAACCTTGGAAAATACTTGACTAGCATATTTGTCTGAACCTTGTCAACAAGTATCAAATGAAATAAATTCTGTAAGTTGGATATACTCACCTTAAATTAGAAGAAATTGCATATGATTACCTAAGTCTACATCGATCACTATTGTAAGTTCACATCGACTGTTGTTTCAATATCACATCGATTATGTTTTAACATTGTAACGGCCTCGATGCCTAGACCCTTGGCTCCCACCAAGGATCCGACCATCGGCACCGCCACCCATGGTGTAACGCCCCAAAAATTTTACTTGTTAGGAAAATATAAGTAATGTGGTTATTATACATTGTATGGTCATTAAATTGAAATAATTATAATGTGAGTTTAATTAATGGTAACATACGTTACCCCAGTGTCGTACAAAGAGGTGCGCGCTCCCACAGGGCGACACTGGAAAATGACAACGAAATAAAAATCTGAGAACATCATAATTTCCAAAAAAATGTGGAGATCTCAGAAATATAAATGTCTGAATTTTTCGGCGTACAGACTTCAAGGATAAACCGACGCGACTATTTTCGGGTGATTTTTCACCCAGTGTAAAATAAATTCTAAAAATTAAATAAAAATCACCATAATTTGTAAAACTATTACATTAGCTTATGGTTAAAATTTCAAGACAAATGGACACCATTTGAACCTGTCTACATGTCGATTATTGAATCAACTAATTTAGGGGACAATTACGGGATGGATTTTTGGGTGAATTACGTGTCAGGCTCTACAAAGGCCAGCACGCATGGGGGAGTTTAACACATGGTTAATTGAGGTGTTAGGCTATGATGGGTGCATGTAAAATGTGTCCCCAGTAAAACCCAAGAGGTTTTACTGCGGACACCTACATGGCCGCGTGTCCGGCATTCAAGGGAAGGGTGAGTTTATAAAAGCCTTCCCTCACCTTCGTGGGAGCCTTTCTTCTCCTCCACTGTCGTTGCACTTGCTAGCGTCAGTTGTGAGTGCTGCCTTAGCTCTGGTTGCTGTGAGGAAGCCGTTGCTGCTACTGCAGGAGCTGCTATCTCCACTGCATGTGTGTGGGTGCTTCAAGGAGCAACAGTGGTTGTTGCTGTGAGCACCTGGGGTTTGTCTCTATCTTTTAGTGGGGGTTCTCTAAAGAAAGACTCAATCTCTTCAAGCCAGTAGGATTCATTCCCTCCTTTCTCACTCTTGTCTTTCATACATGCTAAAGAGGCTTTTGCTAAGTTTAAGTGTTCAAGTTCACCAGTCCTCCTCCGGTTGTGTAAATTTTATGTTGGAAGAAGAAGAGTTGTTCTATTCCTTCTTCTTCCATCCTTAGTTCTGGAGCCTTATTTTGAAGTCACAAACATCTTTAGTGCTGTGAGTTTGTTCCCTGTTTAAAGGTGTATATCTTCCATTTCATATTTGAGTTCTTAAGTACTCATGCAATTGAGTGTCCATATTGTAGGATTTTCTCTATTCTCTTTCCTTCTTTATTAGAATCTCCAAGTAGAATGTATACTATATCCAATTCTTGATCTGTGTTCTGAAAAGATCAATAGGTTTGTTCATCTTTCCATTGTGTTCATACTTTAACTAATGCTCATGTTTTGGGCAAAATAACTTGTGAAGAAATTCTTGTAGATGCAAGGAAAAAATCTCTTAGAAGGATTGTATATACTATAATCTTTATTTCATAAGTATTTTCATACCATCCATGTTGTAGAAATCTTCTTCTTTCTCTTTTACCTTTGTTCTGATATCCTGGAAAACAACACTAGTGTCGACACACACCTGGACTGTGTCGACACCACTCTGGATTGTTCTGACTGTTCCTAGAAAATAGCGCTAGTGTCGACACCACCCCTGGACTGTGTCGACACCACTCCTGGACTGTTCTAACTGTTCCCCGGAAAATAGCACTAGTGTCGACACCACCCCTGGACTGTTCTGACTGTTCCCTGGAAAACAGCACTAGTGTTGACACCACCCCTGGACTGTTCTGACTGTTCCCTGGAAAACAGCACTAGTGTCGACACCACCCCTATACTGTGTCGACACCACTCCTGAACTATTCTGACTATTTGATGGAAACCTGAACTAGTGTCAACACCACCCGTGGACTGTGTCGACACCACAGCTTCCTTTGTTCTGGCTGTTTGCTGGAAAACAGCACTAGTGTCGACACCACCCCTGGACTGTGTCGACACACCCCTGGACTGTGTCAACACCACAGTGAACTATGTTGACACCTCAATGACTTGTGTTGACATAGCAGTAACTTGTCTATCTAGTAGTGTCAACTTGTCTTCAGTACAACATGTACCAATATGAGGGATCATTCTTTTAGCCATGGATTATTCCTAAATATCCCAAATTTGCTTGTTCCTTCATGGCTACAACCTTTTGGAATCATTGGTATTAATCATCAAACCTTTGTTTCATGTAAAATCTTGAGTACTTATGTACCCAACTAAATCATTACAAGAATGAGTGTGTTATGATGACAAAGTTATGAGTCTTTGGACTCAATGAGAAATTATGCCTGGGTAAATAGGGCTGGTTCAGTCCTAGGAGGAGCACCCAAATTCGTTAGTGGCCGCGCGGGAACGATAAGGACAAGTGGATGTTGGCATACATCATTTCATGCTTGATTGGTCATCATATCATACATGTGTGTGTGAATGGGTATCTGAACCAGAACTTATGTGTTATCTTGAATGCGTGATTATGCTTCTACATTTCCATTATTCTACATGTATTAATCAGTGGACACGTTTGTCCCTCCATTTAATACTCCATATTAGCAATGTTCAGATTCTTGTCCTGTGATTATATACTTGAGTCCTTTTGTTTAAAGGAATTGAATTCTACTGGGCTATTTAGCTCATTCCTCCTACCTTTTTCAGGTGATCAAGATGGGAATGAAGTCTAAGGGGGATATGTGTGCTGAGTGGACTACCCGTCATCCAGCAAGTCGTTATCTTTTATTTCTCTTATAGTTAGTTGGAATGTAATAATGTTACAGTTTATTTTTATCTGCTCCTCATTTAGACTATAGTGAGGAGTATCATGTAAAAAGCTTCCGCTAAGAGAGTTGTGTATAAATAAACTTTTGTGTTAATTCTCGTGCTTAATATCTGTCATTTTCAGTAAATAGATTTTTACTAGGACGTGACAGATAAAATTGGTATCAAAGCATTAGTACGATAAACCTAGGGATAACCTGTGAGTTGGGGTAGAAACATGGGATTAGTTAGCATGATTTTTGTAACTATAAAAAAATGCTTAACTTGTGTATTATTTTAGCATGGACATGAGTGCTCAACAAAGGTTGGTAGCAGCCATGGAAATGCTACGTCAGGACCTAGAATTATATGCTCAAGCACAGAGGGAAACCCACGTACAGATCAAAGAGGAAGTATTAAATCTTACGGCAGGTGCTTTCATGGCGGGAAATCCACACATTTCATTGGATATTATGAACCAGATCATGAATGATCTGGATGGTCTGAAGCTGGGGCAAGAGATGTTGCTCCATCAGATCGAGGGATATTGGGAGACATTGACGGATGCAGCAAGAGAAATATACTATGGGACCAGAGTAGAACAGCAAGCACCGCCAATGGAAACCGTTATAGATCTGACTCAAAACTAAGAATAGACTTAGACCCTTCATCTTTTTGTAAACCTCTCCTTTTGTGTAAATATTAGTTGTATATATAACTCCCATGTGTATGGGGATTGAGAGGTTAGTGGAGGTATGTTTTGTATGATGGAAGAGTTGGAAGGAGGAGACTGCAGTAACTTAGTTGCTGGTTTGTGATAGTATGCTTTAATGTAAATATTTGACTTATGAATGGAAATGGAGTGTTATATGAATTTGAAATGTATGTATGTGATGAATGCAAGTTTAGGTGGATTATGAAATTAATGTATGTCCTATTGAATGTTTCAGATACTTCCTTAATTTTGTCATGGACGGAGGTGACACTAACTGGAGGAAAATGGAAAATTCGATGCATGACTTGACCCGAGTAATGAGGTCCGTAGCCAGAAATAACAGTCATAATGGGACAAGTCTTTTCAGGGATTTCCAAAGTTTAGATCCTCCAAGATTTGCAGGAAGTACAGACCCGGATGAGGCCGAAAATTGGTTAAAGGACATTGAAAGAATATTCGGAGTGATTAAATGCATCGAGCAAGAGATGATCCGGTTGGTGACTTTTCAGTTGGAATGAGATACTAGAGCATGGTGGGACACCGTGACATCCACATTGGAAGATCCAACTCAAATTAGTTGGGATGAATTTGTGGAATTGTTTAATGACCAGCACTTTTCCGAGGTTGTCCAGGAAAAGAAGGCAAATGAATTTGCTAATCTAAAACAATTGAGGATGTCAGTATCTGAATATGAGGCCCAGTTCGCTCGATTATCTAAGTATGCTCCACATCTCATAGCTACGGATAAGTTAAAAGCCAAGAGGTTCATGAATGGACTATGTCCTATCTATATTATGCAGTTAACCTCACAACTGATTACTACGTATTCGGATATGGTCAAAAGAGCATTGGCTTTGGAAGTTGCAAATGATTTGGTGGAAAAAATTAAAGGAAGGTCGAAAGAAGGATCTTCGGATCGAAAAAGAAAGTTTGAGTCGGGAAATACCCCGAAAGTTCAGCAATCTGGAAAGAAGATAGAGAAGGCTCCAAGTGGAAGCAAGGACGTGTGCAAACACTGTCACGTTAGTGGACACAAGGCGGAAAATTATTGGCATAGATTGGGAGCATGTCTCAGGTGTGGAAGTACTCAGCATCAAATTTCAGATTGTCCGATGATCAAGAATACGCCAGCCAAATCAAATTCCCAAGCAAAGCAACCAAAGCAAGGGAGAATACAAGCTATTCAAGAGGTAGAGCCTGAATCCCCACAAGAAGGCGGACTAATTGAAGGTACACTGATAATAAACTCAAAACCTGCACAAGTATTGTTTGATTCAGGAGCTACGCACTCCTTTATTAGTTATGATTTTGCTAAAACTTTGGAAATACAATCAGTCCCATTGTCTACACAATTGGAAGTGGCAACTCCTTTGAGTAAGGGTAAAAAGCTTAAGGAGTATTACCCTGTTAGTCAGATCCTAATTAATGGACATAACTTATCTGGTGATTTGATATGTTTGGAAATGTGGAATTATGATGTGATCCTTGGGATGGATTGGTTATCTAAGTATCATGTCAATTTAGACTGCCAATTAAGGCGGATTACTTTCCCAGGAAAGGAAATTTGTTCTATAACTTTTGATAAACCCCACACCAGAAGAATATCAATAATTTCAGCAGTTAAGGCTTGTAAGCTAGTACGAAAAGGTTGTCAAGGGTACTTGGCTTCTGTAACGATATTAAATCAAGATATCACCGGATTGGGAGATATTCCAGTGGTAAGAGAATTTCTTGATGTTTTTCCTGAAGAGTTACCTGGTATACCACCTAATAGAGAGGTAAAATTTTTGATTGAATTGGTATTGGGAGCTACACCAATTTCAAGAACACCATACAGGATGTCAATAGAAGAGTTGAAAGTGCTAAAAAGACAATTGCTAGAATTGATCGAAAAAGGATTTATTAGACCTAGTACCTCACCTGGGATGCTCCAGTATTATTTGTGAAGAAAAAAGATGGGTCTATGCGAATATGTATAGATTATCGACAGTTAAACCAATTGACTATAAAGAACAAATACCCACTTCCAAGAATTGATGACCTATTTGATCAATTGTCTGGAGCTCAGTGTTCTCCAAAATTGATTTAAGATCTGGTTATCATCAACTCAAGATTCAAGAGCAAGATATCCACAAAACAGCTTTCCGAACAAGATACGGGCACTACGAATTTGTAGTGATGCCCTTTGGATTAACTAATGCACCTGCTGCATTTATGCGACTGATGAATGACGTGTTTCGAACTTATTTGGATCAATTTGTGGTTGTGTTTATTGATGATATACTGATTTACTCCAAGAGCATAGAAGAACATGAGACACATTTATGGATTACTTTGCAACTATTACAAGATCACAAGCTATATGCAAAGTTTAGTAAATGTGAATTTTGGATGAAGCAAGTAATGTTTTTGGGACACATTATTTCAAAAGAAGGATTGTCTGTGGACTCTTCGAAGATTGAGACCATACAAAAATGGGAGCAACCAAAGAACCTCACTGTGGTTAGAAGTTTTCTGGGTATGGCTAGTTATTACCGGCAATTTGTCCAGAATTTTTCTAGAATTGCCTCGCCTCTCACACAATTGACTAGAACTGCATTTATATGGAGTGAGAGTTGCGAGCAAGCATTTCAATTATTAAAGGAATGTCTATCATCGGCACCAATTCTAGCTTTTCCGGTAGAGGGTAAATTATTTGAGGTTTATACCGACGCTTCAAGTATTGGACTAGGATGTGTATTGATGCAAGATAGAAGAGTCATTGCCTATGCGTCAAGACAATTGAAGACCCATGAGAAAAATTATCCAGTACATGATTTGGAATTAGCCGCAGTAATTTTTGCACTTAAGCTATGGAGGCCCTATTTATATGACAATCAATTTATAGTGTACTCTGATCATAAGAGTCTTAAGTATTTATTTTCACAGAAAGAATTGAACATGAGACAAAGAAGGTGGATGGAGTATATTAAAGATTATGATTTTAAAATTGAATACCATCCAGGGAAAGGAAATACTGTGGTAGATGCACTTAGCAAAAATCCTATAGCAAAGGTGTTTCAATTACAAGTAAAGGAATAGAAATTGTTAGAGGAATTTTCCACATTAAGCTTGCAGGTTGAATCAGAAGAAGGAAAAATTATAATTGATAACTTGACAGTTCAATCAGATTTGATAAAACAAATTGGAGAACATCAGGATAATGATCCTATATTGACAGAGATCCGAGAAAAGTTAACTTTCAAACCGACTTTAATGAGGATATTCATGGGAATCTTCGATTCCGAGACAGGATATGTGTACCGGATAATTCTGAAATCAAGAAGCAATTTTAGAAGATGCTCATCGGTCACGTTACACCATTCATCCTGGAGCTGTCAAGATGTATCAAGATTTAAAGAAGCATTTCTGGTGGTGCAATATGAAGAAAGACATTGTGGGCTTCATAGCAAGATGCCTTACATGTCAGAAAGTTAAAGCTGAGCATCAGAAACCGGCAAGAAAGTTAAAACCACTCGAAGTACCAGAGTGGAAATGGGATAGTATCGGTATGGATTTTATTGTGGGATTACCTAGGACACGAAGTGGATTTGATGCCATATGGGTAATCATTAATCGACTTACTAAGTCAGCTCATTTCTTACCAATCAAGACAAGATGGTCTGTGGGTGTCTTAGCAGCATTGTATATGAAAGAAATTGTCCGATTACATGGAATTCTGAAAAATATAGTGTCAGATAGGGATGCAAGATTTACCTCACATTTTTTGAGAGAACTACAAGATGCATTGGGGACTAAATTAAAGTTTAGCACAGCATTTCATCCTCAGACTGATGGACAAATAGAACGGGTGAATCAAGTTATCGAAGATATGTGCCGAGCTTGTATATTGGAGTTTGGAAATGACTGGAACACTCATTTAGCAATTATGGAATTTGCCCATAATAATAGTTACCAGTCTACCATTCAAATGGCACCATTTGAAGCCTTATACGGCCGTCAATGTAGATCACCATTGTGTTGGGTGGAACTAAAAGAATCACATATTCTTGGACCTGAAATGATCCAAGAAACCACAGAAATTATCAAATTAGTACAAGACAAAATGAAAGCTGCCCAAGACCGACAGAAAAGCTATGCTGATCGTCGAAGAAGAGAAGTGGAATTTCAACAAGGTGAGCATGTGTTTCTTAAAGTATCACCCCGAAGAGGAATCAAGAGATTTGGAATCAAGGGAAAATTAAGTCCAAGGTATATTTAACCATTTGAAATACTAAAAAGAGTTGGGGAAATGATGTATCAATTGGCACTACCACCACAACTATCTAATGTACATGATATTTTTCATGTGTTAATGTTGAGAAAGTACGTATATGACCCAGAGCACATTATTGAATACCAAGGTTTGGAGGTACAAGAAAATTTGGTGTACGAAGAGAGACCAGTAAAGATCCTTGATCGAAAAATCAAGCAACTTCGGAACAAGAAAGTTCCCTTACTAAAGATTCAGTGGAATAAGCGAGGACAAGAAGAGGCAACATGGGAACTAGAAGATGCCATCAAGATCAAATATCCGGAATTGTTCACAGGTTAGTATCCATACTTGGGTGTTATTAAATTTGGAGGACCAAATTTTTTTTAGTGGGGGAGAGTTGTAACGCCCCGAAAATTTTACTTGTTAGGAAAATATAAGTAATGTGGTTATTATACATTTTATGGTCATTAAATTGAAATAATTAGAATGTGAGTTTAATTAATGGTAACATACGTTACCCCAGTATCATACACAGAGGTGCGCGTTCCCACAGGGCGACACCGGAAAATGACAACGAAATAAAAATCCGAGAACATCATAATTTTCAAAAAAATGTGGAGATCTCAGAAATATAAATGTCTGAATTTTTCGGCGTACGGACTTCAAGGATAAGCCGACGCGACTATTTTTCGGGTGATTTTTCACCCAATGTAAAATAAATTCTAAAAATTAAATAAAAATCACCATAATTTGTAAAACAATTACATTAGCTTATGGTTAAATTTTCAAGACAAATGGACACCATTTGAACCTGTCTACATATCGATTATTGAATCAGCTGATTTAGGGGACAATTACGGGATGGATTTTTGGGTGAATTACGTGTCAGGCTCTACAAAGGCCAGCACGCATGGGGGAGTTTAACACATGGTTAATTGAGGTGTTAGGCTATGATGGGTGCATGTAAAATGTGTCCCCAGTAAAACCCAAGAGGTTTTACTGCGGACACCTACATGGTCGCGTGTCCGGCATGCAAGGGAAGGGTGAGTTTATAAAAGCCTTCCCTCACCTTCGTGGGAGCCTTTCTTCTCCTCCACTGCCGTTGCACTTGCTAGCATCAGTTGTGAGTGCTGCCTTAGCTCTGGTTGCTGTGAGGAAGCCGTTGCTGCTGCTGCAGGAGCTGCTATCTCCACTGCATGTGTGTGGGTGCTTCAAGGAGCAACAGTGGGTGGTTGCTGTGAGCACCTGGGGTTTTGTCTCTATCTTTTAGTTGGGGGTTCTTTGAAGAAAGACTCCATCTCCTTCAAGCCATGTAGGATTCATTTCCTCCTTTCTCACTCTTGTCTTTTATACATGCTAAAGAGGCTTTTGCTAAGTGTTTAAGTGTTCAAGTTCACTGGTTCCTCCTCGGGTTGTTGTAAATTTTTTGTTGGGAAGAAGAAGAGTCTTGTTCTATTCCTTCTTCTTCCATCCTTAGTTCTGGAGTCTTATTTTGAAGTCACAAACATCTTTAGTGCAGTGAGTTTGTTCCCTGTTTAAAGGTGTATATCTTCCAATTTCATATTTGAGTTCTTAAGTACTCATGGAATTGAGTGTCCATATTGTAGGATTTTCTCTATTCTCTTTCCTTCTTTATTAGAATCTCCAAGTATGAATGTATACTATATCCACTTCTTGATCTGTGTTCTGAAAAGATCAATAGGTTTGTTCATCTTTCCATTGTGTTCATACTTTAACTAATGCTCATGTTTTGGGCAAAATATACTTGTGAAGAAATTATTGTTAGATGCAAGGAAAAAGTCTCTTAGAAGGATTGTATATACTATAATCCTTATTCATAAGTATTTCATACCATCCATGTTGTAGAAATCTTCTTCTTTCTCTTTTACCTTTGTTCTAACTGTTTTCCTGGAAAACAGCACTAGTGTCGACACCACCCCTGGACTGTGTCGACACCACTACTGGACTGTTCTGACTGTTCCCTGGAAAACAGCACTAGTGTCGACACCACCCCTGGACTGTGTCGACACCACTCCTGGATTGTTCTGACTGTTCTCTGGAAAATAGCACTAGTGTCGACACCACCCCTGGACTGTGTCAACACCACTCCTGAACTATTCTGACTATTTGATGGAAACCTGAACTAGTGTCAACACCACCCTTGGACTGTGTCGACACCACAGCTTCCTTTGTTCTGACTGTTTGCTGGAAAACAGCACTAGTGTCGACACCACCCCTGGACTGTGTCGACACACCCCTGGACTGTGTCAACACCACAGTGAACTATGTTGACACCTCAATGACTTGTGTTGACATAGCAGTAACTTGTCTATCTAGTAGTGTCAACTTGTCTTCAGTACAACATGTACCAATATGAGGGATCATTCTTTTAGCCATGGATTATTCCTAAATATCCCAAATTTGCTTGTTCCTTCATGGCTACAACCTTTTGGAATCATTAGTATTAATCTTCAAACCTTTGTTTCATGTAAAATCTTGAGTACTTGTGTACCCAACTGAATCATTACAAGAATGAGTGTGTTATGATGACAAAGTTATGAGTCTTTGGACTCAATGAGAAATTATGCCTGGGCAAATAGGGCTGGTTCAGTCCTGGGAGGAGCACCCGAATTCGTTAGTGGCCGCGCGGGAACGATAAGGACAAGTGGATGTTGGCATACATCATTTCATGCTTGATTGGTCATCATATCATACATGTGTGTGTGAATGGGTATCTGAACCAGAACTTATGTGTTATCTTGAATGCATGATTATGCTTCTATATTTCCATTATTCTACATGTATTAATCAGTGGACACGTTTGACCCTCCATTAATACTCAATATTAGCAATGTTCAGATTCTTGTCCTGTGATTATATACTTGAGTCCTTTTGTTTAAAGGAATTGAATTCTACTGGGCTATTTAGCTCATTCCTCCTACCTTTTTCAAGTGATCAAGATGGGAATGAAGTCTAAGGGGGATATGTGTGCTGAGTGGACTATCCGTCGTCCAGCAAGTCGTTATCTTTTATTTCTCTTATAGTTAGTTGGAATGTAATAATGTTACAGTTTATTTTTATCTGCTCCTCATTTAGACTATAGTGAGGAGTATCATGTAAAAAGCTTCCGCTAAGAGAGTTGTGTATAAATAAACTTTTGTGTTAATTCTTGTGCTTAATATCTGTCGTTTTTAGTAAATAGATTTTTACTAGGATGTGACACATGGGCCCGAAAACCCGGAAGGGCTAACGGACCAGTCTAACAAGATATGTAACAGAGGTAAGTAACAACTAAACGCACTAAAAAGTACCAACAAGTGAAGGAAAGAGTCCAACATAGTGCACAAGTCTAGTACAGTCTCAAAATAAACAAAGTACAAGTGCAGAAGTAAGGGGATAACAGGTCCCTTAGGGGCATACCCTGAGGGTGAAGTACACAAGTCTGGGGAACACTGCTCACGGAAGACACCATCTACTATGGCCATGTCTCCTCAGCCCGCTGCGGAGGGTGTTGCTGTGAAGTCTCACCTGCAAAAGAGGGAATGAGCTTCACGAAGAAGCCCAGTAAGGACTACCAATCTCCCACTGGTTCTAACAGCAGAATAGATCTATATGTGCGATAAATAAATAAAGTAGTACATCTATCTTACTAACAGAGTAAAGTGCGGAAGCGTAAAGAAACTACATGGTCTACGGTCTATGCTAAACGAAGGGATCAGAAAACCCATGTAAACCACGGCACTGGGAAGAACCCAAGGCTGTAACACAGATAGTAAACAACTGCCTGGACAAAGCCACTAGCTACAGAACAACTACACTAGTCAACCGGTCAGGTGTACCACGGCCTTACCCTCAACCGACAGTCCATGTCTAGCACCTCCTGTCAGAGTGAGACGTGGAACTAGAGTAACCACAACTGTCGTAGTCTGGCCGGACTACGGTCCCACGATTGGCCCCTCTAAATGGTTCCGAAACCACGTAGAGTAAGGCAGTGAGAAAAGGACTAGCTGATCTACGTCGGAAGAGCACCAAACCACCTCAGCATCCCAGACTCAGCTAAGCGAGCTCTACAAATGACTCTACGTCGTTGTCCCCACCATTTTCCCCTCTGATACTAGAGTCTGTGACTCGATCTCGCCCGCCGCCCAGAGAACTCCCTCAAACAGGCGCGCGGAGACCGGGGATCCAGGTAAGGTAACAACATGTCTTGCGAACAAGCCCTCAAGTGCCTAGCACCGGGTGAAAGACTAGGGTAGTACTGTGCTAGGAACAGCACAGGTGCCAAGAAAATAGAGTCGTAGTGGAAGGAAACTCTGAACAGGTCGCCAAGTCCCTTCTCTGTCTGAGAAGGCGATGCACAGGCTATCGCCACCTGAAGGCGACACACTGTCTATCGCGACCTGGGTCATAAGGCGATGGGGTGCCTGTCACGATCCAGTCGCGACATAGGCCTTGTCGCGACCTCAGACACAGGCCCAGGTGACCACCAAAGGCCTCCCACAACACATGGTGAAAACCCGATGAGAAGGCAATAGCCACCCTATCGTGACTAGAACGTGATAGGGTGGGTGTCGCTTCCTCACACCAGAAGGCGACATATCGGGTTATCACGATCTGGGTCGCGACACCAAACGTGTCATGACCACAGACTTACATACCCGATAGCACACCTTCTGTGCCATGCACCATAAATCCGAGAAGTACACGGGGAGGGGAGCATGTAGGACGATGTAAACTGCTCAAATAGGTCCAAACCTCCCTTGCAAATTCCCATGCATGTTAAGGAAAAGGTTCTACACTCAAGAAAACTCACATGCAAGCATGAAACCCTCAACAACCATACCCCATCCCAAGCACAAATCAAACACTATAAGAGCCATCCAAGCATTCCACATAAAGCATAGCATACATGCACAACCTAGCATGAAAACCCAATGAGAAGGTGACAGCCACCCTGTCGCAACCAAAATGCGACAGGGTGGGCGTCGCTTCCTCACACCAGAAGGCGACATATCGGGTTGTCGCGATCTGGGTCGCAACACCAAACCACATACTTACACACCTGAGAGCACACCTTCTATGCCATGCACCATAAATCCAAGAAGTACATGGGGAGGGGAGCATGTAGGACGATGTAAACTGCTCAAATAGGTCCAAACCACCCTTGCAAACGCCCATGCATGTCAACGAAAAGGTTCTACACTCAAGAAAACTCACATGCAAGCATGGAACCCTCAACAACCATACCCCATCCCAAGCACAAATCAAACACTATAAGAGCCTTCCAAGCATTCCACATAAAGCATAGCATACATGCACAACCTAGCATGATCTCTAGGGCTTGGAGAAGGGGTTTGGAGCCCTAACATGATAGAACTAGGGGGAGGTTAAGGCATCCCTACCTCAAAATGAAGATCCAACCCGTTGGGGTCTTCTCGTGTGCATAGCCACCTCCTCCTCTCTCCAAGTTCCATGAAGACTCCGTCCACGAGCAAGGATCATCCTCCTACAAGCCGATGGAGAGGATCACATGAGAAAGAATGCCACACCACGGTCAAATAAGAGCACTTCACTGAGAAGGAACCCCAACCCAAACACAAGGCCAACACACACACACCTCACACAAGAGAAAATACCTCACACAAGCCCTCAACTCCCCTCCACAGACAGGTGAGCTCACAGGCTGGAGGAAGGAGAACACAGGAGAATTGGGGAAGACGAAGGAGTGTTATGTGGCCTACAACCTTTTAAGCCTCGGAGTTCAATGTTGCATTCACTTACTGAACGCGATGGCCAACCTGTCGCTATCTCAAGTCCTGGTCAAACCTGACCAACGAAAACGCCACGTGTCAACCTCGCAGACCTGACACCCAGAACACGACATCTAACCTGTCACCTTCCTGTTGTCAGGGGTTGACACTTGTCCCAACTATCCCGACAGCAAAACGACAAACTACATGTTGCGGTTAGAGGGATGAACGCGACAACATGCCTGTCGCATTTACAAACAAAACGCGACAGCCACCTTGTCGCCTTCAGAAGGCGACAGCCCGATGCGTCGCGACCTTCAAAAGAAGGTGGCTGACCACAAGAGGCCCACAAAAGAGGGGGGTGTTACAAACATCGATTACGGTTCAACATCGATTTCACTTAAACATCGATTCTGTTTCAATATCGACTACGTTTCAACATCAATTACGCTCACATTGATTATAGTTCAGTATTGATTATGCTCACATCGATTTCATTTCAACATCAATTATGCTCACATCGATTTTATTTCAACATCGATTACGCTTACATCGATTTCATCTCAACATAGATTATGTTCACATCGATTTCATTTCAACATCGAATATGCTCACATCGACATCATTTAAATATCAACTCTCTATGAACATCGATTATGCTTGGACATCGACTATCCTTTGAACATCGACTGTCTTTGAACATCAACTCTCTGTGAACATCGATTATGTTCACATCAACTATCCTTTGGACATCGACTGTCTCTGAACATCGACTCTCTTTGAACATCGATTATGTTTTGGACATCGATTGTATTACCTTGATAATGACCTTTACAATTGTTATGTTGATTATGGTTTCAAATAAAGTCTCATTAAACATGATAAAATAGTCTTAATCATATTTTGCCTCACAGTTCCTTTCAAATTTATTTTGAAATAATGTGCATTTCGAATCTTCCTGCAAACTATTGTGTATCCTTTGCATATGAGCATTTATTATGTTAGGTACAGTGTCTATGCACGTCATATTTTAATGGTTACCACTTTACTTATCAGTTAAAACTTTAAATGATGACAAATGGTATTTCCTCTTTAGTATATCCTCCTGCAGTAGGACCAGTGACATTGACTGACAGTTTAGATACATTTGAGTTGTCTATCTTCCAGCATTTATTGTCTACAGGTTTCCAGTGGTCACACATGTTTACAACGTTGGACATATCGTGTTGACCGGAGTAAAGAAGATATCCATATGATCTCCCTCTCACTATGTCTCTATCCAAGCATTTATTATCTGCAGGTTTTTCGGGTTTCTTACTTTGGACCTGCTACAACTATCAAGAAGCATGTTTCAAGATGAGAGACAATGGACACTTCAACGAATACTTCTTCAAGAGAAGATAAATAGAAGTGTGTTGACGAATGCAAGACTATCTTTCACACATAAAGAAAGAAGAGCTCGCCCCTTCATTCAGAAAAAGACTCTTGCTCTTAGCTCTCCACAAAGCATTGTTCTTCCATTCCTTCTAGAGTGTGAGAGCATGTTTTAGATCTAAGAGATCCTCTTCTTAGTGTAATTCCTTTTAGTCTCTCAGATTCTGCCTCAAATCAAGCATTATATTGTTGGTATTAGCTTGGTCTAGATGCCATCACTTCTTTACTCTTCTTTGAGTGCTCCTCCTCATCTGTGAAGAGAGGACCTAGCTGCTGGTTAGTGGGTGGTTCCTTCCCTTTTGTAGAACGGAAGACATGTTGTAACAGGTGGTGTATTGCCTCTTCGTGTAGTGAAGAGAAGGTCAGCTGGTGCTGGATGTGTAAGTGTCCTTAAGGGGGACTGTACCCTTGGTTAGTAGAATCCTAAGCTGTTGCTTGGGGACTGGACATAGAACTCCTTGTGATAGGAGATCTGAACCAGGATAAAATTTATGTTGCTCATGTGATTGCTTTTATATCCTTATTCGCTGCTCATTAACTCTAACTACTTTGTTTAGTGTTTTTAAAGTTATTTTGTCACAGAAAATTTCTAAAACGAATTTTTAGCAATCCATTCACCCCCCCCCCCCTCTAGGCTTGCAACCTGGTCAACAGGAGTGCCACGTAGGGCACACAAGGAGGGGCACATGAGGGTGCCAAGAGAGGAGTGTCATGTGGGGCATGAAGGGAGCGGTTAATCAAGAAAGAAGAAGAAATGGAAGTCCCACCATGATTGCCAATTTGTATAAATCGCTTTTCATCTTTGAAGAACTCCAAGCGTCCACAAAGAAATAGGGTAAAAATAGAGGGAAAATAAAGAATGGATGGAGCACTACTCCTTGATGTGATCATGATTGTGATCGCCAGGCAACATGTGGGTGCCGAAGGAGTACAAATAAGAAGAAAATGCAGCAAGTGCAAATAAGGAGTGATCGCGTGAAATATCTCAAGAAGCAGGAGATTGTGTGGGAGAGAGTGGGTTATTTCTTCTTCTATGAGAGTACGGCCAGCCGTGGTAGAAGACTTCTTCTTGATGATTACCCTCAATAAAAACACAATAAAGATAGAAAATATTAGCTAATGAAAGTGTAGTATCAAATCTCAAATAATGAAATAAGACATGAAGAAGTGGAGAACGACACATCTTTTGCATGGTTGATTTTTAAACCTCTAATGGCCTCTTTGGTAAGGGGGGTAACCCCCTTCCCCCGCTTTGGGGAGCGGGGCAAGGGTACCCCGGGGTACCCCCTTACCCCTTGGTAAGTCTACCCCACCTTAAAAGGTGGGATAGAGGGGGGTTAACTTTTTTCTTTTAAAAAAAATATGAAAAATTATCATAAAATTTTAAATATTCTTTTATTATATATCTCATATTTTATTTATTTTTTTAATTTTTCACATAAAAATAAGTGAAGTCAAAGTTGATAGTTGACTAAAAAAAATGAGGTAACCCATCTCCATCTCAAAAGGAGCGCCCAAAGTAAAATCTCTCTTACCCTGGGTTAACCTACTCTGGGTTAGATTGCTCTACCCTTCAACCAAAGTGGATGATACGTGGGAGACAAGCATGTTATATGTGATTAAAAAATGTGTGTGACGTAAAAGTGTGCACTATAGTTGAGATCTCAATGTGGTGAGATGTGTAGAAACTAAAATAAATAAAAGAGAGGAGAGAGAGAGAGAGAGAGATTGGTATATGGACTTCTTTTATTGAATGACTTGCATAGATAGATTTAATTGCATGGCTTGTATGGATAGATTAATACATGAGAAGACGTCTTGCATGAAGAGAGAGGAGAAATTAAAATAGAATATTTTATAAAATATATAGGTTGGAAGGGAGAGAAGGTGGGAGGGGAATTAAAAATAGGAGAAAGAGACGATTGAATAGAAGAGAGAGAACGGTGGTAGAAAGAGGAGTGGTAAAGAATAATAATTAAAAATTAAGAAAGAGATGATGGAATAGAAGAGAGTGAACGGTGGGAGAGAGAGGAGTGATAGAGAATAATAATTAAAAATAGAAGGGTGGAATAGAAGAGAGAGAATGGTGGGAGGGGAAGAGTGAAATTGTTAACAAAGAGGCGAGAGGGTGATGAGAACGTTTTAAAAAAAGAAAACAATAGAGAGAGGAGAGTGAGAACGATAGAAGAGAGAGGATGTGTACTACAGATTAATTAAGTAGGAAAAGAGAGGGAGATATGTAAAACGATAGATAGGTGGAAAGGATTAAAAAAAGAAGAAAATGGATGAAGGTTTATCGTGTGCACGCACAAAACAAATAAAATAGAGAGGAGCCAGTAGAGAAAACTTATTGCATGGCCTTCTTCATGGGATTAGGGCTTTCAACGTGACGTCTTTATGTGAACTTGGATTTTGGCTGCAGCGCGTGGAGGTCTTCATGCATGGGATGCAAATTTGTAGGCTTTGCAGAGCCTAGCACCTCACAGTGGTAGCTAAGGCGAACAAGGGAGAGAGAGAGAGAGCTTGAACCTTCATGCATGCTGGGGGAGAGAGAGTATTTATGGGAGTTGACATGCTTCCCGAAGTTCCAAACACAGTAGATTTGAGAGATCTGACTTAAATCTCTAGATCGAGTGTGAAAGTTAAATCACGTCGGGTATAGTAAACGTTTTTTTTAAAATACCGAATGTCATTAGACAGTCATTTAGGAAAAAAAATTTGTCTTTTTTCTGCCGCCACCACCATTTGGAAGAGTCAAATTGGCGTCAAGTGTCTATGACACCATTTATAAGTATTTTGCCATTTCCTGCAAAGCTCTTTTAAAAATGTCACCAAAATATTAAAAAAATATCAAAAAATCCTAAAAATGGGAAAATGTGAGAATAAAATGATAAAAAATAAAAAATAACTCAAATTTGTAATTTGGAGGGATATTATGTTGTAACATGAGATCTGCTCATTGTAATGTTATTTTTGACGTTTCTACGGAGAGAAGAAGAGAAGTCTCGACAGGAAAAGTCCATAGACGACCAAGTGAGTGGGATATTTGAGTAGGCGACCAAAAAGAAGCAATCTAAGCAAACCTTCTCCTGAGTTAGAGATCAAGCTTCCAGACGACATCTACCAGGCTAATTCCAATATCAATAAAGTACAAGTGTGGCATCATTAGCAGAGTACCATTGTTCTCTAATCTGATAACACAATCAAACTTTATCATCACTCGTGTGTATGTGTTGCGAGATATGTACAAGTGTTCTGTGTAAATCAAAATTTTTATGTGTGTGTGTGTGGTTGATCTTTACAAGTGTTCTGTACATATCAGAGTGCGCGCGTGTGTGTGGTTTGAGCCTTAGTGCTCGTGTGTGTATGGTTTGAGCCTTGGTGCTCGTGAGCCTTAGTGGTCGTGTGTGTGTGGATTGAGCCATCATGCTCGGGTGTGTTGTACTGAGGTTGTAAGTAGTGTGTGTCTCACTGTATGAGGGGCGGATGTAGGAATCATTAGGTGTGATTTTCAAACCACCTAAAAATCTCTTGTGTCTCTTTGTGGTTTGCCTGATACATGGCTAGATGAATTTATAGGCACGATTCACACACTTAATTTATAATACACACAAGGCTACTTTGGGAGGCGGTACTCTTGGGTAAACCAGGATTATCCAGGGGTAAACCCCTCCTCAAGCTTTGAGGAGGGGAGACTGCTTACTCAGGGGTAACTCTATGTAACCCAAGTTACCCTTGGGTAACTCTACCCCACCTCAAAAGGTGGGGTAGATATGGTTAAGTTTTTTTTTTTTGAATTTTTTTTAAAAATCATCATTAATTTCTAAATATTACTTTATCATATATATCATAAAGTTTTATTATTTTATTTTATTTTTTATAAATAAGTTGAGTCAAAAAGAAATGTTGACCTAAAAAGTAAAAATAACCCATGGGTAACTTCAACCTTCAACCAAAGTGGGGTAGGCTAATTAGTGGGTTAATATACCCCATTGGTAGCTTAACCTCGAACAAAAGTACCCACACAATCTGCTTAATAACATTCTGCATACACATCAACATAGTTCTGGATTGTTAGATAAGTTTGATTAAATTTTTTTGAGGGGTTTAAATTTGTGTGATAGATCGAATTGTTTTTTAAAGTTTAGCTGCTTATGCTAGTAGATCTATTACACCCCCCCCCCTCTAGATCTATTCTTTACTTGCGCACCTATCCTACAGTGAAAACTCACATAAAACTGGGAGCTGGTGAGTACAACACTGTCACGCCCCGACGCGGAATATCGGAACGCGAGGCAGTTGCAAGTAAACGGGTGTAGAGCAAGAACTAGACATCAAACCATTGCATAATGAATAATACTAAAGCGAATACATTTCATTAATAACTTTCCAAATGTCTAGTTACAACCACTAATATCAGAGCCATTCTATAGAGCCCAATTACATTGAAATAAAGCAAAAACTAAACTTCAAACCTAACTACTACAACGTTAAACATAGTAATAGGATGCTAGGGTACTCATGACATCACTCAGGTCGTTCCTGTCCTCTGAGTGTATAGTTCTGTAACGACCCTCTCTTCATACCGATACGATTATACCATCCCATCGTATAAAGGGCGTCGTCACAGTGGGACAGTACCCAACACTAGTCGGTAGGTTGATATGTACCTGGATAGCAATAGAGTACAGCGGAATAAAATAATCAACTCAACTCTTACCCATCACCAACACACATTCCACAATCTAATAGCGAAATAGAAAGACAATGTCCACATTAATATAAGTAAAGATAAAAGAACTACATTGTCCAAATATTGTCCATACAATAACCTTTTCGTGCTAGGAAAAAAAAGAAAGTACAACTAGTAACAGCTCCACAAAATAGTCTTCTAATGACGATCCTCACCAAGCTTCCTTCTAGACCCGATACCTGTCAACCTGTACGCCGAAGCAAGAGTGAGTCCAAAGACTCAGCAAGCAAACGAAGTCTTAAACTTAAACATGTCCACTCACAATATGGCATTAACATTAAAGAGATGCACACTATCATCAAATCACGAAGGTACTCATGGTCCTTACTCTCAACTAGCAATACATATTATCTTCACAGGAGCATGCTTTAGTCTACCATAATTCTATTCTAAATCATGAGCATTACATCATACACATGCACTTATTTTATACACTTAACATGTAGCATGATTCGTCCACACATTCTTTTAATCCATAGATATTTCTACTACTAGAGCATACAATTGAGCGTAAAGAAAAGAACAAGCTAGCACGATGACTACTTTCTTTTCACATGACCTTTTTGTATTTATTTATACAATTTACTTGTTGTTTTAACATAATAAAATCACATGCACATAGTTTCACATTTTGTAGCATGACTGAAGGTTAAAACATGGTGAAACCATTAGCAATCCATGAGCACTTAAGTATGAAACTTTTATACTAATTGAGCCTTTCAACTAGCATGGAATCCAAATATTTTCATGCATTTGCCATATTCATAATCAACCTTTTGCAAACGTGAAAATCCTATTACATGCTCACTACCATTTCATTCACGTGAGAGCTAGATATATATATATATATATATACATTATCATATACCTTCAATCACAACATGATAGCAATTAACGTGAGATTCTCATATGTTTGAAAGGGAAGTTCCTAATATGGATTCTACTCATTCTTACACATGTGAAATACGTTTTGCATACATTTAGGTTTTGCTGTTTGATATGCATTTAACACTTTCATGACATATATCATAAGTTCATAATCTAACACATTATCCCACATGATGATTGCACACTACTCAATCACATTGTTCACTTTTACACATTTGACATGTACACATGTTCACACTTACACAATTTACACATTTCCACATCATTTACTCTTCCACTTTCACTTATCACGTATCACATCAATTGCACTTACCACGTGCATCATGGGCACTTACCACGTGCCATATTCACATATTTCACACTTTATTCATTTTTCATTGCTTAAACAATTTGCCATGACACATAGTCCTAACCACCAGTAGAGGACACTAACAAATATCTCATTCTCATAACTCTTTTCACAACGCATAACACATAACACGACTCATAATCACATACCCACCACCTAGGCAATACAGTGGTGAATCTTGGTACTGCGCAGACCGGGAGAAGCCCTCTCCACCATATATTCTGTGGTACTTGTCCACCTCCAGGATTTCCCTAATGCCTTTAGGACGAACTTTTCACACATAGAGCTTTCCATATGGACTTTTCTATGTACAGCTCTCGAGGCCCCTAGGGTAGCAGTGTCATTTTGGCCCAATTATTACACTTTGCATTCACTTTATCGTATTTCCACGCATTATTCACATATTTTACTTATTCTGTTGAATCATTTATATGTTACATTCCATAAACTCCACATGTCTCAGTTAACCTAACATGATACTACTATTAACAGGGTTCACACATTCAGAAATTTACACTAATCACATTGGGAAAACACTCATCATCCACAGTCATGGTAACATGCATTAATAACTCATTTTCACATGGAAATTCCACAGTTTAAGCTAATGTTACCCAAATCACCTTAAATTTAACCACACATTGTTTGCAGGTTTCAGACTACTCATGCAAATTTTCATAATTTTATGAATTACATAGAATTTACGAAAAATAAAACATTTATCTTCATGCCACTAATAATTCAATTTAATATGGAACATAACATGAATATCAAATTTGATGGTTCAAAGTCCTGAACCTGACATATACATGGTCACAGAAAATTTTTCCCAGATTTATTGCACGACACACAATTTACTGTAATTTTTTTTGAATAACCTACACATGACTTCTATTCCTATTTCAGAAAATGCAGTAAATCACATGAACACAAAAAATTCTCAAATTTGCAGGGCATGGACTGATGCATACATACATGGTTTAGAAAAATTATGGCATCCAAACTCTTATGATTCATGTAAACAGTAGACTAACATATCCAAACTGATTGCTAACATACATTTCAATAAATCTAAAAATTTGCACCATCCACAGAAATGCGCAAGCAATTTACCACACACATCACATTAGCTATTTTACATAACATATAAAAATTACATTATATCCTCATGCGTCAAAAGTCCGAAAATTAATTACTTAAGGCAGAACAGTTTACTGTTCTGCACTGAAGAACTTGGCGGCAGTGTCTGGCCGTTCACAGAGTTGACGGCAAGACCGTGGACGCCCACTGGAGATCTTGGCGTCAAGGCATTGACGCCAAGTTCCTGTCTGTGCAAGCACAGACCGAGCTCCAGGGATTTTGTGAATGTGGGGTTCCAGGGACTCGAGGAAAACCCATAAAAATACTAAAACCCAAGGGGACATGTTTAGGGTTACGATCTAGGTTCACTTGCCTTTGAATAAATCTCCAAACGGATCTAATGGCCGAGAAGCTCTCCTTGGGCAGTGCCAAGAAGCCTCCCAAAACTCCTTTGCTCCGGGTTCTAGGGGGTTGTAGGCCGCAGTCCAGCGCCGGGGTGGTCTTCTCCTATGCTTGGACTTCCTCCTTGTCGAAGAAGATCACCGGATCCAAGCCTCAGGATGCCGGATCTGAGCTCTCAAGTTCAAGTTTTCCTCACATTCCTGAGCTAGGGTTTCCCTTCTAGTAAAGAGCCAAGAGAGCTCTCTAGGTTGCAAGAGGGATGAGTTTTATAGATTAAGGGACAAGAGGCTCGTGCAGGGGCCGAAGGGACATGAGAGCCGTTGGGGAGACATCTCCCCAATCAGAAGCCTGCCCAATGAGTGTTCTCTGCGCTCTGTTGCACACAGAAAATTAGGGATATTGACGTCCACATCCATGGACGGCTACATTAGGGTTGGCATCCGTCGATATGGACGCTGACATAACATGGGCGTCCATACATGTTGACGCCAGACACTCTTCTGCCAGAACTTAAAATCATGCAGAACCATGCTTAATCCACTCATACATGCACATGAAACCTATGTAGTATAGTGTATACACCACTACACCATGTAATATCTAATATTTACTACTAATCCTACACATACACATAGGTACATCAAGATAACAACACGCACATGAATATCTTCATACGCATACAAGGTATAAGGTATAATATGTATATTACTACATCGGGCAATCAATAGCATTTATACCTAGGCATACACAGCATACATAAATACACTAAGATAAGATGTACGTAGATATCTACTATGCATACACACACTTGATTTGACATATATATAGTATACACACACGGGTGTAGCATACTTGTGTACATTATGCTTGAAATAGATGGATACAACATGCGCACCGGTAATTAGATTAACTTGCACAACTTTACCTAACATTGCTTAAGTACTATATGCATAGGATTCCTAATATGCACTATATGCATAATTTAGCCAATTGACTATTCTCACTAATTATCATAAAAATACATGCATGTTATTCATGAGGAGTATAGAATTCCAATATAGACTACTAAATACACTACCATGCTTGAACTCTTTATGTACATGCAATGTACGAAGTACAATGTACGCATTAACTAAACCATGCAATGAACCATGTTTACAACTAAACATACTCATGCATACATAAGTACACCAAGGTGTATGCATGTAGAATTAGGTATACAATTGTCACACGCATAGATAAGACCACACATACGTACATAACACATATGTACTTCATATACTCTCATACAAAATTCCATGAAATAGGTAGTATAGGATATTCTTCAATATTTAGAAAATACATACAATATTACTCAATCATTCTAAGTCTAAGATTCTTGGAAAAGAAAAGAGAACATTCATATCACTTCTTAATTTAGCTAATTGCTCACTTCTACGCGAATATACATATACATATATATATATAATATATATATTATATATATATATAATATATATATATATATATATAATACGTATATGCTCATGCTCAAGAGAAGTATAAAACTTATAGTAGGCACAATGAACTACGCATGCTATGCACACAACAAGCGAACTCCCAACACACCATTCATATACATACATATATATATATATAAGAGAATAAAAATTCGGGGTCTAACAAGTTCATCCTCGGTCTCACTTGAGAACACAACGACAAATAACACAGGGTGAGCGATAACGCCCAGTAGGACTTAAATCTCAATAGTCAAGCAGGCTTTAAATAGTTAATGCGTTAAAGGTATAGTAACTAATGATAGAGCGAGAGAGTCAAGTAAAGTGAAAGATAACATGATAGCACGTGAGCGAAATAGCATAGGTTTCCAGATATAGCATGAGAGTCGAGTATAGCACAAAATAGCAAGGTTATGGGTGATAGATATCTCTGTGACCATTTTTACAAAGGAAATAAATAAAACATTTGTGTGTATTCTAGAATCTCTAAAGATCATTTTGGTTCTTAAATTTAAGTGGTTAGCATGAATTAATTGGATGTGTTTGATGGTGTTCTAGGAATGGCAGACAAAGGAAAGCTATCGACACATCCAGTGAAGATAGACATGAGGAAATTGAAGAAGGTTCTAGGGGGGAAGTTCCCAATGTCCCATTGGCCAGAAACACTCAAGAATGAAGCACTGGGACTCCTGATTTTGCTACTTTTATGTAGTCATTTCAGGGAATGGTACAAACACTAATGAAGAACCAACAAGATGTGGGTGGAGAAAGAATTTCTGGAGCATCGTTGTTAGAGAAAATTAAGAAGATGAGACCTCTAGCCTTCAAAGGAAGCAACCAACCTAAAATTGTAGAAGGATGGGTTAGAGAAATGGAAAAGATATTAAGGCAATTAGATGTGAAGAAGAAGACAAAGTCACATTGGCGACTTATATGCTTCAGGATAGAGCAGATGAATGGTGGCAATCTGCCATGAGAAATGCATTCAGAAATAGAGAAGATAACATTAGTTGGGGAGAATTCCTGAGGAGTTGTATGAAAAATACACTCCACCACATATCAAGGATAGGAAGGAAGTGGAATTTTTGCAATTGGAACAAAAAGACATGACGGTGGCGGAATATGAAACAAAATTCACTGAGCTGAAAAATATGTACCACACATTTGTGATAATGACTCAGAAGGGTAAAGAAGTTTGTGAGATGATTGAAACCTAGTGTGAGGAGTAGGGTAGCTCCACTAGATCCCCAGAGCATGGCTGTGGCACTAAAGACTGTGTTTATAGTGGAATCCGAGTTTATGGAGTATATGAAAAATAAAGAACCAATGGGGGTAAGAAGAAAAATGTATATACCAAGGAAACAAAAGGTCAGAAGCGAAAGGTTGATTCAACAAGCAGCAGGGAGAACAGAAAAAAAAAAAGTTGGCCGTGTGTGTTCAATGTGGAGGAAGACACCCCGGTGATGAATGTTGGAAAGTAGCAGGGAAATATTATGGATGTGGTTAGAAAGGGCATATGATTAAGGACTGTCCACACAAAGCAGACCAGTCAAAAGCGCAAAAGCCACAACCCTACTTTCAGCAAGCCCCAAGACAACAACTAAAGGACCAGCTAGAGTCTTTGCTTTGACAAGGAGGAAGCTCAAGACACCCCCACTGTAGCTGAAGGTATTCTCCTGACCGAAAATATGTATGCTAGAGTGTTATTTGACCCTGGAGCTACTCACTCTTTTATTTCTCGAGTATTTGTTAATTCCATATCTCAGAAACTAGAGAAATTGGTAGGAAGTATGGTACTTGACTATCTGACTGGTCAAATAGCTACACTTACTTCTGTTATTCCTAAAATAAACCTGAAAATAGGAGAATGTGAACTTACTGCATATGTATATGTACTGGATAACATGCAAGATTTTGATATTATACTGGGAATGGATTGGTTAGCAGAAAATCATGCAGTATTAGATTGCCATAAGAAAGTTTTAACATTTAAAAAGTCGGGATTAGTAGATTTCAGCTATACATGCCTAAAGAATAATGGAAACAAGAAGACTATATCAACACTTAAAGCCATGAAATGACTGAGAAATGGTTGTCAAGGTTATCTGGCAAGTGTGATGGTCATATCAAATGAGCATAACAAGTATCAGTTCAAGATATTAATATTGTAAAAGATCCACTACAAGAAATTGCGCGATTAGCGACGGAAAATATTCGTCGCTAATCCGTCGCTAAATGAGGTTTACGAAGCATTTGCAAATGATTAGCGACGGATATAATCTGTCCCAAAAAAACTCGTCGCTAATTTAGCGACGAATACTGTCCGCCGCGGATTCACGATTGATTAACGATAAAATAAATACGTCGCTAATTAGCGACGGATAGGCTTAGCTTCCATATTTTCGTTGAATTAGCGACGGATTGGCGGGGCATTTTTATTGGTCGCTGATCTTATTTTGCGCCGGATTTTTCGTCGCCGATTAGCGACGGATTAGTGTTGGTCGCACAATAATCGTTAAGTTTGCGATGGAACTCCAACATATTTTTTGGGCGAGGGACTCGCCATCGCAATTCCGTCGCTAAGTTCATGTTAAAACGTTTACTACTTTACCGGCGGATTTGCGATGGATTATATCTGTCGCTAAAACCGCCGCTAATCCGTTTTTTGCGATGGACTATCCGTTCACATTTTCGTCGCTAAATTGTCGCTAATCCATGTTTGCCGATGTCTGTGCTTATTTTCGTCGCTAAAACCGTCGCTAATCCGTCGCAAATTTTTAAAAATATATTTTTAAAAAAAACTTTGATAGACTCACAACCCTGTTTTGTTCTAACACACATATACAAAATAATTTACAGTGCTAAATTAAAATTCAGTACAATAAATATTTAAATTATATTTATATGTTATATTAAAAAAATATGATGATAAATCCACCCAATTCTCATAAACATCAAAAAAGTATCAAGATCCACCCAATTCTCACAAACAACAAAAAAGTATTAAGATCCATCCAATTCTCATGAATATCAAAAAAGTATCAAGATCCACCCAATTCTTATGGACATCAAAAAAAAATATCATGATAAATCCACCTAATCTTCATAACATCAAAAAAGTATCGTGATAAATCTACCCGATCCTCATCCTCGTCCTCTCCATCGTGTGTCATAGCAATATCCTGCATTAGATATGTAAAATAAAACACTATTAGACATGAATATGTACATCTATGGAATAATTGTTACAGTAAAAAAAATAGTAACTCTTGCAGAAAAAATTTAACATCCCCTGTTTCCCCCTCCTCCCCCACCTTGGGCACCCCACTCTTGTCAAATGTAGCCATTTAGGTCTTTTTTTTGGCTGCCCTGGGAGATCACTGTCTTTCACACCGCCTTGGTGTTTTTGATGTATAAGTGTTGGGGGTTGGATTTGTTTTGAGTTTTTGACCCATCTATACTTGCACATTCTGATTTCTTCTTCTTCTATATATATATATATATATATATATATTATATATATATATATATATATATATTATATATATATATGCTGTTAAAGAAACGCGCTATGCACGTGTAATATAACTATGTATGTAATAAAATTATTATAATATTCAACATTTTGAAAAAAAATCATTTTAGCTTTTTAAAATGTATGTTTTATCACTTTTATGACATTCGTATACTTTTTTTGTTAATAGTGGTTACAGACAGGTAAGTATTTTCTCCCCTCCCCCAAATTTTCTTCTTGGCCTTTGATTCTTCTTCCATCTTGGTGTGGGATCAGCCAATTCAGCTGAACCCAAGCTGATCCACCCTCGTGTGGCTGACCCCCAGTAAGCATCGGGGTATGAAAAGTCAAGGTGGAAGGTTTTGAGCAAAATCCCACCATATCAACAAATCCAATCTGGTTTTGATTTCCTTACCCTCAAAGGTGAGGCAAGATGGGAGAACACATGTACTTAACCATTAGGATTCTCAGCCATCCCTGCCACCACTGTTTGCCGCCATATGCCTCACACTGAGTCTGCTGCAATAGAATGTAGGATCTGCCTTAGAGAACCTGGCCAAAACAATTCAAATCAGGGGTGATGCATGCCTTATCTCCAACCAACCCGGATGATTCCATTCCTATAACATTAAAAGCTTTAATATAGCTAGTTAAGTGCATGTCATTGAAATAGTTAATCCCACTTTTCACCTTCTCAAAGAATCTAACCTTCTCTTTTGCAGACATTTCTTTGTCTATTTTATGATGATCAGAGAATAACCAAAGGTTTAAGTTTATAGTTTATTTTTCTCTACTCTGGAGAACAGATGAAATTATTGAAAGACGATGAAGCCATATTCATCAAGTTTGACACAACATATCAGGGTTCAAAAGATAAGAGAACTCGAAAAGACATTTTTAAAGCAACGTGCCTCTTGGGGAAAAGCAAATATACATCAGGACAAAGAGCCCTCGGTAAGAATTCTGAGAGATCTCTCATGATGGCAAGCCACAACTTCTGTGGAAGCACAACACCAACCTGATGTGAGAAAATTATGCCAGGTAGCTTGGCACATACTACTCTAATAATCTTTGATGTCCTATTATATACTGCCATTTTTAGAATGTTGAAGGTTACCCAGATGGCAAAAGCCACAAGGCAAAAAAGCCATGGAGACATCCATGACCGGCACATTACTATTCTTTTTGTGCACACATTTTCTGCCTTATGATATAAGCATTGTAGACGTTGTGACTTGCTAAAAAAGTGTTAATTCATCAAGCTGCATGAAAATTCAATGCACAAGCCACCAACCGCAAAATCAAATATTGGATGCTCATCATCTACATCTGAAGCATCCCTTGCAGTATTCAACAAAATCCCAACAAAGGGAAAAAAGACAAGAAATAAAGTGAGTGATAGTTAACTAAACAAATCAACATCCTAATACATCAATGGTGACCAGTACCTACCAGCATCGTGGTTAATGTCAATGGGAACCACGTCTCGCTGTTTGTGGACTGCCAAAAGAGTAAACTAAGTAATAGAAAATATGAAAGACGACAGCACAGTAAACAAAAAGATGAAAGAAAAAAAGGTCTAATGCGAATGAAAGTTAAACATAAGATGCTAGATAGGAAGAGATAAAAGGAATGCATTCACACAGGCATCAATCTCCTCATCCATATTTTATTCTCCAAAGGAATTGGCCCTTTGTTGGAGATGAGGGCGACCATTGAATTTGGGGTTCTTTGGGTGCTTCTTTGCCTATTTGATCCCTTTCCCATCACGACCGTTTCTTAGACCCTGTGACAATGTACGTGAAGCAAACTGTAGGAGAAGGTGGACAATGATAAAATTTAAGACTAAAATGTTTCAACATGAAAAAGTAATTACACAATAGATTTTATCATAAATTCTCAACAATCTTTTATTGATATATTAGAGATATAAATGTTACTACAAAAAATATTATCATAAATCATCGATCATTTTGAAATCAAAGTTTAATGACATTCTTATCATTATATCTTCCAGAACACAATTAAATAAATTTTCATAAAACACAATTTCACTTTATGTATTCACTAATTATGGTTCTTCCTTCAATTGCACTTTATGCCTTTCTACTGTCTATCATCAACAACTTGGTATGTGTAAAAGGAACTAAATATGGATTTTATCTTTCACATCCTAAAGTTAAAACCAGTCTCACTAAGCCTTTTTCTTCATTTTCACTACAAACATGATATATCAATAAGGTTGTATGCTGGAGAAGTATTCTACTATAAAAAAGGAGGATATGAGAGTGCAAGGTTTCGGATCGATCATCCTGTTAGATCAGAATCCTGGATGTATACCCACGGCATGTTTCTTTCAGTAATATAATGTATGTGAAGAGTGTTACGGGAATTTTTTTAGGCCTTCTCTGCCAATTTCAGTAAATGACACTGATTACTGTCTTTCAACAGGAGTTCAAATGAAGTGTTTGTATTGTACTGTTAAATTAATGGTCTAATTACTGCTGGGTAAACTATTCCAAAAAGTTTCCAGTTTCTTGGAAACTATCATGATATAGATATCCTATCACATGGTATCCATAGTCTATTGTCCTTTGATTTCATTTTAAAAAGCATGGAAAGCACTAAACTACAAACTGATAATTTGGGTGTCGTTACTGAACTACTAATGCACTATTGCAGTAGCGAGGCCATGTAACCCATTTCCCATCAAAAAATTAGTAGAAAAATGAATCATTTTCTTTAGTTTTGTACTCTTGTGCAGGTAATGAACACTGAAGAAAAGAAAACAAAAAGGCAAGAGATATTTACCAACAGAACAATTCACCACTACTAGGAGGATAAACTGCTCTGCATTGAATTTATGTGGCATGAAGAGGCCAAAAGGAAGAAGGTGACAGAGACGTTACCACTGTTTTTGGGTGCAAATGATTGCACTTAACCATTGAAGAGGAAGAGGAGGGAACATTTAATTTTCCCTTCCCAGATCTTTTACTCAGCATAAATATTACCTAAATGGAACTTAGGTGGAGTCGTGGGGTGGTGCTTTTGAATTCTTGCACGTCTCCAACATCCCTAACCCCCTTCCCCCTCCCAAGAAAAAAAAATGCATCTAATTCCAAAGACGCTTAATAGCAAGTTAATAACTTCATCATCTGCAACTTATTCCCTTGGCAAATATATAATGTATGTGCACTACGGCACTATATGTGGCCTCATATAGAATATTCTTTAGATGAGACTTAACATAATCAGTCACTTCCTGTAATGAGAATTCCATCTTCACACTTTCTCGTAATTAACAATTTTGTTCATTTTCAAGAAAACTGAACATATACATGATAAGGGAATCTACGTCACTAAATGTCATTGAAAATCAAGAAAAAATAAACAGGCAGAAATTATTGTGTAACTTATGATATCCTAGCAAGCAGATATTATGAAATCCTAGCAAGCAGATATTTCGTTTTTCTTCATGTAATAAGGATTAAAAAAGTAAAATTCTAGTTAGCCAGGGTGTGAGCAAGCCTCCAGCAAGATATTCAAAAGATGCGACAGATTAGACAGCAACCTAATTAAAGCACCTTAACCCTATTTCCAATCATTGGAACAATTACCTACAGCAAGATATGCAAAAGATGCCCCAGAAAGATAGCCAGGAACCTAATTAAAGCACACTTTAGTTTTGCATGTCCTGGACTATCATTGATATGTCATATATGTGCATACACTTGTCACAGCACAAAAAGTAAGAGAAATCAATTTCTTAGGACACTAAGAGAAATAAATTTCTTAGGACACTTTCACCATAACAATAATGCACATAAGCTCCAGTTTGTTGGATGACCTAGCCTAATGGTTCATAAAGTGTATACAATAATGGAGCCTTCTACACACATAGCTTAAGTTTTTGAGTTGGATGACCCAGCCAAATAAACTCCAATATAGTGTCACACAATATTCCAATAAATAAGGGGAAATGATGAATCAACACCACCACCATCATGCACCAGATCCCCCCAAAGACTATGACTCTTCTCCTAAGAATCTAACTAAATGGCTTCTGAAATAAAGTAGACAAATTGAAGATATAATAAAATGCATAAAAACATCAATAAACCACAGGAAGGAAGCAATCAGCATTGAAACTATATAATAGACGATTATAATAAATAGAAATGCTATATAATAGACAAAAGATAGCAATTCTAGGAATTCCAGAAATATCAAACCCAAAAAAAATCTCTCCATAAAACTATTGTTGACAGCAAACTTATTGAACTACTTTAATATGCTAATATGTACTTTAAAATCCAAAACTATAACATCTCAGCTTTTAAAATAAAAGTTATTTTAAAACCATAACATCTCAGCTTTGAAAACCAAAATGTGAAATTTGTGACAGAACTTTATTTCTTAACACATCATCCACTGAAGATAACCTGACAGTGCATAACATCTTGCAGCTACCTCTATGTTGTTTATAATCTCGAGCTTGTTTATAACATGGTATCAGAATATAGGTTTATAATATGGTATCAGATATTATAAAATCATTGTAGGTACAATATTGAGAAAAAAATGAAGATTGTTATGAATAACCAGACAGTGTCATGGATGTGTAGGGATTCTATACAAAATATAGCACATATCCAAGACAACTGAAAATCCTCAAAAAAAACATAAGCCTACAAACTATAAATATAGCTCTTATCAACCAAATTCAGTGTATTTTGAAAGAATTGACCACAAATCATAATCTTAAAACTCACAACATTAAAAAACAAATGGGAAAATGCTCTGCCTCTAATGATGGGTGTTGAGGGAGAAAAACAGTAATCAAATAACAAAAAGACCTGCTACTGCTTAATATCTTAATTGACTTTTCTTTTAAAAAAAAGTAACCCACCTAGTATCTTCTACTGTTACCCTGCCCATAACAAATTTAAGAACCTAAACTCTAAGATCTGTGCACCCAAATACAAATTTAACATACCCATTAACATACCCATAGATATTATAAAATCCCTCTCATCTCAGATTGGATTAAATGAAAAGGAAATTGGACAGAACAATGAGAGCAAACATAAATGGATAGGGTAAATGCCTTTTGTGTGCACTCAAGTTAAAAGTTTTTAATACAATGATAATGACATTTCAACCATTGTAAAAATTTAAAGAGCAAAATAAGGTATGATCATTACATCAAACTAGTAGGGATTATCAAAACTTAGAAATCAAAAATGTCTGGCCATTATAATTGACATGCTTCGTAAACCATAAATCAATGACTTTTAAAAATATGTTGACACACACTTAACTTGTAAAAATATGTTAAAAATTAAGATCAGTAAATATTAATAATATAGAATAATAAAAATGCATAGACTAAAGTAGACAAAAATGAACTATATAGGCAGTCATATAGGCTGTTACTCAACAGAAGAATCTCCTGTTCATCCAAATTTTTTCGAAAATCTAGGAACCCAGCCTCCCCCCTTTTCATCGTGAGCAAGGGGTCAACTTCTGCTACCTCAGGTGCTCTGTAATGCTGAAGAAATGTGGGAACAACAGCACCAATGGCTATCTATCATACCATGCATAAGGCCAAAGAAAGACCTTTTGATGACTACCCATGAAAAGAGGCATGACTTGTGCAAGAGATACTTTTTCAGAGGCTAAGACATGAGAAGTGTGAGTAATATGATCTCTCACCTTTTAGTGAAGTCATGCCTCTGTTCATGGGTAATCTCCAACCTACCAAATTCAGATTTTCTGAAACACACTTCTATAACATTTTTTTCTCACTGCTCACCACTTTTTAGTTTGGTACTCACAACAACTTCCACAAAGATCTTAAAGAACGTAGACTAAATGCTGGATTAACACAAGAGCTATTTAGTCCAGTTGAATTACGTTTATAAAACAAAGATCTGTCCACCAAAGAACAAATTCATCAAGAAGAAATCAGCCAATTTCTAAAACATTCATCACATATGACATAGTCAAGAGCTTCATCAAGATACATGAGCCAACATCATAAGTAATTGACCTGACAAGTTAGGGAACTCACAAACAGAGGTTAATTGCAAGGGTGTGTAAGATACATAAAAGAATGTGAAAATAAGATGGAAAATCTGCAAATAAAGAGTCAGGAAGATTTTTTGCAAATAACCCTAAAAGAATGAAGCAACTCCGAAATTCTAATCCCCCATGAAAAGAAAAGAAAAGTTTTCTGGATAAAACGGAAAGGGAAATCACCAACATACGGTTTAATTCATGGGCTATTTAACAGTTTAACTATAAAGTTAGAGACTTCGACACTAACACAGCAGAAAACTGAATTAGAAAGTGAGGTGGCATACCGGTGATGAAATATGTGTGCAACAAATGCAAGATTCAAATTTGGAGAGCCCTTAGCAATGTCTTTTGGATCCAATACTTACATCCTACATTAAAATACATTCACACATCCTGCAAAAAATATATTCACGCACATATATATAATATAAAAGTTGAGCCACCACCCAGGCTCGCTGGATTAAATAAAGATGAGCCACCACCCAGGCTCGTTGGATCTTCCCTGAACAACGAGCCTCAAAAAATGAAAGCAACTAGATTGATCTTCGCACGTGTTCCAAACAAAATCTGTCATCATATTTTATAAATATATATATATTAATAAAAAGATAGATAAGCCAACACATTTATTAAATATATAACACAACATGACAGGAATATCAACAATTACAAGAAAACTAAATAGTATGATGCAGTTTATCAAACTCCCATTAAGAAGCAAAGAACAAAGGGCCATCAGTAGAGAAAAATTCATCCCTCTCTCCTGTCATCAACACCATATAAGGCTATAATATATTTGTTGTTAGCATTCTTCTGATGCTATGGTTTAAATTCTTGATGTGGACCTAATCCTTTTTCCCTCCGCATGATTTGGATTTAGTTTTAGAGGGTTATGGCTTAAAACTACATGATGTTTCAAATCTTCTTTTGCAAAGTGGATGGTAGCGTTATATAATTAAGTTGGAAAAGAAAACTTACAGTGTAGTAATCTTCATGTCTGGTATGCTTTGTTTTCTGTCAATATTTTATTTTTTCTCAGGATTAAAAAAAAGATGAAATACATGCTTCCTCTAGATTAATAAAAAAACTGTAAAAAACATACATAGGATTCAAATCATCAATGCACAGACTGATTAAAGTACATTCCATTTCAACTAGCAATGACTTACTGGTGCTTAGTTGACTCTAGGGATTTAGGTAATATAAGAAGTATTCTTGAAAAGAAATACAACCAATTAATTCGCTTTCTTGCTTGCTTCCACACTCTGGGGGCTCATTTCTAATGGATTCCACAATAGGGGTGGCAAGAACCCATGGCCAGCCAAGCCCACAGGGGTTGCCATGATGGGAGCATCCACAACAGGCGGTGGCACCCGGACCAAAGGAATGGTGGGTCTGGTTGCTAGCAGGTTCAGATCGGAGGCTCCTCAGAAGGGCATTCGGGGCAACTGGAGCCCCACCCCCACTGCCCCTCCCCACTGAACCCCCACCCCATCACCGAAGCCCCATGTTAGTTATGGGTGTCCTCAAGCCAATCATAACTTATACAATCTTGTTCTTTGATAATAATAATAAGACTTTTATATTCATTATGTGTAATTCGTTTATCGTTTCATTATGAAGTCCATGAATATACACAACGGATATTAATTATGATGAGATCATAACAATGAGATTAATATCCTTTAAACGTATATTCTTAATTGTTCCTAGTCGGAGGATATTCGAGAAGGATATCGGATATCCGGTTAGACTAGTACAGGTTGCACCTGCTCATATGATGAGGGTGACTGGTCTCATAGTCACTTGTGTGGAGACACTAAGGTGAATCTGTAGGTGCTCATTGGAGAATGAGTTCACTGAACTGATCCGTTATGAATCGCTGGATGGTAATGTTACCTAACTGTCAACCAGCTAGATTCATTGTCACAGTGGCGTGATTGGTCCTTAGACCTGAGACACCAAGGACACCTTGTTGGTGGACTTCTAGATTTTGACCTTAACTTATAGATCTCTAGCCATGGGGTCTTAATCAGTTAAGTGTTCGGATCTAGCGGAATACCTTCGAAGGTGATTGTGTGGTCAACATGGGATCGCTCGCTCTCGGTAATAAGAGAGTGAATGCTCTAGGGAAAGATACCTAATAGTCCCTGGCCAGGGCATGACTACTTATCAGAAAAGGAGTTTTCTGATATTATTATGTGGCATCTAATCAAAGTGAGTGCGCGTATTAGGGTTTGACAGTTGACCATACCCTAAGTGCACTCGGGAGCATTGTACGAGCGAAGGATTATAGTCACGTGGTATCTGTTGACACAAAAGGTTCCTTGAATGGGTTGATGAACAATGCTTTCCAGGATCAAGTGGTGTTGCTTGGCACCCAACTTGATTGGAAGCCCGGTCAATTATCATGAGACGATAATTGATTGTGTAATTAATTAATATGAGATATTAATTAGTTACAGTAAGTCAATAAAGAGTTATTGGGCTTAATGGGCTGAAATTTGGACTAGCACTTGGGCCTAGAGGGTCACACGCAATAGAGTTTCGAGCAGACTGGGCAGGATGACCGATATAGACATTAACTGGGTTTTTGTGAAAAACTGTAGAGTCTATATATACACGTGGAGAGTTAAACCCTGGCCCAAGCTCCAGGCTCTCTCCCTGGCCGCCACCTCCTCTCTCTCTCCCTGGGCGCCCCCACCTTCTCTCTCTCCTCTCTCTGGCACATGGTGGAGTTGAGATCCGGGAGACGCGTGGAGAACGAGGAGATCCCGTCTGCGTCCGGAGCTCGCGTGGATACGTCTAGAGGCCGGACACCTGAACGGCTTGAAGCACCAGCGCCTCCGGTGCTACCTCCTCCCCAGATTCGGGAGGTTCGCAACCCCGCAATGGTAAAGATCGGATCTTCCTACGTGCGGGTTCTCTGTTTTTGTTCGATTCCGACTGCCGGCAACGATATCTACCTGAGGGAATCACGCTTTCCGCTGTGCTCTGATCGATTCCTTACACCCCACCCCCACCCCATCGCCGAGCCCCACCCCCACTGCCCCCTCCCCACCCCCAACCCCCCAACCACCCCACCCCCACTGAATCCCCCAACCCTCCTCTCACCAACCTCCCCCTCCCCCCAGCGACCACCACCCTCCCCTCACCAGCCTCCCAATCCACAGAGAGAGAGAGAGACAGAGAGACAGAGAGACAGAGAGAGAGAGAGAGAGAGAGAACCTGCGGTGGAGCTTGTGGCGGCCGACAATGGCGGTGTCAGAGCAGATCGCCGGCGGCGGTTGCGGCAATGGTGGCGTCGGAGCAGCAGATCGGCGGTGGCGGCGGCGAGGGCGTCGAACTAGCAGATCGAGAGGGTAGAGAGAGGCTAGGAGGGGGAGATTCTTCGCGAGAGGGGAGAGAGGGGCTGGGCGGGGGGGGTTTCTTCATGAGAGGGGAGAGAGAGGCTGGGCAGGGGGGGGGATGTTTCGCGGAGGAAGCCAGGAGGGTGGGGCGGTTTCACGGAGGGGAGAGAGAGGATGGGCGGGGAAGTGGGGGGTGTGGTTTTCGCGGGTGTGAGGAGGGAAACCAGCATGTCAATTCTTCCCTTTTAATATAATTATATTTATATATAACTATTATAGATTTAATTATATTATATATATACAATCAGATTTTATTATATCTATTTACGTTTGTGTTAATATATTTATCAATGATTATGTTTAAATAAATATATATAATTATGATATATTAATTTACATTATATATTTAGTAAAAGTTAACTATATCTATTTATTTTCTATGTAAATGTATTCATATATGTGAATATATATACTTAATTATACATGTAAATATTTTTATTAAACTATTTAATATTTAATCATATTATACATATTTAACCAAATTCACTATATCTATATATCTCTCTTTATATATAGATATATATTGACACCGATGTCTCCCCGCGCTCTGAAGACCAAGTTGTCTATATGTTGATGACTACATGAGTTATATCAATCTTTGTAGATGGTTATAATAAAGTCGTCTATATATATAAAGTGGTTGTCAAGCAACTATCACCTTATAATTTAATGAATGGTTTTGAAACTGTCAACAAAGATTATGTATGTACACGTCTTTTTCCAACCATCTACATATGTTAACAAGATGTGTGATTTATTCTCAACTTTTTATATAATTATATTATATATAAATAATATGTTTTTAATTATATTATATAAGAAAAATTAATTAAAAGTTTCTGACTATAATTCCTTGGTTCTTACTGTAATATGATTTAACGCATATTGTAACAGGAGATAACATTTACTATAATGAATTACAACTCTATCAGAGACTAGAAAATAAGTCAAATATCTATTAGAGACCTAATTAATTTTCCCTATTATATTCAATCATATTTTACTATATATATTTACATTTGTGTTAATATATTTATCGATGACTGTGTCTAAGTAAATATATATAGTTATGTATAATTATGATATGTTGATTTACATTATAGATATATATTGGCACCGAAGACTATATCTATATATTGATATACTTATTGACAATGATATCTTGACACTAATATATATATTGACACCGATGATATATATTGACACCGATATCTATATATTGATATACTTAACTAAATTTAACTATATCTATATATCTCTCTCTATATATTGACACCGATGACTCTCCACGCTTCAAAGACCACATATATATAACATAGGTGACTACCTGACTTATAGATGGCTACAATAAAATCGTGTATATAAACACATGAGTGAAGATCTATTTCTTTGTTCTATCAAACATGTAATATTATTAACCTCCATATGCATCACATTTTTATTTGTGAATATACGAGTTCTAATTCTTTCCTAAAATGTTTGGTACAAGATCCTCTATTTACAACTTCATATGCATCTTTATTATGTTATATATTTAATTTATAAATATATAACATTTATAATATTTTTGTTATTTTTAGTTGATTATTTCCTATATTTTCTATTCTTTTACGTCGCATAAGAACAATAAAATTCACTTTATAGACCCCTCCCTAAAAGATACTTTTTTTTTAAATTGGGACACCCAAACTAATTATCTACAATCTTCTTCATCTATACACAAACATTGATTCAATTATGTTTGACATTTAGTGTATTCAAGAAGTGGTTATGAGTATAGTTTATATATTTGAAGTTTACATATTTTTATATATTTAATGATATGAGTATAGCCATTAATTTAAAAATGTTAGCTAATGTATAATTTTCCTATAGTATTCATAATCAACTACATATTAAATAATTATTATTATTAATCATTTTTATCTTAATATTATTTTTAATATATAAAATTTAAATCTTAAGTTTTGAATATTTATTTGACGAGTTATAATTATATAGAGAATAATTTACATCCACATACAAATATGCATATAGACAGGTTAGTATAGGCGTCTACATATCCTTCATATGTAGACGGCTACGCAAAGCCGTCTACATATCTGCCATACGTAGACGACTAATATTACGCGTCTACATAACTTATGTAGATGCCTTAAAATAGCCGTCTACGTATGATCGATATGTAGAAGGCTACCTGTAGCCATCTACATAAGAAGGATATGTAGACGGCTACACTAAGCCGTCTACATATATATGTTATTTAGACGCGTAATATTAGTCGTCTACGTATGGTAGATATGTAGACGACTTTGCGTAGCCGTCTACATATGAAGGATATGTAGACGGCTATACTAAGCTGTCTACATGCATATTTATAGCAGTCTACATATGTAAGATATTTAGACGACTACTTTAAGCCGTCTACATATCCATCATACGTGGACAGCTATGAATAACCGTCTACAAATACTAATTTTTTGTAGACGGCAACGATTTATAGCCGTCTACATATACTACATTTTTTGTAGTGAAAAAATGTAACTTATAAATTTATATTATATATTTTTCTTTATTTTATTTTATATAATAATTATATATAATATATTTATTTAAATAATGAAAATAATTATATCTATAATGTAGCTAAACTACCATAATATAAATAAAATAGGTAATAGTTAGCAACAATGGTTAATAATAATTAAGTAAAAATAATATATAATGTACACATATCTTCAATAAACTAAAAGTGTAACTAATGAATTTGTATTTATCTTATTTATTTTTTAAATATAATATATAAATTATATATAATAAATATAGATATATGACTATATCTATAATATAACTAAACTGCTAATAAATAATATAACTAATAATAGTTAGCAACATTGGTTAGTGTATAGTTGGTGGAGGGAGATTTAGGATCAGCGGCGGATCAGCGATGAAACCTCGATCTGTCGCTGATTAGCGACGGAAAGAGTGGTCGCTATCAGCTACGGATTAGCGACAGACAATTTCCGTCGCAAAATAACACCGCTAATTAGTCACACCTCAGGGACGGAAAAGGTTGGTCGCAAGTCTGACGCTAAGTAGCTAAGCGACGGAAATATTTTCATCACTAATCTGTCGCTGTTTGGCGAGAGGATATGTGCTTCGCAAATCTGTCGCTACTTAGCGACGGATTAGGGATGGTAATTTTTCGCCGCAAATTTTCGTCGCTAATAATGGTTTTTCTTGTAGTGAGAATTTTCAGACGTCTTTCTTAATGATTTATCTGGATTACCTCCAATTAGAGAAATTGACTTTACCATTGAACTTTTATCTGGAACTTTGCTTATATCCATAGCTCCTTATAGAATGGCACCACTGAGTTGACAGAATTAAAGAAACAGTTACAAGATTTATTAGACAATATTTTATTAGACCTAGTGTGTCACCATGGGGAGCATCGGTATTGTTTGTGAGAAAGAAAGATGGATCTCTTAGATTATGTATTGATTATAGAAAGTTGAATCAAGTTACAATCAAGAACAAATATCTATTACCAAGAATTGATGACTTATTTGATCAATTTCGGTCTGCCACAATATTCTCTAAGATTGATCTAAGGTCTGGATACCATCAATTGAGAGTTAAAGAAGATGACATTCCTAAGACAGTATTTAGAATCAGATATAGACATTATGAGTTTTTAGCACTTCCATTTGGACTCACTAATGCACCTGTTGTATTTATGGATTTGATGAACAGGGTATTCCAGCCTTATTTAGATAATTTTGTGGTGGTATTTATAGATGATGTGTTGATATATTCATCTAATGAAGAAGAACATAAAGAACATTTGAGAGTTGTACTACAAACCTTAAGGAATCATCAATAGTATGGTAAGTTAAGTAAATGTGAGTTTTGGCTCAAGAAAGTGAAATTTTTGGTCATGTGATTTTTGGAAAAGGTGTGGTTGTAGACCCGAGTAAAATTGAAGCAATTCTGAATTGGGAAAGACCCAAGAATCCATCAGAAATCCGAAGTTTCTTGGGATTAGCTAGTTACTATAGGAGATTATTGAAGGCTTTTCTTCTATAGCTATGCCTTTGACTCAGTTAACTAGAAAAGAGACACCTTTTGTGTGGAATAAGGAATGTGAGGCCAGTTTTCAGGAATTAAAAGGGAAGCTTACCACAGCTCCGATTCTTACCTTACCTCAAGGATCGAGAGGATTTACAGTCTACACGGATGCATCTCAAAGAGGAATTGGATGTGTTCTTATGCAACATGGGAAAGTGGTAGCTTATGCCTCTAAACAATTAAAAGATCATGAAAGGAATTATCCGGCTCATGACTTAGAATTGGCAGCAATCATACATGCTTTGAAGATCTGGCGCCACTACTTATATGGGGAAGAATTTGAAATTTATACTGACCATAAGAGTTTAAAGTACATATTTTCTCAGAAGGAACTAAATCTAAGACAAAGGAGATGGTTAGAATTTTTGAAGGATTGTGATTTTACAGTAAATTACCATCCAAGTAAAGCTAATGTAGTTGCTGATGCTTTGAGTAGAAAGAAATCAAGAGCATTACAATTGCACCAACAGTGGAAAGAAATGACAGATTTGATCGAATACTCACCAAGGTGTGATGCAGAAAATCTGATATCGGCACAATTGACAGTAAGGTCAGTATTATTAGATAAAATTGGTGAAACACAGAACCAAGATCAGAAACTAAAAGAGATGGTAAATAAACCAGGATACATCAGAGATGGTCAAGGGATAATTAGATTTCAAAACAGAATATGCATACCGGAGAATGAAGAAATTAAAAGTGAGTTATTGAAGGAAGGGCACAAATCTCAATATTCGATTCATCTTGGAAACTCTAAAATGTATCAGGATCTGAAAAAATAGTTTTGGTGGCATGGAATGAAAAAGGACATAGCAAAATTTGTGAGTAAATGTCTGACATGTCAACAAATAAAGGCTGAGCACCAAAAGCCAGCAGGGCCTATGCAACTAATTGAAATTCCAATATGGAAATGGGAGCAGATAACTATGGACTTTGTGATGGGTTTGCCCAAGACAAGGAAGAAGCATGATGCTATTGGGGTAATTGTGGATAGATTAACTAAATCGGCTCATTTTCTAGCAATTACGAAGACACAATCATTAGAAGATTTGGCTCAATTGTATATAAAGGAAATAGTGAGACTTCATGGAATTCCTTTGTCAATAATTTCGGATAGAGATCCAAGGTTCACTGCTAGATTTTGGAAAAGTTTGCAGGCAGCCATGGGTACACAATTAAAATTTAGTTCAGCATATCATCCACAAACCGATGGCCAATCAGAAAGAACTATCAGAACACTCGAAGATATGCTAAGAGCCTGTAGTTTGGATTGGCGTGGTAGCTGGGATGATTACCTACCCTTGATTGAGTTTGTATACAATAATAGTTACCATACAAGTATTGGAATGGCACCATATGAGGCATTATATGGTAGACCCTGTAGATCACCCCTCTGTTGGGCAGAAGTGGGAGAAAAGAGTCTCATTGGGCCAGAATTAATTCAGAACTGCTCAGAGAAGATTAAGCTAATCAGGAAGAGATTACTAATAGCTCAAGACAGACAGAAGAAGTATGCTGATAGGAGAAGAAGGCCACTGGAGATTAACATAGGTGATCATGTATTTCTAAAGATCTCTCCAACTAAAGGTATCATGAGCTTTGGTAAGAAAGGAAAACTCAGTCCAAGATATGTAGCACATTTTGAAATATTGCAGAGAATAGGAGAAGTAGCATATCAGTTAGCTCTACCGCCCTCTTGGTCACACATTCATAATGTATTTCACATATCTATGTTGAGGAAATACATAATAGACCCCTCCCATGTGATCAGCCATGAAGATGTGGAAATACAGTCAAATCTAACCGTACAAGAGGAACCCGTAAAAATATTGGATAGGAAAGAACGAGTTCTTAGAAACAAAGCAGTTTCTATGGTGAAGATCTTATGGAAAAGTGCGTTCATCGAAGAAGAAACATGGGAATTGGAGCAAGAGATGAAAGAAAAGTATCCACAGCTATTCGGTAAGTAAATTTTGCCAATTTCGAGGACAAAATTTATTTTAACAGGGGGAGAAATGTAATACCCTCAAATTTTAAATATCATGTTTTACTTATAAATTCTTATTTATGCAAACCGATTAGACTTAAATTGAGATATTTAGGATTTAGGGTATGTTTAAGACACTTTATCATACCCAGGTATCACTTTCGGTCGTGCGCACCCCGACAGGACGACACCAAAAAACTATAACAAAAATGAAATCTAAGAATACCAAAATTCTTAGAAAAATATGGTGGTATCAAATATGTAATTATCTGGAATTTTTGACGACCGAATTTTGAGATTTAGCCGACGCAACTATTTTTGGGGCAATTTTTCATCCAGTGGAAAAATAAATTCAAAAATTAAACTAAAATCATGACAATTTGTAAAACCTTTCTATTAGTCAATGATTGAAATTTCAACTGAAATGGACATCATTAAGACATCTAAACAAAGGGACAAATAGGTCAGCTGAATTACCTATCAATTACGGAAGCGATTTTCTTTATTTTCTTCTGCTTACGTATTTAGCAACGTAAGCTGCAAGCTTCTTTGGATAAAGAAGTTTACACCTGTCTAAGTACGTGTAGGAGAGGTATATGGCCATAGTGAACATGGCTATTGCATGGGAGATGTGAAGATTATGGCGACAGGTGCAAGGTTACGTGCCTTGATGGCGTGGGTTTCGGGCAACTATTTAAACCTCTTCTTAGCCACACTGTGAGAAGTTTTACTCATCTGCTCGTTCTCTCCTAGCCCCACTGGAGGTGCCAAAGCTATCATCTTTTTCATAGCTATATCATTGCTGGACCGTCGTTATTGCTGTTCCTGCTGGATTTACGCTGTTGCAATCTTGCTGCTTCATCTTTCTGCCAGTGGTGGAATTCTGGTTAAGGGGGAAAGAGAAGATTTTATTCTTTAAATCAGGTAGGGTTCTTCCTTCTTCTCTAAATCCTTGTCTCTATCTTGCTAAAGAATTCAAGATCTCTTTATGCTTCTCTTGAACTGGCGACCAGCTGAAGGTTTACGCAGTTCTTTTGTTCTTCTCTACACTGATAATAATCCAACGAGAAGAAGAATAAGAACTTTTTGTTCTCTTCCAGTCAGGTAGGTTCCCACCTCTCTTTGTACTTCTATTCTCCATTTGAGTTGGAAAGATTATAGCCTCATACGAGTTGCCTTTGAGCTTGTTAACAAGTTATGGATAAGTTTGTATACGAGATTGTAATCCCAGATTCTTTTGTTTGATCTCTCCAATTACCTTTGGAATCATATAGTTATCAAGAGCATCTTCACTCCTATTACAAATTAAGTAGGTTTCTAACTTCTTCTTCCACCCTTGATTCATGTTTATATTATAGAGCCTTGCTAGAAATTTCGATATCTTAGAGCATTGTGATTACTTTCCATTTAGTAGTTGTACCTCAAATCTTGATTTTGGAGCATTAAATACCTTGAGTTTGAGAGTTTATCTTGTGGAAATCTTTCCATATAATCCTTGTATAAGGGCCATACTTTCAGTACTACATTATGTCTAGTTTCTAGCTAGACAAGCTTGAATTGTAAACCTCTCGTTTCATCTTTCTTGTTCAGTTTATAAACCACTGTGAGAACTCTAATTAGACTCTTCCATTTGATATAAAACATGTCTTGGTTTATAAGTTCTATAATTAGGGTGCTTAGAATAGATTTACAAATCATTTCTAGAAGTTCTGCTGCTACCTGTCGACAGCCAGCCCAAAGCTGTCGACAGGCGCATGTCTTCCAGAAAATCAGATGTCTAGACTATAGCTATCTGTCGACAGCCAGCCCCTTGCTGTCGACAGATACCCACAGAACCAGAAATCCTGAGTTTTGTCTGCTGCTACCTGTCGACAGCCCCTTCCTGGTTGTCGACAGCAACAGTTCTGATTTGAATTTCTGCACTGTTTCATGTCTGAATCCATGCTAAAACTTCATCCTAAAAGCCAAGAAAGTTACCCTCTCATTTTCCTTGGTATTTACTGTTATACCACAACAAAGTTTACCCACATTATGTACCTTAACCTCCCTTGAATTATTCTTAACATTGTCAATTACGAATAGTACTCCGATTGAGTCTATTCTTCTGTATTCGGTAATTGAGTCTATAAAACCTGATCACCTGAGAGTTCATATGTTTGAACACCTTATGAGATGTGAATAACTTGTGATGACAATTGTGGATCTTCATTTCCTTGGATTCTTATATGATTTCAACCTTCCAAAGTTATTGGCTTTGAGTCATAACCCTGTCTCAACCAATTGTCTTTCTTATATTATTGAACTCCGAACAACTTTGTCACCAAGATATCTGTATTAATTCTCAATCAAAACTACCTTTGGATTTCCAATCTCTGTTATGCTTATGAAAAGAAATTTATGATATGAAGACAGTGTTCTCTTCAAAAGAGGGTTTAGGATCACTTGTGGTAGCACCAGCCACTTGTGATCAGCTGAGGGCGACAGTTTGTAGGTAAATCCAAGTCAATGGACTGACGATGGTGGGTAATAAACTCCGTTCTTGCGCAATGAACAAGATCTAAGGTGCTGGAATCGCCTAGGCACTGAGGATGGTATATTACGCCTATATAGTAACCTCTTGAGAGCAGTGATGCCTGTCAAATTTGTTTCCAAATCAAGTTATGGTCTGAATTCTGAAAGACAAATATGACTCTTATTCTGTGATTTTTTGGAGCTCATTATGAAATCAATTTGAGCTATATCTTTCTGTTAAGTATGAAATTCATGAGCAATTATGTTTCAATCCACGTATGCACTATTTGAATATTCATTCAGATCTGCAAATGAAACTTCTACGCTATGTTTACTGATACCTACTGAGTCCTTTCGACTCATGCCTTTGTTTCCTCCAACCCTTTCAGATTGAAGGTGTGTATAATCTCAGCTACATGTGAATCCTAATTCTGCTGCGGACGACGAAGAGATGAAGAAGAATAATGTAGTTTTAGTAGTTTCTTTTAGTTGATGATGTATTAAGTTAGAGAGAGAGAAACTTGTCTTTTGTAAATAATGAGTATTAATACTTTGTTACCTGGTGAAGTATAATATGTTCAAAGATACCTTTGTGGAATGGTTTGCTAATGATTGAGCATTACACGGATTTATCTACCCATAACGAAAGTTTGTCAGTGTAACCCCTCTTCCGATCAAAGGTTATGTATGTGTTTGTGTGATGTCGGATGAGGGTGTTACAATCTGGACTAGCCGGAGTCCAATACGTCTACCGGTGTCCTCACCCCCTATCCATGAGTGCAGGTAGGCAGCCATACATAAAACAAACACTATCACTTTCTGCCTCATCTTTCCCCTAACCCGAACAGGGTTCATTAGGATGTATGGGAAAGATGGTTCAAACCCTTTTGGTGCCCACTGTACTTGGACTGATGCCCCTTTTGTACACCATGTGCAATGTGTACAATATAGGACCAAGGCTCATGACAGATGAGGTAACATGCAAGTTAATCAAGCGTCAGCACTATCGAACTTAATAGTAATCGCTGGGCATCTCAAACCATTTTACACTTGAGTTCATCAGCATTAAATAGGCTTAAGTCACTCTGGAACTTCTTATCTCATACATGATACTCGTAATAACCATGCTTATGTAATCACACACCATAATGACATCTACATATGATCTTTAACTTATTTACATGATGAAATTGTGATAAACCAGCAAAGTAACCTTTCCACAATTAAACTCGAGAACATGATGCTAATAGGCAATTATCGTAAAGAAACTGGTAGCATGTCCCCATAGCATTAGTAAAACACTAAGCATGGTATCTACCCCAATCATATAAGAAAATGTATCTAAAGTGATAAAACAATACATGTACACTAAGAACCTTAAAACACAACTTAGCATGCTGCTAGAAAGAGAAACTATGAGAACCTAAAGAGAGGGGAATGAACCCTACTTGAATGAAGAACCCACCCAAAGGGCCTTCTCCTAACCCTCCTCCTTCTTCTCCTCCTCCTACGGTAGCTCGAGCGTTGAACCTTCGAAACGGAAAAGATAATAACCCTCAGCTATCGGGATAATCTCCACATCGCCTTCCGTCTGCCATTGACGGCCAAGAGTCTTGGCCAAGAAGTCGGAATCCATTTGCCAGCCAAGGCACCGGAGCGTCTCCGCAGGGCTACTCTCGAAGGCTTTGGTCCTTCTTTCCCTCCGGGGTTCCCATCCGGTCTGCGAGGAGAAGAGGAAGAGCCTTGGGGGGGTATTCATAGGGGTTCAAGGGAGGTGCTTGTGGGGCTAGGGCGGTTGGAGGGGAGAGGGTTTAAGGCGGCCAAGAGGGGCTTAGGGAGGTTATGGATGTGGACCCAAGATAGGGTTAACCACGGTTAACTTAACCATAGTTAAGTTGCTATTATGGGCTAAGTAAAGTGGGGGTTTTCTTTGGGATTAAGTAACCTCAATTTCATTTAGCACTACTTTCAACCTTTTTTCTGGATCTTGGCACAATCACATCACACGACCATTCCTCTATGCTCCATTTACTCATATGCCCAATAAAAAAGATATGAAAAGTGTCGGACATCACATTACTATCACCTTAAAAGAAACTTCATCCTCAAAGTTTCCTCAAGGTATAGAGTTGACTTATGATTCTTATTCCATTTCTATTGATATGATAATATATCCAATTCCATTTGTTTGGCATCAACATAAAGGGGACAATTTAGTACCTTTTAATATTAAACATCTAGCTTCAGTATAACATTTGGGGGGTCTACATTTATAAACTACCACCTTAAAATAAAGTTTTCTTCCTCAAATTGAAACACTACAAAAGGTCAATAGATAGTTATCAGAAACACGAACACATTTGCAAGAACAATAGTGAGTACAACAATTGCAGGGAGTTCTATGCCCCTACGTCAAATCAAAACTATTGCATAAAATCACCATTAACTAAAGTGAAAAGTCTGGTGCACAAACGGTATGGGATGCTTTGCAAAACACTTGAAATCACAGATGACTTAGTAACCTGCATACATACATGAAAGTCGATTGGTAGCATCAGGCTCACCCAATTGGCTAGGAATAATAACAGATACCACCAAATTGACCACAAAGAAAAACTAAGAATGAACATATCCTACCAAATTAATGTCTTCGAATACGGAACACCTCAGTCTGTGAAAAATTTAGAGAATCGACATGCCCACACTGAGGAGAAAATGGTGATGAAAACGCTACCTACCTTCAAAAGCTTACATAAATATATTAAAAAAATAAATGAAAAAATTTGAGCTGAGTAACCAAGTCTTTGGACTGAAGAAGTGGAGAGCCTCGTGTAAAACAATGAAGAAAATCCAAAAAAGTAATATAAAAAATGAAGGCAGAGTGCAGCTACTAAAAATTGAAAATCCAATTGGTACATACAGATTTCTCATTCATTCTTCAATGTTAGGTGAAAGTTTCATTAGTCTCTAGATTGACTTCTTTTAATCACATTCACTCACATGTACACAAAAGGATAATAAATTTTGCTTACATTCTAAGGGCATTCTTTAATGTCTACTACATGGTAGTCTCTATTTGCCTTTCATTGTTAGGTGTTCACTTATTCCTGTCTCTTTTTTTTATGATGTTAAAGGGGGAGAAAGTAGTATATACATGGGCCATACTATATGCTATGCATGCTATAGTGATATGCTAATGAGGGTTATGCTGAAAGTGGTATGTTGGAAGACATAAAGGAAATAAGAAATGTTCACTGCATTGAATCGATGGACAGGATGTTAAATGGATGGACTAGTATTTCACTTAACCTTGAAATTGATTGAAGACTATTCTATTGGAACATTTCATATTCATTGTTGCTTGCTCAAGAGAAAAAGTCATTCTGCTAAAATGTTGAATTATAAAGCATATTGTTTGATTAAGTGAGAAATCTCTTGATGATGTATTGGAAAATGTCTTGTTGCTTAGATTGAGATGAAAAGTTTCCTTGTTTCTAAAAAGATGCTTGTTTGAATGACTTCACTTCTAAGTGTTTAATATTTCTTGAAAATACTTTGTCATCATCAAAAAGGAGGTGAATGTTGTGATATATTTATTTTAATGATGAGAAAACATGTTCAAGTGTATGTATGTGATGTTCTAAATAAGCATGAATTAAACAGAGAATCTCATCTGTCAAAAATCTGATGTGTGTCATTATGCGTGAATGTCATCATCATCAGAGCCTTATTCCATTATTTGGGATCGGCTACATGAATCCTTTTTCTCCAAAGATTTCTATCAAGTGCTAGATTCTTGTTTAAATCTAAGAAGTCCAAGTCTTTCCTAATAATATCCCACTATCTCATCTTTGGCCTTCCCCTAACTCTTTTATTGGCAACCAATAAAATTTGGCCACATCTTTTAATCGACGTCGAGTTTGGGCGACGGTACACGTATCTAAACCACCTAAGTCTATTTTCTCTTATTTTCCTATCAATTGGAGTTATCCCCAACTCCTGACGGAAGTACTCATTCCTAATCTTATCTTTCTTAATCTTATCACACATCTATCTTAGCATCCTCATCTCTGCTATACACATTTTGTTAATGTGTTTCTTTTGCACCACCCAACACTCAGTACCATATAACAAGGTAGGTCTCACAGTCGTTCCATAAAACTTCTCTTTAAGTTTCACGGATATATGATGATCGTAGAGGACTCCTGATGTACTTTTCCATTTTAACTAGCCTGCCTTAATCATGTATACAACATCGTCAAAAATCTCCTCATTCTCTTGGATGATAGACCCTAAGTATCGAAAGCTACTACTCTTAGGGATGTTCTGTCCATCAATTAGAATCATATCTTTCGATAACATCCTCTCCTTACTAAAATTATAATGTACAAACTCTGACTTGCTCCTACTAATTTTAAAACATTTAGACTCCAAGGTATGTCTCCAACTTTCTAACTTAGTATCTAATGCATCAATACTCTCATGAGTTTATTTTGGATCATCTGTAGTACATTTCCTGTAAGAATTAAGTTGTTATTCATGTTGATAGTCAATTTGTTGCATGGAAATCTTAAGTGGTTGATTGATTAAAAGTGTAATGTCTTTTTTGGATTAACAAGGAAAATTACATGTTAAGATTATGTAACATCTACACTGTTGTGTCAAGGCTATATAAATAAGAAACGAATCACATCTATTTTAAATTTTCTTTAGAAATATATGTACACTTTCAAAGAGCCAACATTTGTTGAATATAAGTCGACTTTTAATATCTTTAACTGCTGCAAGTAGATATCCACCAGAATGCTCATTTTGAAAAGTAAAGCAGAATGCTCATTTTGGATTGAGCAAAATGCTCATTTTGAAAAGGAAAGTAGAATCTTTGTTTAAGAGTGAGCAAAATGCTCATTTTAAAAAAGGAAGCAAATATGCTTGTTTTCTAGGGATAAGTAAAATGATTGTTTCAAGAGTAAGCTAAATGATCATTTCAAGAGTAAAAGAAAAGCTCATTTTTTGAAGTACCTAAAAGGCTCATTTTTAAGGTAAATGAAAGACTTGTTTCTATAGTAAGTTATAGACTCATTTTGTCTTCTTCTTCTAAATAATTGATTCCTTAAATAAGTCATTTGCAGAACTTCATTTCATATGGATTTCATTTTACAATCATGTGAATTGAATTTAGTTTGTTATAACAATATGTTTACATGGCTAACAAAGTGCAATCTATTGTAACAACCTTGCTGACATGACAGAAGGCCTAGGAAGGTTAGTAAAATATCTCAGATGCGTGAGAAAAAGAAATGGAGTGTAGGGTTGTGCATGTTCTGTGGGAAAAGAAGATGATGTGTAAGTTGTGAGATGAGAGGTTTCATATATTGATGTACGCTGACATTTGAATGTTAGAATGACGTAGTGATGGTTCAAGCGATGCTGAATGGATTCAGAAGATCTGGAAATCACATTGAAAGGGGGGAGACTTCATCTATTCTGTATAAGCTGCTGAAGAAAAGAAGTTTGCATTGATAGGGGGATATTTATTTGATGTTTAATTGATCAGTCAACTATGCTTAAACTATTCTCTCATTTATAGAACAAACATTGTGTGTATGGTTGATGCAAAGGCATCATTGTGGAGTCAGCATACTCCACTATGTGGATATGTGTGTGGGTTTTCTTGTTCTTGTGAAAAATAAGAGTGGGGTTAATTGTTCCCATGAAAAATAAGTGTGTGTGTGTGTGTGTGTTGAGTTTTATGTTTTGTACCCGGTTGTAAACACAATGGTGGTGGCTCTTATATCTTGTACTTGTTGAAAACAAAATAGTGTGTGTTAAGCCACACCGTGAGGCGTGGATGTAGGATACACATTGGTGTATTCCAAAGCACCTTAAAAAGACTTTGTGTCACTGTAGTTTGATGTGTTCTTCCTGCTCATATCAGCTTTACTTTTCTGTGAACACAAAGGTTTTGAATGCCACATTAATTATGTCTTCTCAATTTTAAATTCAAGATTGAGCTAATGAAAATCTCAGAATATATGTCTATATAAGCATTAAGTAATTCCAGATTTGTCTTGAATTGTTTTCTAAGGATCAAATTCAGAAGGATTTCAGATTTTACTATAGTTAATTCAGACTATTCTAAATTGTCCTGTAAAGACTTGTCTTCAAATTGTTTTCAGATTTGCATTTCTATATAAATATCAAATAGGTTTGAATTGTTTTTTAAGACCTATCTAAAATCTAACCCCGGTTAAAAAATCAAGAAAAAATTGTCAAATCTTGATTTGCCATTTACTTAGGACCAACAACTTGCATGATTTAAGACATCCTTCCAGACTTCTATACGATCATCAAATCCACTCTTGGACTCGACCCAGGGGCGGACCTAGCATGTATCCAGTGGGGTCCTGTGACCCCACTGGATAAAAAAATTTGTATTGGGAATACAAAATTTCACCATGAGTGACCCTACTGAATTTATATGGGTGCACCATAATTAGGATCCCACTGAAAAAAAATTCTGAATCCGCCACTGACTCGACCCATGACATTTCGCTGCGATGAGCTAACTCGGTGGCATTAGTTCAGACATCCATCCCAAAATAAACTAAAAATAACATTTACAATTCTCAACATATAACTATATGATATGTCACACTTTAGAACCCAAATCAAATAATATGTCTAAGATAAGATGGAGAAAAATATGAACAATGGAAGCAATTCTTAATACATTAATTATAAGGAAAACGTAGCATCAACTATGTTTTGAAACCTAAACTGGATTAGACCACATCATATTTAAGATTAAACAATCATTATTACCACATCTCAATAACTCCAAAATTATATAAGTCAACAAAAACCCATGGCCATTTGTGAAGTAATCAGAATGCACTAGTAGGAGATTGTGCATGACATGGATAAATTTAGATAAAAGGGATAAACTTACTTTAACAACTCTTCAACATACATTACTGACAATTAATCTTGCCATAGGAAATGTGATATTTTTGAAAAAATGATTCATACGTCTTCATGAAGATCATGCAAAGGTGGATTTTCTGCTGATAGGTCCTCATGGTCGGCACATCCTAATTTGACTCAGGTCTAATAGCCGCACTGACTTGACACAACATACTAGCTTATGATGACCCAAAAAGGAGCAGATTAGAGCAACTATCATGCCCCCACGTCTGCATGAGAAGAGAAAGACTTAAGTGCAATATGACTTGGCACTAAGTCCATGTGACACCCAATAATTGGGTTGCCACTTTATCACTTCCCATGTGAGTGGTGCCACATAAATTTAGTGTCTAGTCATTTTACACTTAAGTACAATAAGAAAGTGTACTAAGTCTTTCTCGCATGAGAATTCATGACGAAAGACCTAGACCGTGACTGCTACATAGATTGAGGGGTCGACACATGATCAACGACAGTCTGCACATGATCAAAGGCAATCAACGCACGTTCAACGCCGATCGATGCACGCCCGAGGAGAATTATGACAACCTCTCCTGCAAATCTCGAAGCGAAGATCACGTCTTCTTCTTCCCCCTCTCGCCTCATAAAGTAACCCTACAGTCACAGAAGACCTCTCGGCATTTGTTGTCAGCTTATCCCTCTCTCAATTTCTTTCACTTTTCTTTGAAAGTCGACTTCTAACTTAAATATGAGAGGGTCAACTTCGGAAGTTCCACTTCAAGATTGACTTCTTACATACTTACAAAACCATCCGCCCGATAACATAGCTTCGTTTTCTATTCTTCATCTTCTTCTGAGCAATTATCAACCTCAAATACTTGAAGTCGAATCATCTCGGCCCTTGTAGATTCTTTAACTGACATTATCACCTACATAGAACGGAAAGAAAAGGAGAGAACAAAAAAGGAACAGAGTATTTGATCTGGAGTGTATTCCTACTTATTTCAAGAGGTACGGAAGATTTGAATAATACTTTTTATAATTGTGTATGGTGAAAGATTGAACCTACGAGTCTATGAAGATTTTAGAATAATTGTCGGCATATGATCAGGTTTTTCATGATAAGAAAAAAATATAATCAGCACTAAAAATTACCCAGAATTATAACTATACTTTTAAAAAAATCCTGTTAAAATAAGCGTTGCTGAGCAATTACTTTTTCTTCGCAGTAAAAGTGAAGAAAGTTCTACGTACTGTCGAGATCATGTCATTCTCACTGCCTACCATGTTCATGTTTCTGTCCCGACTGATTTCCTAGTTTTCTGCGCTCGGTGGACGGGGACGCGTGTCGTCGCGTTGTTATAACGACACACTTCCTCTGTTTATGGGTGACAGGTGCTATGATGAATCTTTTCTTTCAGACATGTATGTTTGTTAATTAAAAGAGTCAACTAAAATCATAGAATTGCCAAATACTTGATTCCGCTCATAAAACCCCCAGCTGATTAGCTAGCTTCACCTCAACACTTTTCACAATCAGATTATCACCAACAGATGTCATGTGTATTTGTTTCGACGGAGAAAACTGTAGTGTTGACACTTTTCTCAAGATGGAGCTGTCAAAGATTTGAGTATGTTATCCTAATTCAAAATATGATGTTACCACACACACATATGGGGGTTTACCCCTGGGTAACTCTACTTTACCCAGGGGTACCCCCCCTCCAAAACCGGCTGGGTGTAGGGGTATGTATTTTAGGGATATTTTAACTTAAAAGTTAATTCACATGTCTTTGGAAATAAAATGAGACAGAATAGACAACTCTTGTTGCTCAAACTTGAGCAAGTCTACCCCATCTGCCACTTAGGAAAAACATCTTGGTGAAATGACTATTTTTTTGGGTAGAGATAATCTATGCTATCCTAGGTTAACATTTACACCCCCCCCCCGGTATAATTCTGTAATCAAAATGCTGTTAAATATTCAAAATCATATTATATATATATATAGCCATCTAACTGAGCAATGAAAGAGTACTGACATTTAACAGAAGAGAAAGAGTACTGACATTTAACATTTTTCTTCTAGTTCTCAATAAGAGTATCCTGCCAACCACATGAGGAAACCCTCATCTCTGTGTTGACAAATTATTTATAATCCATGCAATTAAAACCCACAAGCAGAGAATCCAAGCGGTTTCATCAGTTAAAAGATTAATATCAAACGCAAAAGGATCATTGATCAAGTGTTTCTATCTTACACCACGATGATCTCCCCCCCCCCCCTTAAAGTTGCCAGCTGCACATATATAACAACAGTATTAACAGTATTAATTATTACAAGTACCTTCTCGATCCCTCAAGAGACCAAAAAGTTGCTCATGCTAATTAAGACTCTAAAATTATCAAACTGCTCCTCCCTTGAGCCATTCACAAGCCAGCACATGAAACAGCAGCCGTGTCGTATAAACAGTACTTGATCAGACAAACCACTACTGTAGCCCCTGTAATAATCGATAAGAAACATGGCGAAAAGGGAAGAAGCTGCAGAGAAAGGAAATTAAAGATCGATCAGGTCATGTGATCGAGAGTGAGAGAGAGAGAGAGATAGAGACCAAGCAGTATCGACAGCAACAGCATCACACCAGAGATTATAAGTTAAGTAATTAATTACTCAAGAGCGCAGGTCCTCTATAATCTCTTTAATCGGGATTCCTTCCTTTCTCCAACGGACTAGCTAGCTATATATATATATATATATGCCTGCGTACGTGTACAGGTCCGCTATTTGGCTCGGTCCATGATGACATCGATGCCCATCTCGGTGGGGTCGGTGGCCTGCATGTCGTAGTGGACCCCCTCCAGCACCCTCCGGAGGCCTTCCTTGGACGTGGCGTACAGCATCTTGGCTCTTATTCTCGAGGCCGAAGGTGCCCTACATATATATGGAACGTACCGTGTGTCAAATGATCGATGCAAACCCACACCACCCCCATGTACAACGTACGTACATGATAGCACCCTGTCATGATCAGCCGTTAACATTGTTGAAGTTTAAATATATCATCATGGGTTATAAGAGTAAGATATCATGTTACCCAACTTTTATAATTAATACTCGAAAAGATAAGATCGAGATGAGGACGTGCCACGAATACGATCCGGTAAATCTCCTTGTTCTTGATATTATTGTTAAGCCTCCATAAATGATCCAGATATAGATATGTTAAAACGGTACTTCATACTTGTATTGATCAGTACTCTATGCCGGGATAGTGTATGTGGGGTGGAACTAGAGGGTTGCCAGACTTGGTGGCGATCGTTAATCTTTACTAATTTGAAGGCATCTGCGATTTATTGAGTAATATTTGGTGTACATCTCATCTCTCGGAGGTGGTGTACTGCGCGTAATTAATCTAATAGTCTACCCATCATTTCATCGTGATGACATCAACGTGCACAATTTTTTAAAAAATATATATGCACCAAATATTACTCCTGCAAATTAATAGCTGAGAGTACTGATGTCTCAAGACTGACTCTAGCTAGCTATTATGTATTATTACAGAGAAACCAGTGAACCCATGGATGCAAGTCTGGAGCACCTCCCAAACCCTGACTGGTTCATGCAACGTCTACAGTCAGATTATGTACATCTGGCACGATCGACACTGAAGAACTAGAGACGTACACTTACAGATGACCTGCAAAATTAGATTAAGTTGATAGGGATCGCTACCCATTAGGGAAAGGGAAACTCGTACGTTATCGGATGATTGAGTTGATCATGAACAGATTAAGAAAGAAATCTCTCCGAACTGTGTCAGACAGCAGTATCTATATATGGTGTCCGACGACGACAAGCATTGCTATGTCTAGAATCTGACCAATTTATATAATATCCCTCGTTCTACATGATCGAAAACTCCACTACAAGGGTAGATGAGTCATGAGAGCAATATTAGAGAGATTAGAGGGCCTCGTATTTTCACCGTACGTGCCTGTGCCCATCCTTGTTAGAGAGATCTAGAGAGAGAGAGAGAGAGAGAGGTGGGAAGGTACCACGTGATGAAGAAGATCTTGCTCCTGGGGCAGTTGTCGACTGTGACAAAGTCGAAGTCGTAGACGGCGTAGCGGCAGTCGTCGTCGGGGAGGGAGGCGGCGAGCTCCTCGTAGCCCTCGCCAGGGGCGCCGACCTTGTCCACCGTCACCACCCTCGACCTCTCGTCGATCTTGTAAACAACATACCTGTGCACCCTCTTCCACTTCATCTCCATGAACGAGTTCCTGCATTCCTCCGACACGTTTATTCCCGTCGTCGCCTGCCATGAGCAACCAAGAAGATCAAGTTACCAAACCGAACACTGTATATATATAGAAGATTTAAAGCTGCAGGCTGATCGAGAGCAGATCATCCAGTTTTGAATATATATTTGTTCTGAGAAGGGAAAGATTTCTGATCAGAGATAGGAATACGATTCTCCCACCATCTTGAAAGCCATAGCCATGGCTGCTCTTGCAGGGTGGGGGGTCTCTTTCCTCTCTCTGCCGGGTGGGAGAAGGTGGTCTCTTTCTTCTCTAGCGGGTGGGCTGAAAGCGCAAGTCATTGGACTACGAGGAGATAGGGAGCATCAATATATACAAAGAATTAAAAGTTACCTCGCTTTTGCTTTTAACTTAATTACCAACACCTTCACTTTAATTATTACCTTTTTTTTTTTACGCCTGTGGTGGCCAGGAGATGAGTAATTAAAGTGGCCCATATCAATTTTTACTTATTTTTGCTTAATTACTACAGTGGCAGGGGGAAATCAATCTTTGACGAACAGACGTAGGAAGAAAGCCCTGGCGCTGTATGCTCATAACCTAGTGGTTTATAAGAGAGTAATAAGAAAGTACAATACATTAATACGGCCTCTTAATAAAGATGGAATCAAAATAAAGGATCTTGAGACAGTCTTTGCTTTATGACGGCAGGATAAATCGTCGTGTTCAAATCTCAGGAGGACGGACTTAGCTTATATATTTAATCTTTGATCAGAAGAGTGATCATCTCCAGAGTAATTTGCAAGCTTTAGAAAAAGTAGTAGTCGATGTTCGTCAATTAGCTAGGTGTACACTCTTGAATACCACAGCATTAATTAAGATACCATTAGCAAAGAGAAAAAAAAAAAAAAAAGGTATAACCACAGTGCATTAGAATTGGTGATAGCTAGGTATATATCAACATTTGAGACAGCGGGTACTGGGTAGGCCAGGCCTCGGATCGCACGTCCCCCACCTATTTTTGCGCTCTTGGAACTTTTTCTTGAACCCCTTGCTTAAAAGAGAAGGCAACTCGATCTGGGCATGGGAAAGATACGCTTGTCACCCCGGCCTGTCGGCTTCACGTGGATAAGATCATACCGACCCTTGGCCGCGGAGGAAGACGAACGACTGGGTTGCCACGTACTGGCTTCGCCCTCAAACCCACGCTGTTTCAGATGATCGATCGATAATAATGCTTCCATCTCTGCTCTCCCTGTCCACTTATATGAATTGATCAGCTAGTCAATTGTTTGATTTGTCATTGGTATAGATATCTATAACTGCGATTCCTTTTAAGCTAGATGAGAATTAAACTTAAATATATATCTCTCTAATTTTGTTACTTAAATGCTTGATCATATTATTAAGTTTTAGATTGTGTAAATCGACAAGACAATTAATTAAGACGATCGTTCTTCACTTGGCAAATGGGTTAATTCTGCACACACATACATATATATACGTACTGTTGATGTACTTAAAAGTTTAATAAAAGATCTTCATTGGATTCTGGACAAGTACTTCAAATCAACGAGATAATAAAACTTTTCCAAACAACGAGGCCTGGAATTGGTTGACCGGTCGCACCGCGTCAGCTCCTGGGCAGGGCTAAGAATACCGGACGTCCGATTCTCTGATGTGACGACGCAGCACACAGAAAGGCCAACCCGAACGGGCGAAAACACATCAGGGCCTCCTTTTTTAAAAAGAGTGGGTGGCCACGCTTTGTTGCGGGAAAAGGAAAGAGAGAACCAGAACCAAGAACATGTGGCCTTGCTGAGAGGCGACCCAGATCAGAATTCCAACGCATGGTGGCGCTGTGGAAGTCTCCCCACGCTAGCGGCGGCTCGCACTAGTTCCATTTTCTGGAGATTAAATATACGGCTCCGGCAGGGGTGAAGACACTAACAAGCACTACCAACCCAAAAACAGTGAAGGGTAACGCCAGTGGAGGAGATTCCAAATCTTTTGGTCCCCTCCCCCCTCCTCCTGCATATGCACCCATGCACACGCCTACAAATTAACACAGCAGGGAAACAGATGGGGATCGAACTGGGCAGGCAGAGGACACATGATGGCGGCCTCAAGGGTACTGGTATGACGCCTTCTCCGCTGTTGTTTCTTCCTTGTTTTTTTTTGTTTCAATATACGTGTGTTTTCTACGCTTGCTCAACTCCATACTCTCCATAATGGCGAGCTAGTGGCCGTGCAATTAAGGTTAGGGGGAAGCCACTGCCGCATCGGTGCGTGGTCGCCCCCGGCGTGTCCGCCGATGGCGAGACCGGCAACATGGGCGAGTCGTGCTGCATGCCCAACGCGAAGTTTACCAAACGCGTGGGCGCGCGCGAAAGCCAGAAAGGAAGCACAGCCCAACAACCGGCCGATGGCGACGGGGATGCGGAGGAGTGGGGGGCGCGCTCTTGCTTTTGGGGCTGCGGCCACGGGGCGCAGTACGCCTTCGGGCCCCCGTTCATGGGTTCGCAAGAGGGAGCGAGGGAGGGGATCGGCACTGAGTCGGCCATGGGCCAAAACCGGAGGTGCGGAAACGCTCGCTCGACAGCCGGGGGCGAGGCGGTGGGGGTTCCAATTTCCAAATCCAATGGTTGGGAGCCGAAGGTGGTCCTCTTTCCGGCGTCCAATTACCGGAAAGCAGATTCACGTGGGGAGCTCGTTGGAACTCCAACCGTGTGGCGCCTTGCGGGCTGCACAGTCTGGAGCGCAGCGGGCCTGCATGGCCGTGCGCGCACGGGGAGGCCGACCGCCCACGCTAGGCTCGGGTTGGCCGCTGGCCCGCTGGCCTTCGCCTGCGTCACGATCCAGATTTCTTTGTGTGAGTACGGCATCGGGAAAAGGATAATTATAAGATAAAATTGTGGATAAGATCCAAAAAATTACTTGTTTATATAAAATGTAAACCCAAGCACTATCCTAGGGGAAATACTTAGTGTACACTCATAGTGTGCACTAAGTTGGGCACACCCAATGAGGGTGTGCCACCAATCCTTAGGGTTGGAAACCAAGTGATGAGGTATTATTATAAACCTCTCCCTTGACATGGCACACTCTCATAGGATGTGTCCAACTTAGTGCACACTAAGGTGTGCCCAACTTAGTGCACACCAAGGTGTGCACTAAGTATAACTCCTATCCTAAAATTTACTCGCATACCTAAAACAGAATGTGCCCAGATATTTTAAGTAATTAACACCGCGTTAATCTGGTGTTCCGGGACTAACTTAGTAGCGTCAACCCAACCCACATCTCTTGGATCCCCTATCATTATCAAGCAAACTTGGCCTCCAAATTAACAAGATGTTCAAAGTTGTGGCTACTAGCCTACTAGTAATGGGTTGGATTCGAAATCGAAACTGAGTTTTAGTTTTCGCTTCTTATAAAAGTTTTGGAGTCAAAAATGAAAATAAAAAACTCTAGATGCAACAATATATATAAATTTATAAGTACATTGATTATTAAATTTATGAATAATTTAATATAAATTTTTAATTTAAATAATTATTAACAATAAATAATATATATATATATATATTTGTCATATCTTCTCCTTCACATATATTATAATGATCATTATTAAATAAAATATGACACGATTAAATTAATATAGTAACATCTTAGAGTGATATATATATTGTGTTGGTGTAATCCTGTTTGGGCCGGAACCAACAGGCCTCCACTAGAGAGAGAGTAGAGAAGACGATCGCGGTGAGGACGAGAACCTGCAAGACCATAAGAGGATCAGGGGGGCCCGGTGAAGACCGGGGAAACCCCCGATGCCTAAATCAGTGGAGAGCTTGCAAGGCAGGGGGTTTCGGAATACGAGGGTGTGTTCGCGTGAGGAAGAGAACGTACCATTGCATGGTATTGTACCTGTGCTTTTATAGGTGTTGGTGCCAAGGCCAACGTGCGTACGTTGATAGATCGTGCCTGAAAGGCACCTTGATGGATGCGCATAACGGGAGGAGTTATGCGCTCAGGTGCCCGTTGGGCTGCCAGGCAGTTCGTGCCTCTTGATGATGGAGCGCGTGACCTGGGGCGGTTATAACCGCGGCGTAAGCCAGAGAACCTGCTCGGCACCCTTTGGAACACCTTCCGAGCAGGTGACCCACATGGGGGGTCGAACATGCTGTTCGGTGATATCCAGGGTTGTTTCGCGCAACAGGGTCACTGTTCCTGTTCGGGACTTCACTTGGAGTACTGGTGCGTGGGTCCCCCTTGCATCCGATCTGCACGGAGACGTGGGACCGTACGAGGTGGTCGCGTGACAGAGAGGAGGCACTGATGGGCCTTGATGGATTGGGCTTAGGTGGCAGGAAACAACCACCACACTTGCCCCCCACGCCCTCAAGTGGCTCAGAAGCCGAAGCGCTTGAGGGCGGCGCCCTGCTCGGTTGTCATTTCCGCCATAAATGCGGTATCGTCCTCGGAGATCCGAACAGACCTGTAGTGATGTTTTCGCAGAGGGGTTCACCTCAAAGACGAGGCTTTCATGATGACCACGTGGGTCGTGTCAAACCCGGAACGTCACACGCCAGGCCCAAACGTTCACCCGTGGGTCATTCGAGAGGAGACTTGGAGTGGAGGGAAACGCCATCCAACCCCGCTTCGAATTTCGCGCCTCACCTTCCTTATAAGGAAGGGGAGGGGGTGAGAGCGGGGTCTCCGTCTTTGAAAGGTTTTTCAGAGTCCACTGCTTTCCAGCTGTTCACCATCTCCTCCCTCGAGCTTTCCTCCGCTACTGCTCTTTTCTTCTTCTTCGTGCTTGTGCTCTCCGCCTTCCAGCGATGGCCAGAAGGGGAAGGAGATCGTTGAAGCCAGCGGGATGCCGCCGGTGGGAGCGAAAGCGGCGAAGTCCGGAGCTTCAAGGGTCTCCGAGAGCGCTTCCGGATAGGTGAGGAGTACGACATCGTCCTGATGCGTGAGGACGAGTCGCATCTAACCTTGAAGCCGGGGTGTTTCGTGCTTTCGTTGGACCTGCTGGTGGCTGGTCTCCGGCTGCCGATGCCGGAGATTGCAAAGGAGCTGCTCCGGAGCTGGAAGGTGGCGCCTATTCAGCTGTCGCCCAACTCGTGGAGGACCATATTCGTCTTCTACATCATATGTAAGAAGAGGAAGGTCCAAGCGACTGCGGAGATCTTCCGAAATCACTTCAGCTTGGCATGCTCTCCGCAGTTTGGGATGGAGATCGTGTACGTGAAACACCGCACAAACCGGATGCGGATCAACTTCTCGCCTCGACTGTCCAATAACAAGGGGTGGACAGGGCGCCTTTTCTCTCCGTGGGGCGAAGAAAAGGAGCGAACATCCCCGAGTGGGATTTCCCCGTGAGGGTGGTGGAGCCCCTGAGGAAGGCGGACATCCCCCCTTCTTGATTAAGGAGGCAGTCGCGGCTTCCAGTCGCTGAATACAGTCGAAGTGAACCACGGTGAGGGGTACCTGACCGAGTACAAGCTTGTGAAATACAAGCTTAGCCGCACCTAGGGTAAGTCTTCTGTTGTTCTGCTCGTTTTCTTTTCCCACATACATGGGTTTTGACCCTTCTGCTTCTTCTAGACGATGAAGAAATAGCTGTTGGTCGGGATCAGAAGGAGATGGCAAACTATGCCGAGATGATCCCTGTTACCCTTTGCTCAATAAGGCTGGGCGAGGGAGACTCCGCGAAGGGGCCTGCGCGGAAAGCAAAGGCCGTAGCGAGAGGAGGTGCCGTGAAAAAGGCACCTGAGACGGTGACGATCGCAGAGGCAGCTTCTCTTCCCCAGCCGAAGAGGAAGGAGAAGCGCAAGGCGGCCCAGCAGGAGTCGCGTGCCAAAGATTGTACCTCCGAAGAGGAGGTGTCTGACGAGCGCCGAGTTCGCAGAAGAAGAAGGCGACAAAGACGATGCCGCACGTCGCAGAGAGCGCCACGGAAGTGGAGGAAGAAGAGGAGGATTTTGAGCCCTGCTGGCTCGAAGCTCTCGCCAGCGTACGGGGACGCCCGAGGAGAGGGCGTCTGCAACTCCAGCTGCAGATCGCTCGGAGGCGGTCATGAAGATGTCCGCCGAGCTGGGCCTTATTATGGTCAGCGATGAATCGGATCGTTCTGGAGGGCGGGCGAAGTCGCCGGTGCGCGAGACCCAAGAGGTCCTGCCCAGTGGAGAGAGCGCCGAGCAGGATGGCGCGCCAGACGAGGGTGCGCAGCTTGGTGCCGAGGACGGGGCGGTCGCCACGGACCTCACTCTTGCGCCAGCGGCTATTTGCGGTTCTGGAGAGGCAGTTCTTCCGAGGGGGGATATTCTGCAAGGAAGTGGAGACATCCTGCCCCCCATACCCCCCACCTCGTGATCACCAAAGGCCGTGTAGTGGCAAGGATGCAGCCGAGGTGATTGCTGAGGATCTTGTAGTCGGCAAGAGTGCAGCCGTCCTCGGGGAGAAGAGCGCTCAAGCTCCTGCAGTCTCCGCTACCGAGGAGGGCCGTGCAACAGCCCTTGCAGCCTCCGCTACCGATGACGGTGGGGAGGTATGGCCGGTGACAAGGCAGGAGGCCGTTGGGGCGGGCCGAGCTTCGGCTTCGACGAGCGTTGTTGCCGTAACCTCCAGGTCGGGCCGGCCGAAAGACCTTGTGATTGATGCCGCCTCGATCTCGCCTGCCACTACTGCGGCTGGGGACGAGAGCTCCGGGGACGATGATAGGCCTCTGATGGAAGTGCTGCACCGGAGACCAGTGCCTTCAGTGGCGGCGCTGGAGGCGACGCTTCGACGTGTTGAAATGTCGCCACGGAAGCTGCCCCCCAGCCCTACTGCCTCCTACCTCGAACGCCTAGCAAGGTGCCAGGACCTTCCCGCCGAGAAGACTCCTGAGAGGACAACAGAAGAATATCACCCCGAGGACCAGGATGATGATGTGGCGAGCGACGTCGATCTAGAGGCTCTTGTGGATGGAATATCCACATCATTGGGCGTTCTAAAGGCTCTGGCTGCTCGGTCCTGGAAGCAGAAATATCTGTATGAAGCGCAGTCGGCTTTCTGCAGGGATCTTACGGCGGAACATAAAGCTCGCGAGCAGATTTGGAGAAGGATGTGAAGAACCTCAAGACTGCCCTTCAAGCCTCGGAGTTGAATGTCGCCGTGGCCCGAGCCGAGAAGGATGCCCTGGCCAAGGTGGTCTCAAATGCCGGGGTCCGTGCCGTGACGGATTACAAGGCCGGCTCTGAATACAAGGAGGAATTGGAGCAGTATGGGGCCCGCTGTTATAGAGTGGGTCTTAACGCTGGGAGAGACTTCGGAGAGCGTTTATCCTGGGTCAAGCGCGCCCAAGAAGCCTTCGAGGCCCACTGTTCGGGAGTGCCGACGCCGCACCAATGACGCCCGCTTGGATGATGTGCACTTCACGCAATTCCAATCTGGGCGGATGCTTCCTTCGGATGAAGGTGCTGGCCCTTCCGAACAGGCTCCTTAGTTTTCTTCTGCTCCATGTCCCCTTATTTCTCCTTTTGTAATCGCGGCCAAGAAGGGCCTGCTTGTAAGCAAAAAACTTCTTGTAAATGAAATCTTATGCCCATGTGTTTGTCTATAGCTTCACTCTTCTCTATCTTCTCCCTTTTTTTGTGTTTGTTCCTGTTCGGATCGGGATGCGCTTGCTCCATAAGCGTCGCATGTAAGACACAGATCGTTGGGAACCGTAAAGGAGATTCCGATCAGGTGCATATGCTAAATGCTTGTGAAACAACAGGAGTAGGGAGGAGAGAGGTAGGATGCTGACAAAAGGCTTTTATAAATGATAAGCCTTAAGGTTAGAAACATGCCAAGTCCTGGGTATGGCTTCGCCACTAGGAGTAGTTAGCTTATATGAGCCTTTTCGAGGATGGGTGAACTGATAAGGTCCTTCCCATTTGATGGCAAGTTTACCGACTGCTCTCAGGGATCCGAAGCCGAACAGCGGTGTAGAACCAAATCTCCCACATTGAACCGTCTTCCCGAACTCGCGCATTATAGTATTGTGCGAGTCGTTGCTGATAAGAAACGAGGCGAATGCTGGCGTCGCTTTGTCGTTCGCCCAGCATGTCCAAGTTCTCTCGAAGAGCACGGTTATTGGCGGCTTCGTCGAAGTGGGTTGTTCAGATGGTTGGAAGGGCCACCTCCAGAGGTACAACTGCTTCCGAGCCGTAGGCCAAGTGGAAAGGTGTTCCCCTGTAGCTACCCTGAGCAGTCGTTCGGTGACACTAAAGGACATTTGGGAGCTCGTCGATCCATCCACCTGCAGCCTCCACTCTCGTGCGGATCACGTGCAGCAGTGTTCGGTTGGCGTTTTCGACCAAACCGTTAGCCTGGGGATGAGCCACGGAGGTGAAGTGGTTGTAGATTCCGAGCTCGGCGCACTTCTACTTGAAGAAGGTGCTGTCAAACTGCTTCCCGTTGTCAGACGTAATCACCCTTGGGACGCCAAACCTGCATAGAAGATTCTTCCATACAACTTCCATGCGGCTTGTTCGGTGATTGTGGCGACAGGTTCGGCCTCGATCCACTTGGTGAAGTAATCGATGGCCACAAACAAGAACTACTTCTTCCGCCCTGGGCCTCTGGAAAGGGGCCCAAGATGTCAATGCCCCATCTGGCGAAAGGGCGCGGCTCGAACAGACTGTGAAGCTGTTCAGCTGGCTGCTTGATGAGTACTCCGAACTTTTGGCATTCTGGACATTTCCTGACGAAGGCATGCAATCCTTCTGAAGAGAAGACCACCAGAACCCAGCTCGGATGATGCTGCGCGCTAGCGTTCTGCCCCCCAGGTGGCTTCCGCACAGCCCCTCGTGAACTTCTTCTGTGGCCACAAGGGCCTCCTCAGGGTTGAGGCAACGCAGAAGAGGTCTTGCAAGGGACCTCGTACAGCTTGCCTTCTACGAGGGTGAAGTGCTGAGAGCGCATCCTGACTTTCCGAGCTTCGCCCTGTTCGGGCGGAAGCTCTCCTCGGAGAAGGTATGCCAAGAGAGGGTCCACCCAACTCGGGGTTGGTGGGCCCGTTTCTATGGCTGCTACATCAACCTCGGTGCTCGGCGAAGCGAGCTCTTCAATAAACACAGAGCGGAAAGGGGTGATGTCACCTGAAGATGCCAATTTGGCCAGTGCATCAGCTCGCGCGTTCTGCTCTCGTGGAACATGTATAACTTCGAAGTATACGAGGCCCTCTGTCTGGCTCTTGACCTGTTGGAGGTATTGAGCCATGCGGGGTTCCCTCGCTCCGAACTGTCCGCTCACCTGGCTGGCAACCAACTGGGAGTCACTAAAGACTTTAAGCCGAATGGCTCCAAGGTGCCTAGCCATGCGGATCTCGGACAGTAATCTTCGTATTCTGCTACGTTGTTGGAGGCCGAAAAGTGGAAACGAAGGGCGTATTGGAACTCTAACCCCTCTGGGGAGGTGAGGACCAAACCTGCCCCACTTCTGGTGACACAAGAGGATCCATCAACATAAAGCTCCCATGGGGGCTCGTCTGCCAACGGTGGATCCTGCTCGTCCGGAAGGGTACATTCCGCCATGAAGTCCGCCAGCGCCTGAGCTTTGATCGCCGTCCTTGGTCGAAAGCTGATGTCGAACTCACCAAGCTCTATCGCCCACTTGACTAACCTGCCGGAAGCCTCTGGCCGCTGAAGGATGGATTTCAGCGGCTGATCGGTTAAAACTGTAACGGAATGGGCCTGAAAATAGGGCCTAAGCTCCGAGCAGTTGTGACGAGAGCGAGGGCGAGTTTTTCTGCCCTAGGGTACCTCCTTTCAGCTTCTTGAGGACCCTGCTGATGTAGTATACAGGATGCTGCGCCGCTCCTACTTCTCTGATCAAGACCGCGCTGATGGAGTGGTCGGTGACCGAAAGGTACACGAACAGAGGTTCTCCGAGCACAGGCTTTGAGAGAACAGGAGGGGCTGCCAAATATGTCTTCACTCGGTGAGGCGGCCTCGCACTCATCAGTCCACCGTACTTGCCCCCCTTGCTTCGAGGCGCTTTTAGGGCCTCGGAGCAACTTGAAGAAGTTAAAACTTCTTTCTACTGCTCGGGACATGAACCGGTTCAGTGCCGCAAGATGCCCCGTCAGGCGTTGGACGTCGCGTACTATTTTTGGACTGCTCATCTCAAGTACGGCTTGGATTTTTCCCGGTTTCGCCTCTATTCCCCTTCGTAGAGTTGCGAAAGTTCCTGGAGGTCGAAAAGGTGGTCTGTACTCGGAAGTGTCTTGACCAGCATGTCATCAACATAGACCTCCATGTTGCGCCCGATCTGCTGCTCGAACATCTTGTTGACCAGTCGCTGGTAAGTCGTGCCTGCATTCTTCAGACCAAAAGGCATTCTGGTGAAACAGTATAAGCCTAGGTTTGTAACGAATGTTGTGGCGTCTTGATCCGGGGATGCATGCTGATCTGGTGGTAACCAGAGTAGGCGTCCAAAAAGTTGAGAAGCTCGTGTCCGGAAGTAGCGTCCACCAGCTGATCAATGCGCGGCAGAGGGAAGTTGTTTTGGGCGTTACCTTATTGAGATCTTTGTAATCCATGCACACACGCCATTTGCCGTTGGCCTTGCGTACGAGGACCACGTTGGAGATCCATCTTGGATATTGGGCTTCTCGGAGGAGCCAACGGTTCGGCTTTTGACCACGTGATCTTGAATCATGGTCTGCCGTTCTCGGTTCACAGGTCGCCTCCTTTGCTGAACCGGTGGGATCCGGGGATCCAACCGGAGGCGATGCACCATGACCTCTGGGGAATGCCTGGAAGCTCGTCATCAGACCAGGCGAACAGGTCCAAATTGGCCAGCAGGAAGGCTGTGTAGCGCTGTTGCTCGGCCTCTGTCAACAAGGCGCCAATGTACAAGACGTGTTCGGGGTCGTCGTCCACCTGGATGGGGATTAAATCTTCCGCAGGCATCCCTCGGCTGGTAGAAGGCTGATCGGAGGTTGAAGGAGCTGCATCAGCGAGTGGTTGCTTGTCCCTTAAGGAGAGGACATAGCAACGACGAGACTCGCGCTGACATCCGAGCACTTCGCCCACCCCGCTTGGAGTAGGAAACTTCATCTTCTGATGGAGGGACGAAGGTACTGCTTTGATGCGACCGATCACCTCTGCCGAGGATAGCATTGTATCCAGGCATGTTGTTGATGACCAGGAAGTCAACAATTTTGGTCACAGCCTTTGGGGCAGTTCCCAAGGTAATCGAAAGGCGAACCCTTCCCATGGGCTGGACCGAAACTCCTGAAAATCCGAACAGTGGCGAGTTTACAGGGGTGAGTTGATCAGTTCGCAGTCCCGTGAGGACAAAATAGTCGTAAGCCAAGACATCCGGGGCGCTTCCATTATCTACCAGAATTCGGCGCACATTACAGTGGTTGATGGTGGCCGAAATGACCAACGCATCGGTGTGTGGGGTCGTAACCCCTACAAGATCTTCATCCAAGAAGGTTATAGCCTCCTCGGGCTGTGCGCGTGCCGGACTGGCAGGATATGGAGCCGGCTGAGGTGCCGAAGGCCTATCTACGACATGCACTCGCCTTGCGTAGTCGCGTCGGCTTCGAGTGCTTTCTCCGCCCGCGCCGAAGCCTCCCGCGATCACATTGATCTCCTGCCCATTGGGTCTCGTTGTTGATCGGCTGCTCGGGAGTGCGGTCTCGGCGTCAGGGGCGCTCTTCGTTACGGCGCACGAACCGTCCAAGATAGCCGCGCTTGATAAGGTCTTCATTTCGTCCTTAAGCTGGCGGCACTCGGAGGTGTCGTGGCCATGGTCGCGATGAAAGCGACAGTATTATTTTGATCGCGCTTCGGGGGTCGAAGCGCATTCTTTGCGGCCACCGAACAAATGCTTCATTCCTGATCTCTGCCAGGATCTGTTCGGGTGCCACGGTGAGGGGGGTGTAGTTGGTGAAGGGGCGCGGACGACGCGGAGAATCGCCATTGCGCCGTCCCTTCTTCCGATCTCGGTCGGAACCGTTGTCGGAAGGCCGCTTCTTGTCCGACTGCTCCCCCTGCTCGGCTCTGCTCGCCGCCAGGCTCTCCTCGCAAGCTGCGTGGCGCTGTGCGATGGAGAGTAATTCGGCAAGGGTGGCAGGCTGCTGGACGCCGAGGGTCCTCTGCAAGAAGCCGTCGCGAGTGCCCTGGATGAGGGCACTGGTTGCCAGAGGGACGTCCAGGCGGGAGATGCGAAGCGCCTCTGTTCGGAACCTCTTGACGAAGTCCCAGAGTACCTCGCCTTTCTTCTGGCGCACGGCCAGGAGGGAAGCCGTCGTTCGCTGCTGCGACCTTTCGCCAAGGAAGTTGTCCCTGAAGGACTTCTTCAGTTGGCGGAAGGAGGTGATGGAGCCCGCAGGGAGGGTTTCAAACCAGGCCCTGGCGGTCTCCTTAAGCGTTGCAGGGAAGGCCCTACACTTAGCCGCGTCTGATGCTCCGTGGAACACCATGAGCGACTCGAAGCCGTGGATGTGGTCGACCGGGTCGGTTGTGCCGTCGTAGGGTGCGATGGTGGGTAGAGGGAGCTTGGAGGAGACCTGGGCCTCCAGGATCTCCCTGCTGAATGGGGAGCGGAAGTCCAAGTCATCCTCCGCTGGAGCCTTCCCCTCTGCACGCTGAACCATCACGTCCATGCGGCGTTCGAGGTCGACCACACGCCTTAGGCGCCTGGCGAGCTCCTGCTCGGAGTTAGCGGGGCCCCCTTGTCCAGAGGCGTGGGAGTTGCCTCCCACGACTGATCGTGGCGGACGGGGGAAGACGATAGAGCGGCGGGGCGAACGCACGCGGCGCTCTGGTGCCCGCTCCTCCGACGGGGCCCGGTGGGACCGGCGCGGCGAGTCCGCCTACTGCTCCTGAGGCGCCGGGGGGACGCGGGAGCGGTGATGCGACGATTCCGCCTACCGCTCGCGCGGCAGGGAAACTGCCAGGGCCGCTGCTTCCGCCAACTGGGCCTGCAGGGCGAGGCAGACGCCCGTCAACTACTGCATTTGCCCCCGAAGCTCTGCTACTTCGAGGGCAGTTGCGGGTGCGGCAGTCGTTGGTGCTGGGACGTCGTGATTTGCGCCAGCGGGGGCGATGGCAACGTCAACAGGGGAGGATCGGCGACGGGAGTCCCCTCGCGACTGGCGGGACTCGTCGCCCTGCTTCCTACGTTCTGGTATGAGGATCGTCCTCGAGCCATGGCAGCGTCGTTCCCACAGACGGCGCCAAATGTTGGGTGTAATCCTGTTTTGGCCGGAACCAAACGGGCCTCCACTAGAGAGAGAGTAGAGAAGACGATCGCCGGTGAGGACGAGAACCTGCAAGACCAGAAGAGGGTCAGGGGGGCCCCTGTGAAGACGGGGAAACCCTCCGATGCCTAAGTCAGTGGAGAGCTTGCAAGGCAGGGGGTTTCGGAATACGAGGGTGTGTCGGGTGAGGAAGAGAACGTACCGTTGCATGGTATTGTACCTGTGCTTTTATAGGTGTTGGTGCCAGGCCAACGTGCGTAACGTTGATAGATCGTGCCTGAAAAGGCGCCTTGATGGACGCGCATACGGAGGAGTTATGCGCTCAGGTGCCCGTTGGGCTGCCAGGCAGTTCGTGCCTCTTGATGATGGAGCGCGTGACCTGGGGCGGTTATAACCGCGGCGTAAGCCAGAGAACCTGCTCGGCACCCTTTGGAAACACCTTCGAGCAGGTGACCCACATGGGGTCGAACATGCTATTCGGTGATATCCAGGGTTGTTCCGCACAGCAGGGTCACTGTTCCTGTTCGGGACTTCACTTGGAGTAACTGGTGCGTGGGTCCCCCTTGCATCCGATCCGCACGGAGACGTGGGACCGTACGAGGTCGCGTGACAGAGAGGAGGCACTGATGGGCCTTGATGGATTGGGCTTAGGGGCAGGAAACAGCCACCACATATATATATATATATATATAATATATATATATATATATATATATATATATATATATATAATGGTTAAATAATAAAGAATAGACACATATAAATACGAAGACTGTCATAGAAAATTTGCTATATATAATGGAATGAAATAATGAGAATCAATCATTCATTAACACAGTGCATATAGATTCGAGGTGGGAGATAATGAGATAAAAAATTTAAGAACCACAACTTCAAGAATCAAGATTGAGGAATTTTTATTGTAAAAATATTGTATAATATATATTTAAAAAAAACTATCAAAAATGGAAACAAAAAAGTAGATGTAAAATTAGATGTTTCTATTTTTCACATCCTACAAGAATTCAAATATTTATTTTCACTTCCCTACACTATCCAAAAAAAAATTCTTTTCAGACTTTGGCATCCTACAAAAAATTGTAAAAAATAGAGCGACTGAACAAAAAAAAAATGGAGATCCGTTGATGGTCCTACCGGTCAGACAACTTGCGCTAATGTATGGGTCGGAGTCATCCCTATCCCCGATACAAACAAGGCCGGGAAGTTAAACCCCCGTCAAACGACGAACCCACGTGATGACACAACAACATTGGCATTCGGATGCTCATCTCTCTTCCTCAAGAAATAAATAACGCTAAGATACAGAAACCGGTAGCTGAGTGGTTCCACACCCTCCTACATGATTGCTAAACTGTTATTCAGATCCGGCAAAGGATAGGTAAAAATTTTACCTGCCATACAATTCCCAAGCTCTGGACGTATATCCCAAGGTTTACTAATACAAGGTGTAAAAATGACAATACGGAGAAAATGGCCCAACTAAGACGCAAACTCGGGTCACCGCGTGCCTCGTCTCAAGTCACAAGCAACTATACTAGATTCCGACAACAAAAAATTAATAACACCACAACGCAGTCCCCTTACCAACAACACAGCATTCAGTGTGCTGGCATCCTCAGGATGACGCTTTCTCCCTCTCTCCCACAACTTAAAAGTCTTTTCAAATTTAGATAAAACCTTAATCAATTAAATTTCGATCACCGATCAAAGCCTGAACGGGCCAGGCACAGGGATTATAGAAATCCAAATTTTTCAGTACAACATGATCGGCGTAATTGCAAAGATGGCAATAAAGGTATTCCGACCGCCAAAGTCGCTAAATAAGTTTCAACAGGGCCTCTTGCAAGATGCACCCAGTTTTCTGCAAAGCACATAAGATTTGTCGAACATGCCTGAGCCCTTACAAAAAGGTGCCCCAAACAACAAAGGAAAAGCTCCGATCAGCAGCGTTTAAAGCAGAATATTGTTGAATTAAAAGCATATCCACATTCCAAAACATACATGGAGAGGCTTAGACAGAGTAAGTGGACAAATTCAACTTCAATTCCACAGCTTCACTTGATGCAATTTTCTCCATCTCTGGTTACACCTGGAGTCAATTTGTAATCACTGCCACACATGAAAACCATGCGTCAACCTGCAGGAGAGGACAAATTCAACAATGAACCGCAACCAATGTAATGCACTCCCAGTTACAAATCAGATGTGCATGTAAATGTAGGTGCGTGCGTGTCCAGTGAGTAAAAGTGTAACCCAAAGAATAACACTCCTTTCTCTAACCAAGGCTACACCTTTTATCACGAAATAATTGAAAGCCAGGTTTCAATTTGCCAATCGGGGCAACATCATCATGTCAACAATCAATCACCAGAGTGACAAGAAAAGATGTAATGCAAACAATGTTACAAAAAATTACTAGCAGATTTATCATTCCCACATGTGAATTATCAGAAATATCATTAATAATACTAACGGCGTGCAAAAGAGCAACAAAAGGTTCCACGTGCACATATCTAGTCTCCCTGAAAACGGAATGTAGTTTTTCTTTTGGCATCTCATTTGCATTCTTAATGATGCATATGACAATTCAAATGAAATGCAGGACTGATAACCTAGAACTTTTGTTTTAACAAGACTTTACATGTAAAACCAAAAAATTAACATTGTATAGGACAGTTCACCCAAACAACTTATCCCATTCACGTAGTAAGTTACAAACGGGCTATTCCAAATTCTCAACTGTCAGAAATAACTTAGGGAAGGAAAAACATGCTGAAATTTGAGGAGTTTTCGCTTCCCACTCCACAGATTTCATTTTCATACAAGAAAAACACCCATCAATCAAGAATATTATCACCATCATCATGACTTTGTGTCCACCGAACCCCAACTGCCATCATCATATGACTAGATTCAACTACCCTCCTTTGTCAAGAAAACTTCTCAAAATTAATTGCTCTCACAAATTCTACACAATGCTTCATGTCCCTGGCTCTCTGAGCCCCGTCTTTCCCTTTCTGAAACAGAAAATAGACACCCATTGGATGCAGGTGAAAGCTCCCTGCCGGCCCACCCTGAGAAAAAAGCTCCAGTCCAGGGAATCTGAATACAAAGCCCCTCCCTTGAAAATCACCCTCCTCACAAATCACCAAAAACAAAAAAGAGGAGAGGAAGAGGTTCTCTTACCTAGTAGTAAATGACAACAGTTGATACTGTGAGAATCCACCAAGGGGAACTTCAGCAATTTACCTGGCGAAGTGAAAAGGAGGAGAGGATACACTGCCTGGCCACCTCAACTTATTGCCTCGAGGAGCGAAATAATGCCATTTATATCATAGATAAATATCTTGCCAACCTTCAGGTGAAATAAAGCTGACATTTTAATATCAAAAGTCCACACGCCGGATTGCTTCCCAATGCAAATTGTGGCTGGTCTGGCACCTACCTTCATGTCAGGGATGGTATACTTGGCATTGGAACTCAGTTCCGTTTCCAGAAAGGCCAAGTCAACTTGTATTGACTTGAGCAGGGAAAGAGATGGATCAGTCAGCCAACCTTTCCATGGATCGATGGTTTGACAAATGTAAACCTGTATTGATTTATCCAGAAACCCTCGTGATTTTTTTTTTTGAAACGTGGATGGTACCACAGATTATATTAGAAGACGGAAGGGATGTACATGTGTTGTGTATGCTCCAAGATGCCCCTATACAAAAAGAAATCCACACCAAGCCAGTGTGCCCCCCTTGACTCCCCAGACGCAAAAAAAGCGAGTGACATCCTCTGTACATAAATGTTTAGCCCAGAGAGAGACCTTTTCTCTAACAAAACTAACAAAAGAAAATAGACTATCCTCCATCCTCGCTTCCCTCCTGAACAATCTATTATTTCTCAGTCCACAAAACCTAAAGAGTGTCATGTAGGATGAGCCACCAAATAAACTTGTCACCCTTTTGAGTACATGACTGCTGCTGCCACTTGGATAATAGTTGCTGAACCCTCTCTAAATGAGGCAAAGACTGCTGAAGGAACTGCCTAATCCTTTCCCAGATGCCTTTAGCAAAAGATTAACCAATAAGTATGTGATCCAAGTCTTCCTCTTCACCCCCGCACAAGCAACATAAAGTAGAGATGTGTAGAAGAAACGGTGCTAATTTGTGACAGGTAGGCAGCCTACCAAGGGAGATCCTCCACACTAGCACCTTCACGGCTTCACCTTGAGGGGGCTCTTGGTATCCCAAATGTAATTTGAGGAAACAAGTCGGACCCCCCATCTGCAATGGTACTATAGGCGGAGCTGACTGAGAACCGGCCATCCCTCTCCCATCTCCAAAGCCAAGAATTCCCCAACAAAGAACAGGCTGAAAACCCAAGAGGAAGGATAGGAGCTGTTCAAGTTCAACTGTCTCCTCATAAGTAAGATTTCTTCTGAAGGTTGGTGTCCAAGTGCCATCGGACAGCTCAAAATCAAACACCAGAGCCACAGTAGCTGTCGATAGCCTGGAGAGAGCAAACATGGAAGGGAAGGTCTCCTCCAGAGTGAAGTCACCACACCATCTGTCCTACCAGAACAAGCAGGACTAACCATCCCCCAGGTTCACCCTAATACTAGCTCTGAGGAAATCTGCATACTGAAGAATGGCCCTCTAAATGAGGGAGACATAGTAAAGCTGAGAAGGAAAAAAGTCCCACACTCCGGACGAATGATAATATCTCTGAGTACCTGTTGCCACAACCCCTCTTCTTTCATCCCAAGTCTCCACAACCATTTACACAAGAGGGCAAGATTGAAGCACCTAATATTCTTGATATCCAGCCCACCTGCTTCCTTGCTCTGGCATACTCTACCCCAAGAGAGATCATGCCACCCTCTAATTAAGCCTCCGCTTTCGTGCCAAAAAATATAACCTGAATTGGTTCTAATCTTTGGAATTCTAAAAACTAGTTCTATGCCCGTGCATTGCACGGAAAATTGTTAGGTATGAATAATAAATTTTATAAGTAGTATACATGAGGGTAATATTTTTTATTATTTATAAAAGTAAATTTTAAATAAAGACGTGAGTTTTTAAGAATGGAGAGATGTTTAATGGGAAAGAAAATAGAAGAAAATTATATTAGCAAGTTTTTATTAGTTTAAGGGTGAGAGTGAGGTTGAGAGTTTTTGAACGTTTAGATATATTTTGGGAAAGTTTAATAGGAGAGAAAGTTGGAGAGAGAAAGTAGGAAGATAATTATTTAGTTCATTTAAACTACCTGTATTTCTATTTTTAGGGAGGGAGATGTTATGGAGAAAATAAGATTATCCTGGTGCAGCCACGTGACAGCACCAAGACTGAGTTATATTATATTAGTATAGATAGAAAGGAAGTATCTAGGCAAAGCTATCCAACACCGATTTGCAGAAAACTAACCGACCTCCATATAAGAGTAGCCTTGCCTCCCACCCTGCAAGCCTGTTCTCAAATCCCTACACAACCTCCCTGTTAATCCCGACAACATATAGGTCCTGGGGACAAGGGAAGTCCCAGATATGTGAAGGGCAACCTCCCAATCTGACATCCGAAGATGAGGGCTGCTCTCCTAATACCTTCTTCATCCATATTGATCCCCGCCCTAAAGCATTTTTACTGTACTTGACCTTAAGACCAATAATATCCTAAATCATCTCGAGCATTAGCCTGGCATCAACTAATTGTTGATCCTCGTCTGCTAAGAAAAGAATGGTATCATCAGCATACAGTAGATGTAGCACCCCGAAAATTAGTAATAAGTTGGAAAAGCAAACTACGGTCTTACTAAAGCCTAGTCCAGTAAACAATATAATATTAACCCCAATAAGATGATTATCAGACCTTGTCCAACAATCGGTGTGAGTATACACCAATCGATATGCAACTATGCGCATAACATCAATCAGTAGAAATATAGGAGCAATCGATATTGGTCAGCAATCGATGTTTGTTAACAATCGATGTTTAAATGAGCAATCGATATGGATTATAAAGGCAATCGATGTGTAAGGCAAACGATATATCTATTCGACTGCCAACTTCAACTAGTCAAGATACAACATCATCAGTTGAAGTGGACTTCGTATATGACGAAGTTAGACTTCGGATATGACAAAGTTAGCTTCGACTGACCATAACCAAATCGTGCATGACGAAGTAGAACTTCGTATATGACGAAGCGGACTTCATATATGACAAAGTTTGACTTCGGATATAACGAAATTAGCTTCGACTGACCATGACCAAATCGTGCATGACGAAGTGGACTTCATATATGATGAAGTTAGCTTCGACTGACCATGACCAAATCGTGCATGACGAAGTGGAACTTCGTATATGACGAAGTTAGACTTCGGATATGACGAAATTAGCTTCGACTGATCAAGACCAAATCATGCATAATGAAGTGGGACTTCGTATATGACGAAGTTAATCTTCGACTGATCAAGACCAAATCATGTATGACTTCGTATATGTCGAAGTAGACTTCGTATATGACGAAGTAAAACTTCAACTAATCAAAACCAAATCATGTATGATTTCGTATATGACGAAGTTACCGATGATTGCCAAACTATAAAATTCGTGTTAATTATATACCCAATAATGAAAAGGGGGTTAGTTAGGATAAATATGGGAAGTATTGACCCTAAACAATGATTAAAAACCGTGTGTAGCAGGGAGTCCAAACCTATTTCCTAAAACTAACCAAATCGGAACAGACCTGTTAGGGAACGACTCATGTGGAAGTTCTGAAACATAATAGGACTCTTACCAAGAATTTAGGAAACTACAAACTCGGAAATTGCACCGTCACGGCGCTATAAAATCATTGTAAAACCCCCATAGCCCACTCTAGACTTCTCTTCGTTGCTGAACGTGGGAGGAATTTCTAGAAGCGAGAAGGAAGAGGTAGTAGCAAGGTTTTGAGGATCCTTCATCCATTATCATCTGCTTCGACCTGTAAGAACCCTGTGTTAGAAGCAACCAAAGGTAGGTAATCTCAGGCACCACCTTAACATCAAGTATATCTTCTGAAAGTTCTTCAAGTCTAATCTCATGTGTCCCTATTTTTTTGATTTTACCATTCCTGTAAAGAGTATCATGCTGTTTCTGAATTTCATGCATACTTTGAACCTTTATTTCGTTTTATCTCATGTAACTGGGTCAAACGAACGCCATAGATCTGTTTGCAATTTCTTTTGTTTATAGTTCCATCCCAGGAACCCTAGAGTCAGAGTATGGATCAAGCAAGTGAGTTTATGTTGTTTCTTAGTCTTGCCAGTATGATGATCAGTCTATGTTTGTACTTTAAAAGTCATCAACCACATGTTAAAATCGTTATTTACATGAATAGGATTCTAATGTTCTATATGGAAATTATTGACCATATTATCCTTTGATTTTGCCTCTTCGTCCTTTATTTCCAACGCAAAGTTATGACGTTTCGATAAAAACGGGGAGAGTACATGCTAGGTTTCGACGCGAGTCTACTCATTTTCTCACCATGATCCTTACTATGTCCTGACTTCCCTTATTGAATATGTTTTCCAGTTATTGCATATACTGTCGTTTTCCTACGAACGTAATTAAGAAAGTCTTTGTACTCTATGGATTTCCTCATAAAAACCTAACTGATTACACCTTGGAGTTCCCTGGAGTTAGAGGACTCTTTATCCCGTATACATCCTATTCTATTTTGGTCAAAGTCATCAAAGTTTACGCAACTTAAAAATAAACTGTTATGCTGTCGAAATTCTCTTTTGACCATTGCTATTATGAAATCATGTTCACATGACTGTTATGCTTCAAATCATTATTGACATGACACTATTTATGATACTTCGAACAGTTGTTATTCTCTTCATAGTTTTGAACTCCTAGACCATCTTGTTCGTGATACTTGCCTTTAAAACTCACTCTTCACATGATAGTCTCGGACTGCTGGTGAACATTGTTTCTTGACATGATCATACCAATAGTCCCGAACATCCAGACATGACATTCTTGAACTCTTGAAAGTACCTTTTTCTTTGAGCTGTTATGACTCCTACTGTCTTGTACTGTTCTAAACTGTCTAGCACTATAATGGGTATCACGATTCTACTGGACTTGAATGCATACTACTGAGGGCACAGAGTGTCCGAGGGGCTCCAATCTAATCCTGGGGGCAGAGAGCCACCCGAAAATACTTGCAGGGGCTAATGATGGTGTAGACATTTGCACCGGTTCTGACTATTGTGATTTAGCTAGACATCTTACTCATAAACTGTTACTATTAGTCTGTTAATTCAGACATACTGCATTGTTACTGTACTGCCACTGTTCTGACTATTACTAAATTGCTATTGTCCAGCTAATGCTCTCCTACTGCACTGCTACTATTCAATTACTGTTATTTCTGTTACCTATTATTACTAGACTGAAACAAGGTACTTGCTCGTTTCGTGAAAAGCATCTTATACATTGACAGTCTAAATTCTATTGTCTTGACACGTTCCTGTCTGCATGAAATCCTGTCAGTACCTTGTCATCGATTTTATCGTGCCTATGATTTAGCTTGTTACTCGTGCTTGCCTAGTCCTTAAAGCATTAGTCACTTATATTATTACCCGCACATTGAGATGTAAATCCTACTGGGCTAGCTTGCTCATACTTGCTTCTTAACATTTCAAGTAGTGAAGATGAAGAGTATGTTTAATGATGGGACTTGTGTGCCGAGAAAGTACACTTTAGAGAGTTTTTCTTTATTCTAGTTAGTAAGAGATTGGTAATCATTGTAATTTTATCTTTCCTTGAGAGATGATGAGGCTAGTATTGGAGAGTGGTCTTCATTTTGTCATTTGGGGATTGTAACGTTCACTTATAATGAATAAAGGAGTTTTGATTATTGAATTATGGGCCCTATTGATATTAGTTATTTGTCTATGGCTTTTGAATACTTACTTGTTTGTCGCGCTCCCGATTAATTCTGTTGCTAAAATCGGGGTCGTGACAATAGATGAGTGATAGTACCAGCTAAATGACCCGCCTGAACATCCATTAATATCCCTGCCTCCTCAACTCTCAACCACACTAAACTTATAATCTATGCTACTAGAACAAACAACAGAGGAGAAAGTGGATCCCCCTGGAGAAGGCCTCTACCACTAGGAAAGAAGGCAAAGGGCTGACCATTGATGAGCAAAGCCAAGAATGCAGAGGAGATGCACTCCCTAATTCGGGAGATCCACTTCTGATGAAAGCCCATCTTCTTCAGAACCTGCAAAAGATAGCTCCAGGTAACTCTATCATAAGCTTTCTCAAAATCCAGCTAAAGCACCAATCCCTTCCTCTACTGCTTCAAAGAAAATGCAGACTCGTGAGCCACCAGAAAATTCTCCTGAATATTTCTTCCCTTAATAAAAGTTCCCTGATTGCCACTGAACACACCTATCACAGCATCAACACTTCTAGCCAACGCTTTGGAGATTATTTGATAGGTGCAATTCAGTAAACTAATGGGACGGAAATCCGCCAACTGTTGTGCCCCTTCTTCTTAAGTATAACTGTATAAGGACCAAGAGGGTCTTATTGATACCCTTCAAAGGAGCCCAACAGCATATTGTGCTCTCTCCAGACATGCAAGCAGTTGAGAACAAGGAAAACTTGGGGATCGGACATGGATCAGTCAGTTCCCGGACCAATCAGATCGGCCGATTCGAACCGATCCAGGCCAGTCCCCCATTTTTTAATATGAAAGTGCTTTAAAATTCAAAAAAAGAGAAAAATAGTCATGAAAAATGGAAAATGGCTAACCCTCCTATATTTTTATTTTTTACGTTTTGCCCGCCCCTCCTCTCCCTCCATTCCTCCCTGCTCTCTCTCCCCCTTCCTCGTGCTCTCCTCTCTCTCCTGTTGCCATGCCACGCCACCACATAGCGCCGCGTTGCACTCCTGACTGCTGCCACACACTACTACTGCGACCGTGCCCTGCCACTGTAGCCGGCCACTCCCCCCCACCCCACACCTGCCACCCCCTCTCCCCCAGGCCAGGTGCCTACGTCAACAGTCCCTGGGACCGGTGGATTGGGGCACTGGATCGGCTTGGTTCGGCCGAAAACCGGTCAGATCGGCCGATCCGATCCACGCCAATCCTGCCTTCCATGTTTGAGAAGAATCACTTTATTAAAATTAATTTCCCCTACTCTTCTATGGAGCTGTGTGGTACCATTCTATTATCCTGGCATTATGCTTTTCACAATTTCAGGTTAGAAAATGAACTTGAAACAAGGGCTGCATAATTAAACTATCAAAAGTAACTTTGAAATCCAGGAAAGAAGAATACCATCAAGCACAAGCATATAATCCTCAATGTCAATATTTTTTCTTGCTAGATAATGAACTTGAAACAAGGGCTGCATAATTAAAACTATCAAAAGTAACTTCAAAATCCAGGAAAGAAGAATACCATCAAGCATAAGCATCGTCAATGCCATTATTGTTTTTCCTCTTTGTCGTCTTGCTTGTCTTCGTCTTTCTTATCCTGTGATTTGCAAAAATGACTGTTACAATGCTAAAACCTCAATCATGTGGAGCTTGTGAAGAATACCATACACAAAAACAGGAAACATTATGGAAAATCCTCACCAGAATGCAACTTTCATGAACAGAGTTATATTACATCAAATTTCTCTGAAGACAATACCATTCTGTTATTTCAACATATTTATTGTAATATCCCAAGAGTCGCACAAACCATTAAAGTACTCAACAAGTTTACCAACCAAGGACATTTGATTTTTGAAGAGAGAATAAAAATGCAAACAAGTAAAATGCATAGCAATGACAGAAGATAACTAGAAGCTAAGCTGATGGCAGACAATCAAGAATCTGAGCTGATGCCCATGGCAAATTTAATGAATCTGGTTAAAATGCTTAGCAAACCTACTGAAAGATAATGTATACATATGTAACTGTATTAGAGACAAAAGAAACATGAACTTCCATAGACATATAGTAGTATCAACAGTGCTGTCCATGACTCCATAGTTTCAATCATTTTCCTCAGAAATATATCTACTCTTTTTTTTTCTGTCAAGGGCCACCTGTTGTAATTTTTCTGCTAAATGCTAAATAGTGATAATATAAAGTCTTCAACAACAATCCAATGACTAATCTTAATAAGAACTTGAACCAAAAAGAAAGTGAACTGTGACAATTTACATTACCATGATATAAGATTAAAAAGAATCAGCATACATGATAAATGTCATTAGCTGAGTATATTAATGAAAAAGATTATCATGTATACAATACCTCAGCCTTGCCTTGCAAGGATGCTAGCAAATCCTTCACAGAAGGATCATTCGGATCAACACCTGGAAGCTGTAAAAAATTCTTGATTTATTAGTGAAGTGAACAACAAAGAACAGAGAAGAAGATGAAATCAACACTGCTGATAGCAAAATTTAAAGGGTAAGGTCAAATTGTACCGAAGCAAGGATAGAAGACATAAATGACTGGTCCCCCAGGACCTTGTTCATTTCTGTTTGTGATGACAGATCTTTAGCATTATCCTGCACGGACATTTTAAGTGCTGCATAAAACAAAAGATGGGAGCATCAATGAAACATCGAAACAAATACAATGGAACTACTAAAAAAAATTCATTATTGTGACGACGTCTCAGAACTTGGTACTGTATTTCAACAAATAAAGGAATGAATATAAAACACGTTTCTTTTTCTGCTTACACAATACATCCTTACATCTGCTCACTACAAATCTGCTATGATGGTATAGGATTGTATTGGCTGGGGCTTCTTCCTTTTCCTTTTTTTTTTTTTTTTAAATCTTTGGAGAATACTGTTCCAGGCTGCATTTAGAATTCTCTGTATTGTACTCTAACATAGGTAAGTCAAGTATAAGCACCAACCTAGAGCCAAATCTTGGTCAACTGCATCTGACATATCAGTGTCAGCCATACCACTGGATTGCCCAGATTCAGGCTTATCCACTGACATTGCAAGTGCTTGTTGTAGCAATGCAGAATCATCATCCTGTGACCAATTCATGCACAGAAAAGTTATTGTCATCTTGAAATGGCAGCTGCTAACAAGAATAAACAAAAGATCTTAGTAACAACAAATAAATCTCCAATCTGATTTCCACTGATGCAAAACATCTAATGTTAGTGCTGAAAATGCCAGACTAGAGATCAGGAGAATGATTCACAGGAAGATGCAAATATGACTATTTTTCCTTTCTGTTACAGAAAGAGAGTTTGGGTGGGTGGGATAGTAACGCAAATATGATACCTAATCATCATATGGCACAGAATTTCATCTATCTTCAGCAGTCTCTTATTGTTGCTCGTTATAATCATGAAAAAATATATCCTACTAATCCTTGGTTAGTTTATGACCTGGAAGACCAAATTGAACAGAAAATGATAGCCAGCTTTAGTTTTGATGCTAACATCTCAGTTGTAGATGTAAAAAACCACCTATCAGGTGAGAAAGCACTAGCAGCTCTCCCAGACAACCTGACAACCTGCATTGTCCACCAGTTTGCCATGAAGACCTTGAAGCTGGAGTTGAGGGTGTTGATGAATATCTTCCACTAAATGGGGCCAGTCATCCCCACAAGGTGGGGGCCAGGGAGCCAGCATGATGGTGCATAGTGCGTACTCAATCACCTTCTCTAATCTTCACACATTGTACCAGGTGCTGCACCTTATGCTGGAGCTCCAAGCTTCCAAGGCATACCAGATGTAACCATGGATCTCCCATTGTGCCTTGGCACTTCCACCGGCCGTGGAAGATAACTGCAGTGGTGATGGAAGGTTCCTGGGGTTATTTAATGAGAAGTATATAACTTCTAGGGCCAGTTATCCCTAACTATAAACAAACCAGAGTTCAGTAACAGAGGACAGTGAGATTAACAAATAAAGGACTTAACTTTATGGGGTTTAATAGACAATCACTCTAAATACAGACGCTTATGGTGAGTTTCCAGGGATCAAAATCCAAAAAATCCATTCATTATCAATAGGAGAAGGCAGGATGAAGAAAACCCAGATATACAAGATAATTCAAACTGAACCAGTCTTTCTATGCCAAAATGACCAAAAAAGAAATTCTTGCAAACCAGAAACTGACGTTATATGGTAGTTTGTAAGAGTCTACGTAAGAGATCTGTAAATGGATTATTTGCCTTAATAAGCATGTTAAGACACTCATCTGGGTTCAGAAACAAATAGCCTTTTCAATCAAAATAATGAATAACTATAAGCAGAACATGATAAATCAGTTATTCCAGAAAGAGGCAAACCATGAGGTCATCTTTTTTCTCAATTGGAAGGGCTGAACTGCTGCTAGTGGCTTCAGATATTGGGATGTCACGAGAGCTGGATGCCTGTTCCCCAGCTTTTTCTACCTTGGTAGAATCTTCAGCAGCCTTCTTGGCAGCTGCTTCTTGCCTAGCCCTCTCTTCCTCCATTGAAAGTCTAAGTGCAAGGGCCAACTCTGGATCCAAGTTTGGATCCACCCCAAAATCATAACTAGACACTCCGCCAGCCGCCGCCGCAGCAGCAGCAGCAAATCCACTTCCTCCATCCCCAGTGAATATAGGTGTGCTGCAGTTAAATAGTTTACATCAACTACACAGTTAACTGCCAATAACCAATGAAGTGAAGAACAGAAAACAACCAGAAAATATGATTTAAATAATTAACCATAAGGAAACCACATTACATACCTTATCAGCACATCAGAGAGTGCACTTGAACCTGGAGGGACATGAACTATGTGACTGCTGCCATTGTTGTTTACAGCAGCCAGAAGGGCTTCAAGCTTTTCAGGTTTCCCATCCTCTTCTTCACCAAAATCAACAATATCAAGAGCTACACTGTTTTTCTTTAACTTTTTGCCGATTGCCTCCAACGTCTTCTTGTCATGTTTTATGGGACTATATACATAAAAATTAGAAAACAATAAGTGTTGACAATAATGAAAGTCCCAAGTAAAATATTACCTTCCAGCAAATACTATAATCCTTTGTTGTTGCTTTTTATTCTGTCGATGCTTAAGAGCCAACTGAGCAACCTGAATTCCAGCAGTCAAGTTCATCTCGCCACCTATTTCCAACCCTGAACAATGAAATAGATATACCTTACAGTCAGTGGTGGATGCACAACTTTTCTTTAGGAAAGGCCACGACCTTTACACCATATTCATTAATTTATTTATGAGATAATAATTAATAAAAATAACTATGATAATTTATATATGTGGATGAATTGCCTCTCCTGAGGGCGGCTACTTTTTTGGGCTGTAAGATTGGCAAATTCCCTATCTCATACCTGGGATTGCCTCTTACTCCCTGCTCCCTTAGTTGCTCTGATTGGCAGCCCATATACAGCGCTCTGAGTCCAGGTTGGCAGGAGGGAAGGCTAGAGCCCCCTCTTATGGTGGTAGACTTGTGTTGTGCAGTTCAGTCTTGGATAGCATTCCTACTTCTTGTCCATCTTTAGGGTGCCGAAGACGGTGGCTAAAGAGCTACAGTCTATTCAGTGAAGATTCTTTTGGCATGGTAATGGTGGAGCTTGCAGAGGGTGGCATGATATAGCATGGGACAGAGTGGCAACAAGCAAAGAACAGGGTGGTTTGGACTTTGGGGCTTAAGAACATCAGTGATTTCAATATGGCTCTGCTGTCTAAGTGGTTGTGGAGACGTGGGAGCGAGGAGAGTGGTTTGTGGACATTGGTGATTCAGCAGAGGTACTATGGCAAGAAAAGACTTGCGATATTACTTCGGCTTCTACCGTCCTTCCCCACTTTGGCGTGACATCTTGTCCTGCGGGGATTTTCTTCTGCACGGGATCCGGGTTTGTCTTGGAAGCGGAGACACAGCGTCCTTCTAGAAGGATAGGTGGTGTGGGGACTTCACCTTGCAGTCTCTTTTCTCCTCTCTTTACCAGATTGCGTCAGACTCTCTTTCACCGATCTCTCGGGTTTTTGACTTTACCCTTCCGGGAGAGGCCTAGGCATCGACTTTTAGGCGGGACTTGACTCAGACTGAGGAGATGCACTTCCGGGACCTTCTTTCTATGTTGTCACAGTTCCACCTGTCTAACTCAAGTGATGCTTGGCTTTGGAGGTGGGAGAAAGGAGGTGTAATCTCGATCAGCTCAGCATACGGGTCTTAGCAGATAGAGGTCTTTGCCATCAGCTCCATCAGCAGGTGTGGAAGCCGATAAGCCCTTTGAAGGTGAAGATTTTGATAATTGATATGGAGGATTTCACATGGGAGACTTCCTACCAGGGACAGGCTTTGCCGGTTCATTGCAGACATTCAGCCCACTTGTGTGCTTTGCAGGGAGGAAGATGAGACCATTGATCACTTGTTTGTAGGGTGTCCTTATTCTCAGGGTGTTTGGAGAATGGTGGAGAGAAAGTCTGGCTTCACTGGACGTCATTGCAGTCAAGTTCACCAGCTTCTTTTGGGTTGGGAGAGAGTGGGATATCAAAGGTGATAGGGCTGTTTGGAGGCTAATTTTCCATGCCGCTTTATAGATGCTTTGGGAGGAAAGAAACAGTAGAATCTTCAGGAGGCTTCTAGAGATGTGATGGCTATCATCCGTGTTTTGTTTGCCAAAGTTAAAGACTGGGCGAGTGCTTATTGTTGTGTGGATTCCTCTACTTCCGCTCTTTTTGCTCTTTTGGGGGATTAGATGCTTCCACATAATCTCTATGTGCTCTTTTTTGTATAGCGGCCAGTGGTGGCTTTTGGCTATACTGCCACCACTTGTAATATTCTCTCTTACTTTAATATAATTGTGGTACTATCCACCTTCAAAAAAACTATGTTTCATATAGAAAATTATTATAGACAATTTTATACCAACTTATTCCTTAAGTTCTCTCTTAAAATATGCATCAATCAGGAACTGTTTGATATTTTAACAAACAAAAAAGAAATAAATTCAATCTATGTAACTTGCATAATTTTGTTAACAATTTTATACTAACTCATTCCCAAAGCACTGTCTTAAAGTTAATATCGATTGTAAACTTTTTGATATTTTACATTGAAAGAAATAAACTATTACATTAATGAAAAATATAATTAAAAAGGTGGATGGAGACACTATTGCATGTCAATGTATCTCATTGACTTATAATGATAACATTTTATTTACAATAATGAAGGGCAGACCCAGAAGCAATGGTAAGGTCGCCTCCTGCGTGACCTGGAGGTCATGTGTTCGAATCCGGAAACAGCCACTCAGTTTATTGGGGTAAGGCTGCGTACATCGTCCCTTCCCCAGAGCCTGCGCTGGCGAGAGCCTCGTGCATTGGGTACGCCCTTTTCTAGGATCAAACTAACCTCCCCATGTGTGGGTAGGAAGGTAACCAGAATAGCTGGTTATGAATCATTGAAATAAAAAGTAAAAACAAAGTACGAAAAAGAAACAGTGGATACGGGAAAAGGAGGCATCCCTTGTTGTATAGGTGTTTTGGGGATGTTTCTTTTGGCTTTTGTTTCACCAATACTTTTACATTCTCCTCCATCTTAATATACTTGTGGTATTACCCACTTTCAAAAAAAAGGAGGGAGAGAGAGAGGAAGATGCATGGGATGGCAGAGTTTGAAAATTAGAGGAGAAAGGAGGTGTACATATCCGAAATTTGCAGGTTAACCTTACATTGACAAGCAAATGGCTATTATGGCTTTGAAGTTGGAGATAATGTATGCTAGATGTTATCGAACAGAAGTATGACAGGGTATTACACCTAGTACCTCAACCAATTTCGCATGCCTATAAAGAACATTCTTAGTATGAGGACTGCGGCTTCTTCAACAGCGACTTTCTCCTCGGGTGACAAGCAGATGATCCTATTTTGGCTGGACAAATGGCATAGAAGCAAACCCTTGACAGGAGTGTATCTAGACCTCTTTAATATCTCCTGTGCTCCCATTGGTATAATAGCCAAGTTTTTATCAGGATGAATAGAGGTGGTATTTGGGCCCAAACTTTCAAACAAGTCTACAAAATGATGAAATTGATCAATCGAATGAGGGTTGTGTTGCATTTTAATAGACACAAAAGTTGGCTGTGGAGATCGGAGAGATGGAGATGTCGGATGCGGAAAGTTTCGTGTTGTATTTTATTTGGTATTTGAGTTTGATTTGATTTTTATTTATTTGTTTTGCCTTGCGGCGTGCCAGCCTGTCTAACAGACAAAATTAGAATCCACACAGTGCGGAGGGAAAATTTTATGTCCAAGGAATGGACAAGTGCGCCACTTTTATTTTGAACTTATTGGTTCCGCGATTTTATTTTATCAGGCGATTTGGATAGCGTGTGCTGGACCCCTGTCTCCATCGATCGAAATCGATGTTTTGTTTACATCGGATAAAAAGCCCTTGATGTTATATTTACATCAGTTTTAATCTGAATACCATTGATAGCAAAGTCGAGAGGTTTTGCATTTTCTAGAAAATTGTAAAGCGGTGTTTTCCTCTTTTTTATCTGACAAAATGGGTTTTGATTTGAAAGAGGGATTTGTTTTTTGGAGTATTCCATTTTGAAAGAGAATATTCGCTTTGAGGAAAGGGTTTTATTTTGAAAAGAGTATGGATTCCTTTTGGGGGTTTGAAATATAATTTGAGAAATGAGCGAGTGTATACCCGTGGATTTGTTTGGTATTAGAGTATATTGTGAATTTGGACAGTGCTCCCGCATAGGCAAAATTACCGCATAAATATATGAACATGTATTCGATGGGCATATGGTCGTATTATTTTGGAGGAGAGTCCCTGCATGGACAGAGTTTCCCCATGAAATACGCACACATGCACATATAGTTTATGAACATATGAGTATGTTTTTGGGCAGAACCTCCGCTTAAGCAGAATTTCCTTTAAAAACATATACATATGAACATATATGTTTGTGAACATATGAGTATGTTTTCGGGCAGAACCTTCGCTTGGGCAGAGTTTTCTTTAGAAAACATATACATATGAGCACATATGTTTGTGAACATATGAGTATGTTTTCGGGCAGAACGTCCGCTTAGGCAGAGTTTTCTTCAGAAAACATATACATATGAGCACAATATTTGTGAACACATGGATATATTTTCGGACAGAACCTCCGCTTGGGTAGAGTTTTCTTAGAAAACATATACATATGAGCACAAACACTCAGCCTTCCCAGAGACTTGCTCGACGGGCGGAAAGAACATATGCATTTAAATGCTTATACCCATGGAGACTTGCTCAACATGGAAGCATTTAGAGCACAAGAACAAAGATGTTTAAATACCTTATACCCATAGAGACTTGCTCGATATGGAAGGTATTTAAACACCAAAGAACACAATTTAATTTTTACCCCCACAGAGACTTACTCGATGTGGGGGTATGAGTTGCATTATGATTTTTTTGAAAACCCTCCATGGAGATTAACTCGGCATGGAGGGGGGATTGAGGAGATGTCGTTGCCGAGCGGAGACGATCTCCCTTTCTTTTGCGCTTGCCGAGGGCGGATACCTTCACACCGAGCGGAGGGAGGGCGATACCTTCACACCGAGCGGAAGAACCTTTGAGAGCAAGCTAGGACTTTGGGGAAGAGCTTTTTGCTTTTTTCAGATTTTTCTTCCAATCTTTCCGGAAAAACCAGAAAAAGGATGGGGGAAGATCCCTTGCCCCTATGGGGCTACATGAGCTTTTGATGTGGGACGACTGACACACGTGAGAACTCAAGCTAATCAAAAGTGATTTCAGCAATGAACATCTTCAGATAATGGTTTCCACATACTTTCCACAGGTTTAACAAGAAGATAAATACGTAAAATAACAAGAAACTAGCCGTACGAGTCGTCCCTCGCAGCAAAGAAGCGATACAGATCGATGGTAGTGAGAACTACCGATAGTCTAGGACATTAACAACACGTTCAAATATCGCAAATTTAATAGTTCAGGTAGGTTCTCACGCCACACAACCAGCAATGATTTTTAATGCTTTTAAAATGGCTAGTTAAATTATTCTCTCATGCATAGGAACAAATACGCTCATATACCAACCAGCAAGTATGGGACGAATCTATAGCAACTTACCGACCCGTTGAAGAACGGGGGTTCATACCGAGGGCAGTCGTAGGCGACACGAGTTGGGGGCGAGACGGCTGGTGGGTGCTGACGAGGAGGCGTCCTCGGTCGTCTCGACAATGCAAACTCGTAAGGAAATAATGGCGGGTACAGGTGCAGTGGCGGATCGGCATTAATGTTCTCTGCCCCGGGGTTGTTCATCCAGCAGTCATGCAAACGCTGGCCCAGTGACCAGCAGCACCGATGAAGTGGCGGTGGGGCGTGGCTTCCCGCGTGAGCAGTCTCGCTGGTAAGCGGCGATCGTCGTGGGACTCAAACGGCGACCCTGGAGGAGTCACGGGTGGCTGGGGCGGCGGGCCTCGCTGATAGGCGACGCGGCGGGGTGCAGGGGCGATGTGAACCAGCCACGGCTGGGCACGACGCAGGCGGCAGTGAGGAAAATGGCTCGTGGCAGGGGTGGCGCGACTGGCCACGCGTGCGGGTAAAGCCGGTTGCGGGAGCGGCGGTGTCGGGGCGGGGGGACGGCTCGCGGACAGGGAGGCGCGGATGGCCGCGCGCGTGGGGTGTTGCCGGGTGCAGGGGCACGGCCTGGGCGCGGGAGAGGCGACTTCCGGCGGCAGGGGGGTTTGCGCAGAGGCCCCTCGTAACCTTGGCTGGCGCGAGGGGTCGCTGCTTGGCGTCGCGAGGAAGGGTGGCAGCGATGGCGGGGCGGTCTGCGGATTTGGCCAAAACAGGGGTCCGGAGATGGCTCGCGAGTAGGTGGAGAAGAAAGGGGTTCTGGGTTCTGGGTATTGGGAGAGAGAGAGAGAGAGTGAACCGAGAGGGAGAGAGAGCACAGACAGAGAGAGGAAAAGAGGAAGAACAGGGGAGGAAGAAGACGAGGAAGAAGAAGATGGAGAAGAAGGAGGCGGTGGGGCTTCACACCCTCCCTTCCCGGATCCTCCAAGCACAAACGCACAGGCTCTGCAACTCAGAAAACCGTTCAAATTCCTTGACAACTCTTCGTTCATTTCATGCATTCCTCATCCCCAAAACAGAGGGGGAACTGTTACATATATAGGCCACTCCGAAAGGCCAAAAGACAGTCAAAAGGAAAAGACCAAAATAACCCTGATAACCATAAAATACAGAAATAACAGCAAAATAAAAGACTACATAATGAGCCAGTCCACTAATAAACAAGTACTATGAAGCCTCAAAAATCCACCACTGTCTCATCAAGCCACAAAGACATTGGTCGAGCGGTCCGACGACGACGATATACCAAAGCTGGGTCGAACCGGTCTCGCGCATGTGTGTCCCCACCAGCTTTTATAGGGGTTTTTGCCCCTTTACATGAGAGGGATGAGGGGCCTAACCGATGGGAGGTTCCATCGGTTAGGGGCCTAACCGATAGAAGGTTACATGAGAGGGATGAGGCCCCTAACCGATGGAACCCTCCATCGGTTAAGGGCCACCTCCCCTAACCGATAGGAGGTACCATCGGTTAGGGAAGGATTCCCCCCAACCGATGGAAGGTACCATCGGTTGGGGGGAATTCCCCTAACTGATGGAGGAGTTCCATCGGTTAAGGGGACTCCCCTTAACTGATAGAAGTCTCCATCAGTTGGGGATTTTCCTTTGGGTAATTCTGGGATTTAGAAAATGGGGGGGGTTTGACAATTTTTTATGCCAACAAGAGACTCATCACCTATTCTGCTTACAAGATTACCATCGGTTGGGGGGAATTCCCCTAATTGATGGAGGAGTTCCATCGGTTAAGGGGACTCCCCTTAACCGATAGAAGTCTCCATCAGTTGGGGATTTTCCTTTGGGTAATTCTGGGATTTAGAAAATGGGGGGGTTTTGACAATTTTTTATGCCAACAGGAGACTCATCACCTATTCTGCTTACAAGATGATAGACAATGGTCACTTAAGGAAGCCCTTTTTCCACCAGGAATGGATTATTCATAGCGTGCTGAAGCTAAATGGGTCATCAATAGTTTCTGTGCTCAAAATCAATTTGTGGTAGATTGACCAGGGTTTGACAAGGTGGGGCGAATCGGCCCGATTCGCCCGAAGCGGAGCGAATCAGGGCCGGCCCGATGCGTGATCCGCATGGATCCGCCGCCCGGCCGCGGATCGGGCGAATCGACCGGATTCGATTCGATCCGGCCCAATTCGCCGGATCCGCCGCGATCCGATACGCCCCCAGCCCTTAAGATTCGCCCGACGCCATGCGAATCGAGACTGTGTAGTCTCGATTCGCAGGTGTCTCGCCGCCAGCCCCTTTCTCCCCCATTTTCCCCCTTCTCCCTCAAGGAAACCCCAGATCTACACCCTAAGTGACCCAAGGAGGCTTCCTACGTGGGATTGAAGGTGCTTGGAGGCGTTCTTGGGCTTCTCTCATCCCTCTCTTCATCCATTTCACTGTTTTGAAGGTAACTCTCCATGTATCTTCCATTTTTTGTTGATTTATGGGAAGTATATTCTTGAGAAATGATGTTGCAAGTGATTAATGTTCACTTGCAACCATTTCTCCCTTGAATCTTCAATTCTTTTACATAGATTTGCCCATTTCCTTCTAATTTCGAATTTCTGTAATTATTTAAAAAAAACAACAAATTTCAAACATGATGGCCAAGTGTTTAGTGTTCACTTTCCACCATTTCTCCCTTTGATTCTACATTTTTTACACATACATTTGGCCATGTTCTTCCATTTTTTATTTTCTGAAATTATTAAAAAAAACAGGGATTGCAATGAAATTATTTTTTAAAAAATCAGAATTTGCAACCATGATGTTGCAAGTGATTAATGTTCACTTGCAATCATTTCTCCCTTGAATCTACAAATTTTTCATATAGATTTGGCCATTTTCTTCAATTTCTATATTTCTGAAATTATTAAAAAAAAATTACAGAAATTGGAACCATGATGTTCCAAGTGTTCACTAACAATGTCTAATGTGTTGTTAGAAATTATTCGTATGTGAAACCAACATAAAATGTTTTTTTTTTCCTGAAAGTTAATGAATATTTATTTTATGTAGATGGCACCGAAGAAAGCCGCTAGTGAGGACATTGGGTGGCAGCATGGGACTGCAATGGGCAGTAGGCACAATTACAAGTGCAACTACTGCGGCCATACGGGACAAGGAGGTGGCGTCTCTCGCCTAAAGAAGCACCTTGCAGGTGGGCGGCTTGCAGGGTACCATGATGTCCAAGGTTGTAAATCGGTGCCTGCTGAAGTGAAGCGGCTCATGATTGAACACTTGAAGGGTGTTCGGGCCGATACGCAAAGAAGGAAGGCGGACAGGGAGATGCAGGAGAGGATCATCTCGGGAAGGCAACGAGATGAAGACGATGATGATGAGCCACAAATTCATGCAGAGTATGTGCCTGATGTCCCTGAGCAGAGAGGGAGTTTTGAGGTTGGCAGTGGTAGTGGAGGCAGTGTGTCTAGAGTTGGGGGCGAGGCGCAGTCCCGTCGATTTTCCAATGTGGGTGATTACTTCACTCATATTCCAACCGACAACCCAATCTCAGACCAACATCAAGGGCAAAGGAAGAGATCCACAGGTGTAACCTTAGAAGAGGTGGATCCTAATATATATTCTCGGGAGCATGGAAAGCAAACCAGAATTGATGATGCATACAACCAGCAAGGGCCTAGATATAAAGTGGGTCGTGCAGTGACAAAATGGTGGCATCATTCGGACATTTCATTCAATGCAGCTAACAGCCCATATTACAAATCTATGATCCAGGAGGTACAACAACAAGGACTTTATGTGCAACCACCCTCCTCAAGAGACTTGGCAGGGAGATATCTAGATGAAGAAGTGCAGGAGATCAAGTCATATATCCAAAGCTTCAAAAAAAAGTGGGAGAAATATGGTTGCACATTGATGTGTGATGGTTGGTCAGGTACCACCAGGAGCAGCCTTATAAACTTCCTTCTTTATTGTGATAGACAGGTGTTCTACCACAAATCTGTTGATGCATCCGATAGAGTGCACAATGTTGAGTACATTTTGAGTTTGATGAGAGAGGTTGTGGATGAGATAGGAGAACAATATATTGTGCAGGTGGTGACCGATAATGGCTCTGCATACAAGAAGGCAGGGGAGGAGTTGATGCTTCTTTATCCCCATCTTTACTGGACTCCTTGTGCAGCACACTGTGTAGATTTGATGTTGAAGAGATTGGCACATTGCAACCTGTCAGGACTGTGATGGAGGCTGGGCAGAAAATCACAAAGTACATTTATAATCATCATGTTGTGTTGGCGTGGATGAGAGAGTCCACAGGTGGAGAGTTGTTGTGGCCGGCTATCACCCGCTTTGCAACTAATTTCATTGCTTTACAAAGTCTCCTAAAGCACAAAGATGGTCTAAAACGCATGTTTAGGACAGACAGATGGATGCACAGCACTTTTGCAGGGACTTTTGATGGTAAAGAGGTAGAAGGGATCATCTGCAGCGCTAATTTCTGGGACCGAGTCTTCAAGCTGGTGCAAATCATTGAACCTCTTTATGAGGTTTTGAGGGTGGTTGATGGGGATAGGAGACCAACCATAGGGTTGGTTTATTCAAAAATTGAAGCTGCGAAGAACAAGATCCGTGCAGTGTCCCCTCGCTATGCACACTTGGTGTTGGACGTTGTTGAGGATCGGTGGGACCGAAAAATGAGTCGAGATCTACATATGGCGGGTGAGAAAAATTAACTTGAATGGGGTTTTGATTTTAGTAGCTTCATTTATTTATTTTATACCCTAATTGCAGCTTACTATCTCCATCCTGCTTACCATTATGCGTTGGAGCTATCATACGATGATGACTTGACGGCCGCCTTTACGCGGGTTATTGAAAGACTATCAAGGAGTCCAGTGGATGCAGCAGATGCTATTGATCAGGCGAGCATTAATCTCCCTACAATATGTCAAATTGTCAATTACAAGTTTAAATTTTTTGCTAATGAACTTCATTGTGGCAGATGAAGAGCTTTCGAGAAGGGGTTGGGAGTTTTGCGGAGCCATCTGCCATTGCTGGTCGGGACCGCATTGACGGCAGTAATGTGCTTTCTCTTTCTATTGGATATTAGTAAATTCAACGATTGATGACTTGAGTAACACTAATTTTTTTTACAGCTGATTGGTGGTTCAACTTTGGGCACTCGACACCCATATTGAGGAAAATTACAGTGAAGATCTTGTCGCAGACCTCCTCGTCTAGTGGGTGTGAGAGAAATTGGAGCACCTTTGCATTGATACACACCAAAGTCTGGAACAGGTTATCACATAGGCGGTTGGACAATTTGGTGTATGTGCACTACAACATGAGGTTAAGGGTGAAACATTTAACAGAGGATCCAAAGAGGGGGGAGGTGGAGGATGATCCGGTTGACATTGAGTTTCTACGAGATGATGAAGATCTAATGGTTGCATTGGTTGCACGAGCGACCACAGAGCGGAGAGAGTACGAGTTAGATGAGGAGGCAGATGATCCTGAAGATCCACCTCGTCCAAACACATTCCTAGCTAGGGCTATAGAAGCTGCAGAAGAGGAGGGACAACATGGAGATGTGGGCGGAGGGAGACAACCACATTCATCTCAATTTCGGGCCGAAGAAGAAGATGAGGTTGATCTTCTTGGCGACTTACGAATGGAACGTGCCATGCCTTCTGCAGGTGAGACAGTAATTGTCATTTGTTAAAGATGTTCATTCATTATTTTGTGTTTGTCCATACCATAATTTGTGATGTTGGTTACTATTACAGGTGGTGCAAACGTTGATGATGATGATGTGCAATTTGAAAGATTGATTCTAGGCCCTACAGCCCGCTCACAGTCCATGAGAGAAGCACCTGCAATTGCTTCCTCACAACTAAGAAGGAAGGGGTCACATACACAATCTGCTGCTCCATCCCAAGCTGCAAAAGGAAAGGCGATGGCGACATCCCAACCGACAAAAGGAAAGGGGAAGGACATAGGTCAAGCAGGTGCCCCAGCCAAAGGCATTGTTATACGAGAGCCAACTGCCCCAACACAAAAGAAGAAGAGCTGGTTCTCCTGAGGATCTAAGAAAGGGAAGAAAATGGCTATCCCTATTTTGGATCCACTTGATATTGCAGATTTAGAAACCATGGATCCAAATGCAGAAGAAACACCTCCCGAGGATTCGCCTCGATTACCCAGCAGCCGCTCCCATGACTCCATGACTACTGGTTCACCGGGTGGGTCTGTAGGGGGAGGTGATGGAGATGGGGGAAGGGGTGGGGGTGAGAGTGGACATGGAGGGGGCAGCGATGGTGGGATAGATTTCACAGCGGAGCAGGATTTTGGTGGCCATTGCACCCAAGATACCGATCATGGCGGCCCAGTGCAGTACAATAGAAGGCGGAGGTTTGTGAAAGGTGGTCCTGCAGAAGGTTCAACAGTGGATAGTGATAGCTATAACACTATGATATCTGATTTTGAGAGAATGAGCACACATGAGTCTGTGGGATCGTATGGGGGACATACTTATCAGCCAGAGTCATCCGACACAGGCTACTCCAGTGGCTATAGTGGCTACGCCACAACAGGCTACCCTGCACCATATTTTTATCCACCTCCGTCTATTCATGTTCATGTTCCTGTTCAGCAGATTTATGCTCCTGTAGAGGATGTACAAATGGCGGGTTTGAGGATAGTCCGTCCTGGATGCGAGGTGTGGGATCACTTTGTTAGGGAGTTTCGGACCAGATACAACACCATGATGACTTGGGATGAGTTTCGTACATTTGTGTCTCAAACCAAAAGTTATCATCTTATTTGGGAGCTTCCCTCAGAGTCAGATGGGTCTGTCCAGCCACAGTGGGGTACATATGATCCATATCAACAGGGATATTGGGGCTACTAGACTCATTGTATTTTGTATTTGGATTTGACTTTGATGCTTGTACTTTTATGAGTCTCATTGTATATTTCATTTAGAATTGAGTGTCATGTTTGTACTTTGTACTTTGTATTCAAGTTCTAATAAAATTGAATGAAAATGAATGTTTGTGAAGTATTACATGGCATAAATATCATCAATTTTACATGAAATTCTTCACAAGAGGTTTTTAACTGAGAATCAGCCAAAGAAACATCAAATCCATGCGAATCTGGCCAAACCTGGGACTGTAGGGCAGAACCAACCCTGCCTGGGCCGGATCCAGCCGAATCGACCCGATTCGGTTCGATTCGGGCCGAATCGGATCGCATCAGGGCAAATCCGATTCGCCCCGAATCGGCGCTCCAGCAAACCATGAGATTGACTATCTTCAGAGTGTATTAGGTTCACTTGTTACTTTCTTGATGAAGAAGAAGTGAGGCTACTGCAATGCACTCTCTCAGATGATCTAGGGCTACTCTTTCAGAAGGCTGAAGGTGAGTGCTCCAGCAACCAACTACTGGGTTAGCAGATTCAATCATAGAATTGGGGAAGAGAGTGAAGACTCGAAAGATACACATGGAATTTATGATAAAAGCAACTGTGGACTTTACAAGAAAAAGTGAATCTTGGCAGTTTCCAACAATGGAATGGTGAGCCCAATAAAGTAGTTTGGTGAGAAGCATCAATTTTGGGACAGAGTCCAAAACAGATTGGGCTATCTAGGAAACTGTTTCAAAATAAAGAAGAAGGGGGACTACTTCTCAACCTTGCATATGGCTGCAAGAATTTGGTAACCTTTTGAAGGATATCTAATGGAGGGGATTTTAGCAAGAATGGAACCAGTTCTTGCCTTCTTGGAAAACAAGCACAGCTCAATTCACAGAATGACCGCCTATTTTTACATTGTTTCTGTGCACATGAAGATTTCCTTTTCAGAATACAGAAGGCCTTGACAATTGTGAGTCTTGTCTTTTGACACAAGTTGAAATTTTCTTTAAGAGGAAGCAATGTAGTTAGATCATGGGGGTAGAGGAATCTCTCTTCTCCTTCATCAATCATACCGCCCCTATTTTTCTAACAGGATTGGTGGTGTAATACACACTCCTTTCTGAAAATGAAAAAATGAAAAAGGAAAAAAAGGGGGGATTATTGAGAGCTTCTGTCTATGGTGAATCCTTCTTGAAAGAGCTTTCATAGTGGATGTTTTTTTGGGGTAGCATACAGGTAATATTTAAAGAAATAAAATATGAATGATAAAAAAAATTGAAATGCATGTTTTGCGATATATTTTCACTGCTGCTGGAATGAAATACTTCATGTTTGTTACACTTAGTGAATATTATGTTTCACACAACATTTTGAAATCATGTAGTCAGAAGTGAGAAGCAATTGAGGTAACCAAGGGGTCACATCAAGCCATGGTTTTCAACCTCACGAGATCTCACGAAAATCTCAGGCTTGAGGGAAGGCCCTAAGAACTGACGTCCCCGAAAGAGCCTTCTCGAGACAGGCCGAGAGGACCGAGAGAGCTTCTCTTTCTCTTTATTTTTTTTAATGTCTTTTGGCCGTTTAACCCCCTCGCATCCCATTGCCCAACCTGCAAGAGTCTTGGGACTCCCCATGAGGACTTCCCATGTCCTGCCCGACTCCCCAAGTCCTGAGACTCCTATCCCATTAACTATTATTTTTAATTAGGGCTTTATGTGTGAGGATTCCCCAAGCCCCAAGACTCTGGTCCTTCTAAGTGCTATATTTAGGGTCTTTAAGTGTGATGATTTTCAAAGCCCTAGGACTCTTGTCCCATCAATTGCCATTTAATTAGGGGTGTTGAAGTGTGAGGACTTCCCAACTCCTCCAACTTCCCAAGCACCGGACTCCTGTCCCATTAGTTACTATTTATTAGGATTTAAGTGTGACTGTCCCATGGCATTTAAACATTCTTTAATTAGGGCTTTAAGTTATTATGGGACTTTAAAATAAAAACATATGTTTCTTTCATTCTTGATAAGGCCTATGGGGTTTGATTTTAAAATGAAATACATAATTCTATTGAGCACATGTGTACTCATACTTGTTTAACTTGAGTTTTTGCTTGATTATTTTCCGCGTGCGCTCGCGTTCAAGGCGATTGGAGTGGTCGTGTACTGGACCGTTCCCCACCGACCGAAGTCGATGTTTCTTTTACATCGAGTATAACACTCGAATACCTTCGGATGCGTAATGTTTATTAAAAGACCGTATGCCGAAATTTAAAGAAGAAAGGGCAGATGACAAGCAAATTTCCCAATTTTATTCAAGCATGCTCATGTCATTTATATTTATGACATTTACATTTACGCCTTTAGTGGGGACTTATACCTCCACTGGGAGTGTATACAACAAGTCATTTACATGGGCGTCGACGACAGGGTGTTTGTGCCTCCGTCGGACGTTTACATGGTAAAGAGTACATTTTTGTTACTAGTGGGGTGTTTGTGCCTCCACAAGGTAACATGCCTCTACGTATGTCTTTCGTGACACCGGAGGACTTAAACAGGAGCCTCGACGTGTGTCATTTATGACACCGGAGGACTTGAGTATGCGCCTCGACGTATGTCGTTTTATGACATCGGAGGACTTGAGTATGCGCCTCGACGTATGTCGTTTTATGACATCGGAGGACTTAGAACATGTGCCTCGACGTATGTCGTTTTATGACATCGGAGGACTTAGAACATGAGCCTCGGGGGTCTTGTAACAACCTGTGGCGTCTCTATGAGGCGAGCGCAGGAGGGCCCGGCCAAGGAGAGCACCAACGGGTGTCGAAGACCTCCCCGACTCGTGTGGCCTATATAAGCTCGCGCAACGGACCACACCCGGGCCAACCGAAGTGGTTTGCAGGTGCCTGCTCAAAGGAGGAAGCTTGTGCGTAATTTTTTTGGGCCGAAGATGGCATCGGAGCAATGGGGGTATGCCCCCCTATTTATAGGATTCGTGGGGGGGCATACCGGCGGAGGTACACGGCCCGGCGGGGGTGCTTGGGCTCGAGCGTCGAGGACGGGCGCGAGCGCCGAGGCAACGCGGCAGAGAGGCACTGACCGGCGGGGGTGCGCACGAGCGGGCGAACTGGCGGGGGTGCACGCCAGTCAGGGGGCTGACCGGCGGGGGTGAGGCCCCGCCCGGACTGGCGGGGGTGCGCACCCGCCGAACTGGCGGGGGGTGCCACCCTGCCGAACTGGCGGGGGTGCACACCCTGCCTGAACCGGCGGGGGTGCAACCCGCCGAACCGGCGGGGGTGCGCACCCCGCCGAACCGGCGGGGGTGCACCCCCTGCCGAACCGCGGGGGGGGGTGCAGCCCCTGCCGAACGGCGGGGTGCGCACCCCGCCTAACCGGCGGGGGTGCCACCCCCTGCCGAACCGGCGGGGGTGCGCACCCCGCCGAACCGGCGGGGGTGCATCCCCGCGGACTGGCGGGGGTGCCACCGCCTGGCCCCTCCTATAAATGGAGGTGGGCCTCCATCTTCTTGGTCATTTCCTCCTCTTCTTCTCGGGAGAGAGCTCTGTGGGCCCCTCGTTCCTGTGGTGTTGGTCGGCGCGTGCCGTGCACGTGCACACGTGCGTCGCCCGTGCGTCTTCGGCCATTCCACGTGCGTTTGTCCCCGTTTTCGAGGGACACGTGCATCTGACTTCTCGAGACTCTTTGGCTTCGGGAGCGACTTCGAACTCCGATCCGAACGTGGATTTTCTGACACCCGGAGTACGTGCTCTTCGCCGACGAAGACTTTTCGGGTTTCTCGCTTCCGGGTCACCCCGGTTTGGCGTGAGTACTCGGACTTGTCTGTTTCTGACGTCCGAGCGGGGAGACCGGGGGTTTGTCCCGGGTTCCCCCAGGGCGTTTTTGTCGCCCGGGGTTTGTTTAAATCCCGATTTATTCCGGGTCCAACAAATGCCCCCCACGGGATATCCGTCGGAGACGTAGACGACGGCGGGTATCCCGTGGCCCTTCCGAAACGTGCTGCTTTTCCTTTGCATTTGCCTTCCTCTGTTTTGTTGCCACGCTTATCTGACGTTCGGACAATTCGTTTGGCAGGACTGACGATGCCTCGTTCCACCAAGCATCGCGGGGAGAGTAGCCGGGCATCACGTCGCTCAGAGGGTGATGTGCAGCGAACAGAGGATCCGATGCCGCACTTCACCCTTTCCCCGCTGAGGGAGGACGATCCGGAGCGACTCGACAAGGGCGTCAAGGTATGCGCTCTCGGGCCTTTGGAGGAGACGTCGCCGTTGAGGGCGTTGTGGACATGCGCCGGGTGGACCGGACCGAGCGAGGGTACCGCTACCGGAGAGGCGGCGATTATCCGGGACATTTTCCGCTGGACGAGCATTTGTTCCCCTTCATTCAGAGTTTTGTTCCGGTCAACTGGGAGGGCCCCGACGGACTTCTTTTGTCCGAGCGAGCTCAGCTGGAGCGGGCTATTCTGGTCGGTCGCGACAGCATGATGGGGACTTGCAGCTTTCACTATCCCAGCTTCCCCGTCGACTATACCGCACAGGCGCATTTTCCAGAGGCGGGCCAACTGGGGCTTTTTAGTGCGGAACCCGTTAACCGGGTCAGGGAGCTCATGCTTGCACAGGGTTTGTGGGAAGTACACGGACTGCCCAAGACCGGTCCTACCTTCACTGGGCATATCCCGCTACCTTCCGGCCCCGAGTTTGTATCGGAGGGCTATGACCGGTCATGTTTCTTGGACCGGATTATGAGTAAGGAGGCCGCTGGCTGGTATGACCGGTGGTCCGTCATTTCGTCTCACCGCTTCCGCTTCGGCGCCACGGAATGGTTGATGGGCATTCTTTACCATTACCGCCAGCTGCTGGATCAGATTGGCCTTCTTCACGCTGTTGTCGCCGCTCTTTACAGCTATCCGTGCCATTCCGGGCTTCTGCAGGCCCTGGCGGAGCGGTTCAACCGGAGGTTCAATACCTTCTGCGTAGCGGACGGGGAGACATGCCTCGATCTTTGGGCTTTGCACAGAATCTCTGGTCTCCCGATCTCTGGCCAATTTTATGAGGAGGTGTGTTTGAATGACCTCCTTCGGGACCAGTCCACCGGCGCCGGCTCTTATGTTCTATCCCACAGCTTCCGTTATTTGATGAAAGTCTGGCGGGATTTAGCCCGGTGTGGTAAAGATGAATGTCCCAGTGCTTCCAAAGGGACTGTGAGGGTGAGCTGCGATGCTTGGCTCCGCTTTTTCTACAACGGGCCTTTCTGCTTTCACAAGGAGTTTGCCAGCGAGAGCTACGACCCCACAGATTATTTGCAGTTGTCAGTCACCTTGGAGAGCAACGTGAAGTATCTCTACGCGCCTCAGGGTCGTGGCTGGAATCCCAGGCAGCTTTCCGACCGGACTTATTTGGCAGCGTACCTGGCGTACTGGTTGAGCACCTTCGTCGTCCCGTTCGGGGAGGAGGGAAACATCAGGCCGGAGGTCATTTATCCGGCTTGCTCCTTGGCTAGCGGTGTGCAGCTTGCTCTGGCCCCGGCGGCGCTGGCTAATATTTTTCATGGCTTGGGGGATTTGACGGCGAGCCCTTCCCCTCGCGACAAAAGCATCGTCTTACCGACGCACTACTTGAGTGCCTGGGCTGGTCTTCTTTTGCCCGAGCTATGCCACAATGTCAGCCTGGAGAATCCTTCCATGCCGCTCCTCTTTATGTTCCGGAATCGCCCGGAGCAGGCACACCAGCGACAATTAGAAGAGGCGCGCCGACGGCTTTCCTTTGTGCCATCGGTGGGGCAGTCGGGACTTGACCACGCTTGCTGCTCGCGCGATTTCCGCCCTTACGTCGAGGAGAGCCGGGGAGGGCGAATTTACCGCCTCCCTCACAATCCGGCGCCGAGCGCATCTTTCCGCAGGGAGTGGCTCTGGTGCATTCGCCCCGGCATTCTGCTCTTCCGTAAAGGGGGGTCTTTGTTTATGGAGCCCTACTTTCCACACCGCTTCGCACGCAACTTTGGGTACGATCAGGCTGTACCTCCCAATGCCGATTTTGCGCTCCCTGACAGAACATATAGGGGCCTGGATCGGCATCTTGTGGCTTCCAGCTGGTGGTGCTTTTTTATCAGACGCGACCCATCTCAGGAGTTCTTCATCCCCGAGCAGCGGCGGGATGGTCGCGTGGATATATTATATGCCCGGTGGTGGACCCGACATAATAAGGCGTTCCGGGAACATGCCGATGCGGTGAAGGCGGCGGAGGGCGCTTACTTGTCCCGAGCGGGCGCCTCCATCTCTTCGATCACGTCGAAGTTTCTCCGGCAGGAGTTCCCGGCGCTTGTTGGGAAAGTCTCGACTGTGGGCCGCCGTCGAGCGAAGGCACAGGTCACCGATCCGCGGAACGCAAAGCTCGCGTCGAGGCTTTAGAGCCCCTGGCGCGTCCCGAGGGCAGTTCGACGACTTCTCGGGGTAGCGGAGGGCCGCCCCTCGTCTACTTTTGGTGGCGCCACTTCTTGCTGGACTGTGGGTACCAAGTAGACACGGCGCTTTCTGCTTTTATTCCTCATGATGTGTCGGGAGCTTGGGAGCGACATCTCTGCCATTCAATTGCTCGCGTCGGCCCAAGGGAGTTTATTAGCTGGATCGAGAACGGGACCACCTTGCAGCATTTCTGGGATGCCATTGTCGAGGCAGGAAAGGCTGTGAAGGTCCCTTTCGATCGGGTGGTGCTTCCGCCACCCTTTTCCCAGGCGCCAACCGGTACGTTGTCCATTGTAGTTGTTGCCTGTTTGTACTTTTCTTCTTTTCTTTCCCCTCATTTCTCCCCCCCCCCTTTTTTTTTGACTGGGCTTCCCTTGCTTCTGGATTGAGCAGAGAGTTTTATTCCTTTGGCGGCGCTGCCGAAGCCCAACACTTCACGCAGTCGGAAGCGACGTGCGAGCAGGGAAGCCGGCTCCTCGCCGCCGGGCGCTCAGGAGGGGACCCCCGAGCCTTCCGCTTCGGTTGGAGGAGGTGGGCCTAGCCTTTTGTTTCGCCAGACGGGGGAGTTTTTTTTTTTCTCCCCTCTTTCCTTTCCTCTTTGATCGGGATTCTCATTTTGCTGTCGCTCTTCCTGCAGCTTTGCAAACTCCGGGGAGCGAGGAGGTGGCCGGGGCGACGCCGCGCGAGGGCCCTACCCCTCCTGCCGAGGACAATTACAATCCCACGTTTGATGGGACGCCGTCCCCAGACACGACGGGGCTCCCACAGGCGTCTCCACCTGAACCAGGTGAGCGAGCGGCAAGCGCACACATGTACACATACATATATACATATGTGCCTTTGCCTCCTTTGCTCTGGGCGCACTGTTATAGCTATGAGCTTGAACATCTGACCGCTTCATTTCCTTCCTCAGGGTACGTGCCGGGGGAGGTGTCCGCTGGCGAAGGCACCTCGCATCGGGCAGTGTCGACACCTTCGCTTCAGGAGATTCATAGTCTATTGGTCTCCGGCCTCGGGGGTGAGCTACCTGATTTCTCGGACTTTGCCCCGGGGCTGCTCGAGGGAGGAACTTTGCCGCGGGCTTTGCATTGCGCGAGTAAGTACCTCCTGGTTATTTCATTTAGTCGCCACACCGCCTTTGCACCTCTTCCTCCTCTCTTCTTTTTTTTCTTGAGGAAGCGATAGATGACTTCATTTTCCTCTTGCAGTGACGATCACCTCCCCGGCTGCGCTCCCCGTCAGGTCCCCGCGGGAGGAGGGTGAAGTTCTAGAGAGGACAGTTGGGGAAGACGATGGTACGGGCTTTTGCCCAAGGGCGGACTTCTTTTTATTGCTCATCCTAGGTTTCGCCGGGGCGAAGGGGAGTATCCCACTTGACGCGCGCGTTCATCCTTTTTGCAGGCGGCGCCGAGATTGTGGCGGAAATGATGGAGATGGGTCCTTCAGTGGCCGTCTTTTCTTCGGCTGCGACTCAGGCCGGGGTAGAGGGGGCCCCTCATGGTGCCGTGACGGCTCCACTTCTTTCAGTGGCCGGCGAGTCTTTGACAGGTATTTCTGCTCCCCTTATCTTTTCTTTGGTCGTAGCCCCGTTGCTCCTGCGCCGTGCTGACATTCATCTACCTTTGACAGCCGCTGGCGGCGATGTGCCCCTGCCACCTTTCGCCGCAGCATCACCTGTGAGGCCTGCTCCGTTCCCGAGCCACGGCGTTCTTTGGCCGAGTGAGCCTCAAAGCATCCAGATGGTGGACAAGGGCGGCGTACTGGAGACCTTGATGGGGCTTGTGCGGTCTGCCATGGAGGAGAGTAGCCCCCCATGCCTTGAAAGGGTGCGGGGGTTCCTTTACCGGAATACCCGCGCCTATCACTTGATGGGCTTCCCACGAGACCCTTGGATGGCGGCCGTTGACGCTGTTTGGGACGAGGTGCAGCAGCGATGCCAGGAGGCGACCCGCCTCAAGATCCAGGAGCTCTCGGCAGAGGTTACTCTAGAAGAGCAAAGATTCGAGGCTCTTCGCTCACAGAGAGGGACGTGCTCAGCCGCGTCGAGACCTTGAGGGCAGGTTGCGCTCAATGCCATGCTGATATCATTGGCTTCCAGCGGACGATTGAGGAGGCCTCGAAGTGTCTTGCCGATCGTCAGGCCGCATACCAGGCGCTGACCGAGGGGGCGGCGGAGGCCGAGGCAGCGGCGACCGCCTTGGAACAGGAGTTTGCGGATTCCCAGACCAGGCTATTGGCTCTTCAGGCGAGTCTGGCGGATCTTCGGGGAGGACCCCATGCCTCTTCGTGAGAGGGAGGGGGCTCCATAGTTCCTCTCGTCCCTTTTTGCTTTCAGCCGATGTATATATTTCATCAGCTACCCCGAGGGCTTGTCTCGGGCACCTTGTATTCAAGGAATGACAAACTTTAGGTTACTGCCAATGCCTTTCTTTTGACACTGTTGCAACCTTCGTCTGCATTTAAGTAACCTTTTGAGGGCCTTATTTGGGACTCCTCCTTTGGACGCCGTGTTTCTTGGCTTAACTTGTCCTGCGCTCCACTCGGTTTCTCGGACCGGTAGGTTCGAGGATGTCTTTTGGATGTTGCATTTCTGGCATTTTTCCAGATCTGATGCAACATTTCGGGTGCTGGGGCTGGCCTTCTCGGGGCTTTGTTCAGCAACCTGAGTTTGATTCTTAGTCGGGGAAGCTTGCCTTTTCTGGCTTTGCTCCTCGACCTTGATTTTGTATTTCTGCTTCCTGAGATTTGCTTTATTGGCTTTTCCCAGGCTTGCTCTCGGCATCTTTCGCTTGAATTTTGCATTTGTGGCATTCCTCAAGATCTGATGCAACATTTCGGGTGCCGGGGTTGGCCTTCTCGGGGCTTTGTCCAGCAACCCAACTTTGATTTGATGATGATTTTTTTTTTTTCATATTACCATTCCAAGCGCCCTTTCGGGTTTTCGCCGGGGATGGCCCCCTCTAGCTTTTTCCAGTGCGCCCTTTCGGGTTTTCACACTGAGGGGTTACCCATTTTTGCCTGAGGCGCCCTTTCGGGTTTTCACCTCAGCTGGGTTTGGGCTTTTTGCCCTTGAACATCCCTTTTTGGAGGATGATCAAGTCTGCCGGGACATCTCTATTTTTAGTCCCCTTTTTTTTTTTTTTTTCTTCTTTTTTTTTGCTAGGGCCCGGGGCCGGACCCTGGGGCAATTGGTCGCGGGATTTCCCATTTGGATTTAGCCCCGCCATTGCGGTTTGCTGGCTAAAGAAATTTCGGTTAGCCTACCACTCCGGTTTACTGGCTAAAGGGTTTTGGTTTGACCGACCACGGAGGTTTGACTGGTCAAAGGGATAGCCTATCTTCTTGGGATTTGCTGGCTAAGGTTTAGGTTTGACCGACCATGGAGGTTTGTTGGTCAAAGGGGATAGCCTACCTTCTTGGGGTTTGCTGGCTAAGGTTTTGGTTTGACCGACCGCAGAGGTTTGTTGGTCAAAAGGGATAGCCTACCTTCTTGGGGTTTTCTGGCTAAGGGTTTTAGGTTTGACCGACCATGGAGGTTTGTTGGTCAAAGGGGGATAGCCTACCTTCTTGGGGTTTGCTGGCTAAGGTTTTGGTTTGACCGACCGTGGAGGTTTGTTGGTCAAAAGGGATAGCCTACCTTCTTGGGGTTTTCTGGCTAAGGGGAAACGGCTTGATCTACCATTTCGGTTTACCTACCAAGCAGAATAGGGGCCCGGCCTAGCATTTTGTTTACTGGCCGCGCGAAACCTGCCTTGATAAGTGATGATTTGATTTTGATTTTGATTATTTTTTTTTCACATTACTGACTCCTGCGCCCTTTCGGGTTTTCACAGAAGCCAGCCCCCTCTAGCTTTTTCCAACGCGCCCTTTCGGGTTTTCACGTTGAGGGGTTATCCATTTTTGCCTGAGGCGCCCTTTCGGGTTTTCACCTCAGCTGGATTTTGGGCATTTTTACCCGGGCACCCTTTTGGGGAGCGACCAAGTCCGCTGGGACATCTCTATTTTTAGTCCCCTTTCTTTTCTTTTTTTTTTCGGGATCCGAAGCGGGGTGAGGAACCTTGGCTAGGGGATTTGACTTGGTCGACCTGGATGGTTTGCTGACCAAGAGGGAGGTTTTAGCCGACCTTCTGGGGGTTTGTTGGCCTGGACGGTTAGGGGATTAATTTGGTCGACCTGGACGGTTTGCTGACCAAGGAGGGGGTTTTAGCCGACCTTCTGGGGGTTTATTGGCTAAGAGATTGACTTGGTCGACCTGGACGGTTTGCTGACCAAGAAGGAGTTTTAGCCGACTTTCTGGGGGTTTATGGCTATGGGGTTTGACTTGGTCGACCTGGACGGTTTGCCGACCAAGTTAATCCTTTAGCCAACAAACCTGGACGGTTTGCTGACCAAGGAGGAGGTTTTAGCCGACCTTCTGGGGGTTTGTTGGCTAAAGGATTAACTTGGTCGACCTGGACGGTTTGCTGACCAAGGAGGAGGTTTTAGCCGACCTTCTGGGGGTTTATTGGCTAAAGGATTAACTTGGTCGACCTGGACGGTTTGCTGACCAAGGAGGAGGTTTTAGCCGACCTTCTGGGGGTTTGTTGGCCTGGACTAACTTGGTCGACCTGGACGGTTTGCTGACCAAGGAGGAGGTTTTAGCCGACCTTCTGGGGGTTTGTTGGCTAAAGGATTAACTTGGTCGACCTGGACGGTTTGCTGACCAAGGAGGAGGTTTTAGCCGACCTTCTGGGGGTTTATTGGCTAAAGGATTAACTTGGTCGACCTGGACGGTTTGCTGACCAAGGAGGAGGTTTTAGCCGACCTTCTGGGGGTTTGTTGGCTAAAGGATTGACTTGGTCGACCTGGACGGTTTGCTGGCCAAGAAGGAGGACATAATTCATAGAGGGGGAAATTTTTTCTTCTCTTTTTTTTTTCTTCCCTCTTTTTTCATAGGCTCTTTTGCCCTTGGGCACTCCCCCTCTTTTTTTTTTGGGGAGTGACCAAGTCAGCCGGGACCTCTCTATTTTCAGTCCCTTCCCTTGTTGTTTTTTTTTTTGAAATGGGTGCATGTGCCCAACCCTAGCCTGATTCGGCTATAAGGGGATCGGAGGGCTGCTGCCCGGGGAATTCATGCTCAGGGGCAAAGTACATTTTGAGATGCTTGCCATTTAGTGGTGGAAAGGGGCGATCGCCGGCATGTGTTGCCAGCGTGTATCCCCCGCCTTCATACACTCCGGTGACCACGTACGGTCCGCGCCAGTTTGGCTGGAGTTTACCACTTGATTTGCCTGCCATGACCTCTCTTTGCTTGACCATGACGAGGTCACCTTTCTTGAAGACACGGGGCCTGACTAGCTTGTCGTAGGCTCGAGTCATGCGGGCTTGATAGGATTGGAGATGTTTGTATGCTTCCAACCTTTTGCCTTCTAGGTCGGACAATTCCTCCAACCTTCTTTCAGTTTCTTGTCGTTCCTCGGGCTGAAGACCGGTATAGACGGCTACCCTGTAGGACGACATTTCAATTTCGATGGGGAGCATGGCTTCCGCTCCGTACACCAGAGAGAAGGGGGAACACCCGGTAGGGGTCTTGTAGACCGTCCGGTATGCCCAGAGCGCTTCGTGCACCTTCTCCCCCCAATCACGTTTGCGATTGCCGACTATCTTGGCAAGCAGTTTGCAGAGGGTCTTGTTGAAGGCTTCCGCCAGACCATTGGCTTGAGGGTTGTAAACCGTTGACGTCCTCCAATCTATCTGGAATTTGGCCGCCAACGCATATATCGTTTTGTTTCTGAAGGGCGTACCGTTATCTGATACGATCCGATGAGGGGTGCCGAACCTGTAAATCAGGTGTTGCTTGACAAATTTTGCAACGGCTACCCCGGTTACCTCCCGGAGAGGGACTGCTTCTGCCCATCGGGAGAAATAGTCGGTGGCTGCCAGGATAAACTTGTGGCCGCCGGAGGATGGTGGGAATGGCCCACAACGTCCATTCCCCATTCGGCAAAGGGCCATGTAGGGGCAGTTGGATGTAATTCGTTCGGCGGCTTTCTTGGCACCGAACTGAAGACCTGGCATTGATGACACGTACGGGCGTATTGGACGCAATCCGTGTACATGGTCGGCCAGAAGAAGCCTTTCAGCTTGATGTTGATTTTCATTTTGTCTCCCGCTTGATGGGCTCCGCACAGTCCAGAGTGGACTTCGTGCATGATGACTTTGGCTTCTCTGGGGGAGAGACATCGGAGGAGGACAGACTTGTCTTTTTCATGGACAAGCCGATATAGTTGGTCCCCGATCATTTGATATGACGTGGCCCGCCGCAGCAGTCGGACTCGTTCGGCCCGGTCTGAAGGCAGCCAACCGTTTTTATTTGAATGATCGGCTGGCGCCAGTCTTCTTCTTGGCTGGCTTCTTCTTCGAGGGTGTTGACCTTCAGCATTTTCTGGGTCGGAGTCGTCCTCGAGAACGCTGGGCATCAGCCTCCTATGTCGGACAGTTATGCCCAACTCCCCTTCAGGAGGAAGCTTTAGGGCGGACGCCAGTTTGGCTAGCGCATCCGCCTGAGAGTTTTGCCCTCTAGGGACATGTCCGATTTCGAACAAATAGAACCTCTCGCGGAGCTTCATTACTTTGGCATGATAGGGGATCAGTTCCTTTTTCCGAACTTCATAGTCCCCCAGCACTTGACGGATGACCAACTGCGAGTCTCCGTAGACTTTTATGCATTTGATGCCCATTTCGGCAGCCAGTTGAAGTCCCACGATCAGCGCCTCATATTCAGCCTGATTGTTGGTCAACGGCTTCATGAGTGCACATGAGTTGTGCAGTATTCCCCCTTGTGGAGTCACTAGGACAATGCCCGCTCCGGAGGTATAAGTTGTGGTGCCGTCAGTTTGCTTGAGCACCCGGGAAGCGCCATCAAAGTAGAGTTCCCAATGTGGTGACTCCACGGCGAGAGTGTTCCCACTTTCTTGAACGGGGACTTCTTTTTGTTGGGTCCCCTCCCCGTGGGGGGATGAGAGCGTTTCCTCCTCCGGGAGCTTGAACTCGAGGGGAGAGCCTGCTGGGAGCGGATGCGCCGCCAGGAAATCCGCCATACCTTGCCCTTTGATTGCTTTTCTGGGGACGAAGGTGATATCAAACTCCATGAGGAGAAGGGCCCATTTTCCCATTCTTCCTGACAACACAGGTTGGGTGAGGAGTGCCTTTAGCGGGTCTATCCTCGAGATGAGGCTGACTTGATGGGCTAGCAGATAGTGCCGTAATTTCTTGACGGCGAATATCAGCGCTAGGCACACTTTCTCCACTGGGGAATATCGGTGCTCCGGACCCACGAGCATCCTGCTGAGGTAGTAGAGCGGTTGCTCTTTGCCTTCCTCATTTGTTTGCGCCAAGAGCGCTCCCAGCGACGTTTCCATGGCCGCGATGTAGAGGATGAGCGGCTTATCTTTCACTGGGGCTCCCAAGACGGGAGGAGTAAGGAGATACTCTTTGATTTCTTCGAAAGTATCTTGGCACTCTTGGTCCCATATGAATGGGGCTCCTTTCTTCATCAATTTGCTGAAGGGGGCGCATCTGCCCGCAAGGTTGGAGATGAACCGCCTTATGTAGGCCAGCCTTCCCTGGAGAGATTTCAGCTCCGTTAAGGTTTTCGGTGGCGGCAGCTCTCTGATAGCTTTGATTTTGACGGGATCAATTTCTATCCCGCGGTATTTGACAACGAAGCCGAGGAACTTGCCGCTCGACACGCCGAAGGCGCACTTCATCGGGTTCATCTTCAGTTGATGTTGGCGGAGCCTTTCGAAGACCTGGCGTAAGTCGCCTAGGTGGTCTTCCCGCCTTTTGGTCTTGACGACCAGATCATCAACGTAGCACTCGACCGAGTCATGGAGCATTTCTCCGAAGATCTTGGTCATGGCTCGTTGGTAGGTGGCTCCGGCGTTCTTCAAGCCGAAGGGCATTCTTTTATAGTTGTAGATCCCTTTGGGGGACCTGAAGGCGGTATGACCCTTATCTTTGGGAGCCATACGGATTGATTATAGCCCGACGATCCGTCCATGAAGGATAACGCTTCATGGCCTGTGGTCATATCGATCATTGTTTCCGTGATCGGGACCGGGAAGTCGTCCTTTGGGCAGGCTTTGTTCAAGTCCCTGTAGTCGATACAGATCCGGACTTCGCCGTTCTTCTTCTTGACTGGCACTATATTGGCCAGCCAAGTTGGGTAGATGCACGGCTCGGTGAAGTCGACTTGGAGAAGTCTGTCCACCTCGGCATTTACTTTCAGCTCCAGCTCGTGGCGCATACGCCGTTGGGCTTGCTTGACCGGCTTTGCTGCAGGGAGTATGGACAACTCATGCTCAGCCACGGAGGGGTCCAGGCCTGGCATTTCTTTGTATGTCCATGCAAAACAGTCTTTGAACTCCAGCAAGAGGTGCCGGTATGACCGTCTTTCTTCCTCGTTCAAGAGGGCGCTGACGAAGATTGGTCGGGGTTCTTTGGGTTCCCCGAGGTCGAGCTCGACCAGTTCGTCGACCGTAGCTTGTCCGCCGTCTTCGAGTTCACGGGGCGCCGGCTGTAGGTCGATGAAATCCTTTTCTTCATCGGAGTCAGCAACGTGGACGTCATAGTATTTGAAGCCTTCTTCTGTGATCGGCCAGAAGTGACCCCCTTCGCTTTGAGGCGCTTCTTGACACGACGCCCCATTTGATAGGACGAGGGCGGCCTCCCCCTGCTGTGGTTTTGTGGCGGGGGTAGGAGATTGCCCATCGGAGGGGCAATGATCAGGTGAGGGCGCGAGCCCAACGGTGTTGACCGTATAGTAGGCCTCGCATTCCGCTGCCTGACCATAGCCCAACCCCCGAGTGTCTTTTGCACAATAGGGGGGTTGCCCCCGGAGTTGCTTCGGGTACCACAGCTGGTGGAAGTACTCCCGTCGCGAGGGGTCTTGCATTTGTGCAATCTTTTGCCTTTGGCACAATTTCTTGATGTGCTCGGGCATGTCGTCCATTTCTTGGACGGGCTCTGGGGCGACTTGAGTCGTTTGACTCCAGCCAAAGTCGTCTTCGAGGGGCCCATGTGGCAGCGGGTCTCCTTTGTAGAAGATGATCGGCTTCGGCGTCTCGCCCTTCTCGAGACTATCATTTCTGTAATGGGTGACAATGAATGTCTTCAGTCGTTCCACCCATTGCTCCTCCCTGTGGAAGAGTAATTGCATGTACGCCGGCGGCAAGGAGATGCTTCGGTTGATGATCTCGCCGATGGCGTTTGCTTCGTAGTTGATCTCACGCCTTTCTGGGCAACTTGGCCCGGGCGTGGTGGATTCGGCGAGGCGGCTGAGCCGGTGAGCTTCAAGGAGGTCTTTGTTGACCGTGAAGAGCTCCTCTTCCTCTTGACCCTGGCTTGCTTGATTTGCGTCGGCATTTTGCTTTTCCTTGCCTTTTGACGCAGTTGCTGGCTCCCTGAGAGGTTCGCCGAGGTATAGCTGGGCGTCCGCCAAGTTGCATTCATTTGGGCGGAACGGGGCTCGGTCTGCAAAGACCGTGTGCTGCTCTCCTTCTTTGATGTATTTTATACATTGGTGGAGAGTCGAGGGGACGACCCGGTTTTCATGGAGCCAGGGTCTTCCCAGGAGGGCTTTGTAAGACGTGTTTGCATTAATGATGTAAAACACGACCTTAGTAGTGAGGCCGTCCATGGCCAGCTGCACCTCCACCTTCCCAAGGCGTTTTCAGAATTCTGGTTGAATCCAGCGATTCTGATATCATTTACCCTTTGCAAGTAGGGCGTAAGATACAAAGCCTTGAAAGTCTTTAGGGGCATGATATTGATCGACGCCCCGGGGTCAACCAGGATCCGGTTGAGCTCGTGCCCATTGACTTTTCCTTGCATGTACAACGGACGGTTGTGGTATAGCGTTGGCAACAGCATGTCCTTGTCGGAGAAGGTCACCTCCGCCACCAGTGCTTCTAGGGCTTGTGCCTGGAGTTCGGTCACGTCAGCTTCGTAGACCTCGGGCTCTTGCAAGATTTTGACGAGCGCCGTTCTCAAATCTTTGCTCCAGGCAATGGCGTCCCATATAGTGATGTTGGTTGGGAACCGCTTCATATGCTGTATGATTTTGCGGTCAGCCCGGGCACGGGTTGATCCAATGGTGGGACAGTATCCTCCAGGGCCTTTATCGGTTGCCCGAATTGGTTGACCCGTCTTGCCGCTGGTTGCTCGTCCGACTTTTCTTCGAATAACGAGCCCAGGCAATCTTCCTCCGGGGCGACAGTTTCTTCTTTGCCGCTCCCGGACGGGGCGGGCCGGGCGGCCGATTCAGGAATTTTCCGGTTGAAAGGCCTGTTGGGGATCGCCCATCCCCCATAGTCTTCTTCGTCAGACAGGACGAAGGGGACTGGCTGGGTGGCCCTCCGGTCGGAGAGCCCACTAGCGATATCCTGCTGCCCTTCTTCTTCCTCGTCAGATGGGTCGAAGATGAAGGAGTTCGCCCGCACCTCTATTTCCGGGGCAGGCTGAGGCTTTTCTCCTCGGAAGACGATAGTCTTGTCCAGGTCGGGCGAGTGGCTTTCTCGCCGAGGGACGGGGTTGATTTCTTCCCTCGTCCGCGGCCCTTTGCTTTGCCTCGGTTGCGGCGCCGATATGTTGCCACAGGGGGCGTAGCAGCCGGTGATTGCAAGCTCGCTGGCGGCGGGATTGACACCATGTTGCACGAGAAGTCTTTCAGCATTTCTTCCAGCTTCTCGATGGTGATTTCATCTTCCTTATAGAAGATGGACAGTTCTTCGGGCAGAGGCAGCTTCTCGCCTTCTTGAGCCCTTTGTAGCATTTGGTGGAGCCAGCTTTTGAGCCTTGTTTTGCGCTCCATTTCTTCCCACGGGATGTAAATGTCCAAGGGACTCCCCAAGTGGGTTTAGAGGGAATATACTCCTCCAGATCATCGATGAGCTTTTGCAGCTTCTGGAGTGGAGTAAGCTCTGCTGGGGCTGCCGCGGCCTCCTCTTGCTCAGCTTGCTTCTTTAGGCGCCTTTTCATGTTCTTGCGCCGGTTCTTTTCTTGCTGCACTGCGCGCGCCATTTCGAGCGGCGTCAGCGGCTTGGCTTGCTCTGTTGTTTGAGAGTGGTTTCTCGGCCGAGGCGACCGTGCGACCTTCCCTCTTAGGGAACGCTGACAGAGCGCGCATTCTGGACGCCACCGTCGTCCAGCCAGCTTCGTCTTGTTGATGCTGGAAAGTGGAGTCAATTGCCTGCTCGATTATCTCGGGCGGCAGTTGTTGAAATTCAGCCCAATAGGGGCTTGGCTCTGGGGTGGCCGGCTCCATCACTGGCTGCTTGCCCCTGCGGTCTTTATCTTGCCGCTTGAGTATTCGCGGAGGCGAATTCTCAAAGCACTGCCCCTTACTCCTGTTTTCCGGAGTTTGTTCACGGGGAGGGGAGACTTGATGTCGTCGAGACCCCTTCTTTCGCCGAGGAGGTTGTTGCTGGGCTTCTTGCCTGGCCTCGGCCCGGGTTGTCGGGTTGCCTTCTGGGTCGATCTTTCCCTCTCGGATGAGGGATTTGACCCAGTCTCGGACAATCGGACACATATCCGTAGGATGCAGCAACATGGCATGGTATTTGCAATACATGGGGTGGTTTGTTTCCCTCTCCGTGTATGTTGGTGGCGGCCTGTGCGCTTTTACGCAGCCTTGCTGCAAGAGTCTTTCGAAGATCTCCCCAGCCTTTGCGGTCGCAAAGGGATTCGGGGAGACTCGCCACCCGGGATACCATAAGGCAGGGGCCTCGTCAGATGAGCCGCCTTCTGTCATATCCGGGTTCTCTTGATTGTATCTTAAGATGGGCTGCTCTTTCAGGGATATATTCCTGAATTGCTGCCCCAAGCTCGCGCCTTCAGTGTCAGCTATGGACGACATCGGCGGTACGAGCCATCCTCGTTCATCAGCTTCGGGGGCTTGGAGGTTCTTGAAGCGCATATAGTCGCTTTCTTCGAATTCCCGTTGGGCTGCTTCCCTGGCTCTCATCAGGACCATGGAATTGCCTTCCGGGTCGATTTTCCCCTTTTGGATGAGGGACTCGACCCAATCCCGGACATCAGGGCACCTGTCTGTAGGGTGCAGCAGCATGGCGTGATACCGACAGTACATGGGGTGATTCAGCTCCCTTTCAGTGTATGTCGGTGGCGGTGTGTGAGCCATCACGACACCTCGTTGCAGGAGCTTCTCGAAGATTTCCCCAACATTTCGGTCGCCAAGTGACTGCGTGGGGGAATTTCCCTCCCGGGCACCACCAAGTAGGGGCTGCGCCTGATGAGCCGCCTTCTATCATATCCGGGTCCGGGAATGTGAAGGCCACCGGTGTATAAATTTCCGTGGGTCGATGACGTTGACTGTATGCGTGACAACGTCCGCTGAATGGTCTGTCCATTCGCGAATGTGAGGCTGCGGTGGGTTGACACGGGCGTTGCCCAAGTCGATAATCCCTTGGTTGATCCATGCTTCAACCTTGTCTTTAAAGACGTGGCAGTCCTCTAACGCGTGCCCTGCATCTTGATGGTATATGCAGTAGTTTGGCGGGACGCTTGTTGGCGGTTGGCAGCCTAGTAATCCCGCTCGCAGGCAGGTACGGTAGAGTGCCAGTGTCCGATGGCGCGGGAAGGAATATAATCTTCCGGCGATTTCGTCATCAGACGGATTTGACGACTCCTCCGAGATCCATCCCCCGCAGGGGGGGCGCGTCCGGGGCGCAGGTGTGCCCACGGGCCCCTGGAGTCCTTGCTGGAGGGTCGTCAACTTTCTTGCATGGTCCTCAGGTACATCAGCGTTTGGCGCTGACCGTGCCGCAGCGACTGAACCTGTCTTTCCAGGTTTTGCACTGTCTCGGACCATGTCCTGTGCTCTGAGGCTGAGGGATGATCCCCCTCCCATCCGTTGGTGGAATGAGCGTCCCAAGGATTTGCCTCGGGGTCTTCTGGCTCGGGAGCCGGCGCATTGACATGGATGACATTGGCCGACTGCCTCGATTGGTCCCAGGCATGGGGCTGTGGAGGATCGACCAGATGATCATGCATGGTGATGAGGCGACTCTGGATCAGCTTCTGTACTTCATTCTTGAAGACGTAGCAGTCTTCAATAGAGTGCCCCAGCATGCGGTGGTAGAGACAATAATTCGGCTCATCCACCCTATCCGCTTCGCTCGGTCTTCTCAACGCCGGAAGCTTGAGCAGGTCATTCTTCATGCACAGCTTGAAGAGCATCTTCGTATGGTCCCTTTTGAAGGAATACGGCGTGCTCATACGCTGTGGCAGTGAAGTCGGAGGCGGTCTTTCTTCCACCTTCTTGCTCGGGGCGCCAGAGGCCATGATCTTCTTCCCTTTACTTTGTGGGGCGAAGTCCACAGCGTTGGCTTCTTTGCCCATAGCCCGCTCCTTGCCTGGCTTGCTCTTCGGAGGAGCTTGCATCGGGTTATCGGCGAAGAACATTTCGATCTCTGCCACGACCGCATTGAGCTGGTCAAAACCCTTGATGTTTGTTCCCAGCAGCTTTTCGCTTATCTGCGCTGCCAGGCCCCGCCGACAGATGGTTATGGCATCTTCTTGCGTCGGGGGGTTGTCGCACCTCATGCTGAAGTCACGCCACCGCTTGATGAAGTCGAGTGCCGTTTCTCCTTTTCTTTGCCTGAGGGAGCACAGCTCTGCAAGCGACACCTTTCTCTCGGCCGTTTGGAACCGGTCGATGAATTTCTTTTGGAGGTCGGCCCAATCGACAACGGAGTTGGGCCTCAGCCTGGAGTACCACTGGAAGGCGGTGCCTGTCAGGGACGTTGCGAAGTAACGGAGGAGGTAGGATTCATCGAATGCCAACTCTCCCATGGCCGTTATATAGTAGGCCAGGTGCTCGTTCGGCGAGCCCTGTCCATCGAACTTCTGCAACTTCGGCGCCTTGGGGAAGTCCGGTGGCAGCTTCTTGAATTGATGGTGGACGGGATATGGCACGCTGTAGAGATCTACAGTGGCAGTTCCCTCGCCTCGCTGAGCGAAGCGGTCGTCCACGATCTTTTCAATCATTCGTCGCTGGGCGACGATATCTTCAGCCGCGGAGGCTTGGGAGTTTATGCCCCTGCGCGGCTGTTGGACCGGATCGACGGTATAGTCGTTGACCGCAGCTGCGCGTGGGTTGACATCGGGCAAGTCGCCTTGTTGATGTCTTGCTCGAGCATTTTGGTTTGCCGTCGGCACCAGGCGGCGCGGCGCGGCGCGTTTGCCCCTGCCTGCTGCCCTCGCTCCGTCAGGAGGTTGGCCATTTCAGCCTGCCAACGCTGTATGAAATCATACTTGGCGTCGTCCATCATTGCTTGGAAGGCGGCCCTGGTTGGCGGCATGAGGAACACTTCGGCTTGGTCCCCGTCGGCCGGCAGTTGTTGATCTCCGAGGTGGAGGCTGGCGACTTCATCTTGTTCCCCTCCTTCAAGGTCCAGCTGGACCTGGCCCTGGAGGGGTCTTTGATCATGCTCGAGTGGAGGCTCGAGGACCTGCCCCAGATTCGAGGGTCCGGCCTGACTGCCTTGCTGCCCTTGGAGAAGTCTTCTGGCAGCGTTTCTGGTGTACCGGAGGACGGTTTCGTCGTCCTGTCCGGGTTCGTTTATCCTGAGCGCTCCAGCAGGGATGCCGGATGGCCCAGGTGCTTCCCTTCCAGAAGCATAGCAGGTGAAGATCTTCATGCCTCCACCTTCTTCAGACGTCTGTTGCACTCTCCGCTTCTTGGGCTTCTGAGTGCTTGGACGGATTGCAGCTCCCAGCCTGGTGAAGACTGAGGCGCTCAGCCTTTCGAAGACTGAGACTCGAGATGCGGAAGCTCCGGCTTGACTCGCGTCTCTGCCCTTAGCAGTTTCCGCTTGGGCGGGGACGAAGTTGGGCTTCCTATAAATGCCCCTGCGTTTGTGTCCGCGGGGACGAGGAGGTTCGGTTTCCTGAGCTTTTTCTCGCCCAGGTACCGTCGCCTTCTTGGGGCTTTCGGCGGGTTGATCCGCTCTAGCCTGTTTGATCTGGCGGGCTTCCTGCTTGGTCACCCACATTTGCCTCATTTTGCGAGGCGGCTGGGGCGCCGAGCTTGATGCCTGCCCCTGTCGGGCTCTTTTTGGGGAATCCCGATCTTCTTGCCGCATCCCTTGGAGGGGAGCGAATTTGTTGGAGGTTGCCACCGTGGGGACGCTTCTGTCCCGGGGCAGTATCGGCTCGCCTCCATCGAGCCTGACACGGATGTCGCCAACTAGCACCGTCTTGCCGGAGTTGGAGACGACCGCGTGGGGCTTGCTGCCCCTGCGTCCCTGGCGCTGTCCCTGTTTTCTAGGGACTGCGATGCAGGAGATTGTGTTTACCGAGAAAACTCGGCCTTGGCTTGGACGGGTTTGGTGCCCCTAGTTGCAGTAGCTTTGGGCGCCGCCTTTGGAGTAGCTTGGACGGCAGGGACCACCCCTAGGAAGTAGGGGGATCCGACCACTGCAGGAAAATCGCCGAACACGAGCGGGACGGCGAGGTAGCCACACTTGGCGTGGCACGCGATGACTTGGGGGCCATAGGTGACGGCGGCCATCGAGCAAGCTTGAATTGCAGGTGGGAACGGGCGTTTGATGCCGACTTTCGCTCCTTGTACCTGTACTGTGGAAATTAGTTATCTTTATTTCTATATCGGCATACGGTCTTTTTACATATGCATGGAAGGCAGGAACAGTCCCACCGGGCGTGCCAGATTGTTGGAACGCGGATTTTTTCTTTCTCATTTTTCATTTATTTTTATTCCTCACTTCTTCTCTGAAATGACGAATTTTTAGGCGTGCCAGACTGTTTACGGGAAACAGACAAAGGTTTGTTTTACGAGGAGTATTGGGTGCGAACCCTGATACCCTCGAATTTCATTTCATTTATTTTCCGCGTGCGCTCGCGTTCAAGGCGATTGGAGTGGTCGTGTACTGGACCGTTCCCCACCGACCGAAGTCGATGTTTCTTTTACATCGAGTATAACACTCGAATACCTTCGGATGCGTAATGTTTATTAAAAGACCGTATGCCGAAATTTAAAGAAGAAAGGGCAGATGACAAGCAAATTTCCACAATTTTATTCAAGCATGCTCATGTCATTTATATTTATGACATTTACATTTACGCCTTTAGTGGGGACTTATACCTCCACTGGGCGTGTATACAACAAGTCATTTACATGGGCGTCGACGACAGGGTGTTTGTGCCTCCGTCGGACGTTTACATGGTAAAGAGTACATTTTTGTTACTAGTGGGGTGTTTGTGCCTCCACAAGGTAACATGCCTCTACGTATGTCTTTCGTGACACCGGAGGACTTAAACAGGAGCCTCGACGTGTGTCATTTTATGACACCGGAGGACTTGAGTATGCGCCTCGACGTATGTCGTTTTATGATATCGGAGGACTTGAGTATGCGCCTCGACGTATGTCGTTTTATGACATCGGAGGACTTAGAACATGTGCCTCGACGTATGTCGTTTTATGACATCGGAGGACTTAGAACATGAGCCTCGGGGGTCTTGTAACAACCTGTGGCGTCTCTATGAGGCGAGCGCAGGAGGGCCCGGCCAAGGAGACAGCACCAACGGGTGTCGAAGACCTTCCCCGACTCGTGCGGCCTATATAAGCTCGCGCACGGACCACACCCGGGCCAACCGAAGTGGTTTGCAGGTGCCTGCTCAAAGGAGGAAGCTTGTGCGTAATTTTTTTGGGCCGAAGATGGCATCCGGAGCAATGGGGGTATGCCCCCCTATTTATAGGATTCGTGGGGGGGCATACCGGCGGAGGTACACGGCCCGGCGGGGGTGCTTGGGCTCGAGCGTCGAGGACGGGCGCGAGCGCCGAGGCAACGCGACAGAGAGGCACTGACCGGCGGGGGTGCGCACACGAGCGGGCGAACTGGCGGGGGTGCACGCCAGTCAGGGGGCTGACCGGCGGGGGTGAGGCCCCCGCCCGGACTGGCGGGGGTGCGGCACCCCGCCGAACTGGCGGGGGGTGCACACCCTGCCGAACTGGCGGGGGGTGCACACCCTGCCTGAACTGGGTAACAAGAAGCCTTACTTGTAAAACTGACAAGTGGTTTGCACCTTGTATTTTCCCCTTTTGAAGAAGGGAAGGCATGAAGAAGGGAAGGCCTGCTTGGGTAGGCATTTGAATGCCCCTCGGAGAAGGAAAACTTGCTTGGAGCAAATGGTGTATGCCCCTCGGAGAAGGGAAGACCAAGTTGGGATTTGGTGTTTTAGTGAAAAATCTAAAGAGTTTGCTTGGGGATTAGACGTATGACTCTTTTGGAAAGAAGATCCGAACTAGGATAAATCTCTTAAATCTTTGTGTGATTACTTCCGCTTATTATTTTGTTTACACACATCATTAATCACTAACCTTAGTTCTAGTAGTTAAGTTTATCAATTTTTCAAATCAAAAGACTCTCAAAGGAGAAGTGCAAGAGAAGTCCTATTCACCCCCCTCTAGGACATCCTAGCGTCATCTGGTCCAACAAGTGGCATCAGAGCGGGTTCTTCTCTAAAGAATCCAACAATTCGAGAAGAAATGGCAGTTGAGATGCACAACATTGAAGGACAGTCCGTAACAAGACCTTCATTATTTGACGGTGAAAATTACCAGTAGTGGAAGATGCGAATGGAATGCTTCATCAGAGGGATAGACTTTGATATGTGGTAGGTAATAGAAGAAGGTGATTGTATTCCTCTCACCACAATCTCATCTGATTAGTCCCTAGTAGATAAAAGAAATGTTTCTTTAAATTATAAAAGAAAAAATTATCTTTGTTGTGCTTTATCTAAGATAGAGTTTAACAAAAATTTTGCTTGTAAATCCGCTAAAGAAATGTGGGATAAACTAAAAATAACTTATGAAGAAACAGATAAGATAAAACAAACTAGGATAGATATTTTTATTTCGCAATATGAGCAATTTAAGATGTTACCGAATGAAAACATAACTTAAAATGTATACAAGATTTATTGATATAACAAATGGATTGACTTCCTTAGATAAAAACTACACACAACACAAGAAGTAGTTAGAAAACCTTAAGATCTCTAACACAACCATGGACACCTAAAATAACTACAACAGAAGCAACAAATGATTTGATTGAACTTCCTTTAAAGAAATATATCGGATCCCTCATTGCTCATGAAATTAATATGGAAAGATTTTCTAAAAGTCCCTTTAAAAAGAAATTTTCAAATGCTTTGAAAGCCGTAGCTTATTCTTCCTCTTCCTCTTCAGAAGATGCAGGAAATGACTTAGAAGACAGTAATGATGATGAAGTTATGTTGTCTAGAAAGCTTCAGAGAGTTCTAACAAAGAAAAAGAGATTTAGATCTAAAAGATACTTCAAGAAAGAAAAGAAGAGCAAAGAGTCAATATGTTAGAGTGCAAGTAGTCAGGACATCTAAAAATTGATTGTCCAAAGTTGAAAAAGAAAAATCAAGCTGAAAAATCCGAGAAAAAGAAAAGAAAAGAGAAGAAATATCAAAAGCACAAGAAGAAACCTATGACAGCTACATGGGACAATGAACATGTTTAAATATCTTATGCCCATGGAGACTGACTCAACATGGAAGATATTTAAACATCGGAGCACATGAACATGTTTAAATATTTTGTATCCATAGAGACTAACTCTGACATGGAAAATACTTAAACAATGGAGCACATGAACACGATCATTTAATAATTTTATCTCCACAGAGACTAACTCGATGTATTTGAATTTTAAAATCCCCCATGGAGACTAACTCGACATTGGAGGGTGGGGGGGGGGGGAGGATTTACAGAGATTTCGTGGTCGGAGGGGGACGACCTTTCGACTTGCCAGGGGCGAGTACTTTCACACCGAGCACGAGCAAAGTCTTCCCCAACAAGCAGGTTTTTCTTTTCAAAATCCGACCCCCTTTGCCATCGGGCTACTTAGGGTATTTATAGGGGTTTTTCCCCTTTACATTGGAGGAGAGAGAGGTAACCGGAGGGAGGTCCCCCCGGTTAGAGGAGAGAGACATAACCGGGGGGAGGTCCCCCGGTTAGAGGAGAGAGAGCTAAACAGGGGGAGGTCCCCCCCCCCCCCCGGTTGTGCCTTAACCGAGGAGAGAGAGCTAATCGAGGGGAGGTCCCCCCCCCCCGGTTAAGGGTCTCCCCCCTTTTTGGTATTTTTGGGTTTTGGGAAATGGGGGTTTTGGGATTTGAAAATTTTATATGCCAACAAATGCCCCCCACAGAATGCGCGCCGAAGTCGAAGGCGAAGGAAGACGTCCTGTACGATCTCCAAGTTTTACTCCTGGTCTTGATGACTTGGCAAGGAATTAGATTGAAAATCATAGCCATAGTTGACGCGCTTCAACACTTACACTGTGATGCCAGCAACTTCGGACAACGACCAACTCTGTCGTGCTTCTTGTGCCGAGCCATTGGCTCCTATTGCTTATACATTTCTTCAACTTGGAAATTTGCAGAAGGAGACTTAGAAGAGCGCACAGCACTTCAGTGATATGGACTCGCTCTACCAAGTCAACTCCTCGGCTAAGCTTCATTGAAGAATTGCTCAATGGATTTACTCGGAGCTGACTTCGGCCTTCTTTGCCCAAGTCTCGTCTTTCTGACTTTACCCAGGGACTTTATCTTGACATTCTCCTTTCGAGACTTGTCTTTCTGACTTTGCTCAACGACTTGATTTGAGATTTTCTCTTGAGACTTGTCTTTTTGACTTTGTCCAAGGTTGGGTTGGAGCCCAGATGTTAACCCTTGCTTTTCTGACTTAGCTCAACAGCTTATCATTTGGTCGATGAGGCTCGACTTTCTGTCTTTACTCTTTGCTCTAATCTGGTAACTTCTTTGAGATTCAACTTGACCTCTTTCTCCTGAATCTTGCCTTTTCTGACTTTATCCAGGACTTGATGAGGGATTTTGCTGCTGAGGGTGATTTTCTTGACTTTGTTCAACGGCTTGATTTAACACATGGCCGATAAAACTTGCATTTTCTAGCTTTGCTTTCTAACATGATTTGATACCTTTCTCTCGAGGCTTGCCTTCCTAGCTTTTCTCGAGATTTGGTTTGACATCTTCCTCTTGAATTCTGCCTTTCTGGCTTTATCTAAGATTTGATGTGAAATTCCATTGCTGAGGTTGACCTTCTTGTCTTCGCTCAACGACTGCTTCGTATTTGAATTGCTTAACAGGGGTAGCTCATTTGCTTACTGATTTTTCTTTAGTAAGAACGACTCCCTTTCTTTTGGGGGATTTGTGGAGTCGCTATCTTTCTTCTTTTTCTTTCTTTTCTTCTCTCATCATTTTTTCATCATACATATTTTTTTTAAAACATCATTTCCATTTTTTGTAACTCTTCATCCTTTTCCTCCCTTTTGGCCCTTCTACTTCAGACGGCGGTGGGACGGATGAAGATCAGCAGCTTCGGATAATTAATCCTTTATCTGGAGATTCTCCGCCTTTTTATGGAAGAGAATGTGAGACTTCTTCTCGGGCAGCTGAAGCATTTTCGCCTGAAGCCGAGGATGATAGGGATCCTCAGACGTTGGATAAAAGTAATGAGTCGCCACTTCACAGCTCTTTACTTGGAACGGCGACGATGGATGGTGATAACACCACATTTTCCTTTGCTGAGTTAGGACTTCCAGTAGAGCAATATCCTCTTACTACGATTGAGGAATATGTCCCAGTGGCCGTAGAGGAGTTCCCCACCGGAGGCTCAGTTTCTGAAGGTACTTTCTTCTGAGCCAAAATATGGCCTATTTGATTTTATATTTGCTCATGATATTGCATTTTTTCCCTGTCCAAGTGTCTTAGACCTTTTCAGGATGATCTTTCTAGAAGAGGAGACCGTCTCATATCCCGCACCTGGGGGTAGCTGCTCTTTCCCTTTTTTGGAGAATACGAGAAGTCCCTTTTCAGAGATGCATGCCCACTCCGCCTTTCAAGTGGGCGACACCGCTGGAGATGATTATGATTTCCAGGGCAGAGAACATAATTCAGAGACGTCTGCTTTATTAGCAGACGCACGGGGCTTCCATTCACACCCAGTTGATCTTCTGTCTTCTTCTCATGGTCTTCATGCCGAGGATTCGGGTTTTCTTCGACCCTCAACTCCTGAGATAGAAGAGAGAGAAACTCTTCGCCAGGTAAGGAGGAGCTAATTTGGTTCTCTTCCTCTCTTTTCTTCTTAATGTTTGCATTTCTCCTGCTTTCCTTCATACTGATTTTTTATGTGTTTGTTCATGTATTTTGGCAGGTAATTCTCTGCAACCTAATCATCTAACAATAGCAAGTCTCCGCCGGTTGAATTGGCCGCCTTTCCTGATCATGGCGTGAAATGGTTGACTGGAGTTCAATTATGGTGAGGGCATTCTTAATTCGTTGCTTGAAAGGATAAGAATTGTGGTGAGGGCGGAGGATCCCTCATCAATTAATGCAGTAAGGCATGCACTGGAGTAGAACACTGTTGCCGCCTTCTATATGGGTCTTTCCAGGGATTCCTGGATGATTGCGATTGAAGAGATTTGAGACGAAGTACGTCGTCTTCAAGTTACCGCAACCTGGGCACCCTATGATCAGAGGATCCAGACTTTGGAGAGCCGAGGCACGAAAACGTCGAAAGACGTGGGAGTCAGAAGCGGCAGAAGGGGGCAACAGGGCTGCGAGGCTGCAGCGTGAAGCTAATGATTTGAGGTCTTCTTCAGAAAGGAAAGCCAAATAGGCCAAGGATGTATTGATGCAGGAGGCTGCCTTTGTCAAACAGCGAGCCAAGCTGCGTAAGTCCATTTCTTCAAAAGCCAATGAGGTTGAGAAGTTGAAGAGGAAAAGGCCTCATTGTCTTTGTTTTCTAGTATAATATTTGTTTGACTTGTACATTGTTGTTACCAACCTTTGTAACTTTCATGACAAAGTGTGTTGATACTTTGTACCAAGGTTTGCTGGAGCGCCGATTCGGGACGAATCGGATTCGCGCTGATGCAATCCGATTCGCCCTGAATCGGGCCGAATCAGGTCGATTCGGCTGGAACTGGCCAGGCAGTGTTGGTTCTGCCCCAGGTGTGGCCAGATTCGCATGGATTTGATGTTTCTTTAGCTGATTCTCTGTTTAAAACCTCCTGTGAAGAATTTCATGTATAACTGATGATATTTATGCCATGTAATACTACACAAACATCCATTTTCATTCAATTTTATTAGAAATTGAGTACAAAGTACAAAGTACAAATATGACACTCAATTGTAAATGAAAAATACAATGAGACTCGTAAAAGGTACAAACCTGAAACTCAAATCCAAATACAAAGTACAATGAGTCTAGTAACCCCAATATCCCTGCTGATATGGATCATATGTACCCCACTGGGACTGGACAGACTCATCTGACTCTAAGGGCATGTTGTGTGACCTTCCACTTGCCGTTTTTTTACCCTTCTGGGGGTACTTCTTCGATGTGTTTTAGTATTCCAGGGTGTGTGGTGGACTGGCCCTTGGTTACCAATCTTGTTGCTTCTCATTAGTAGTTTGTTTGTGTGACTCGCGATTAGTCAGTTTCAGTTGTCGTAGTGGACTGGTGTTTCTAGGCTAGTCCTATTGTTCCCTTTATTTCCTACAAGTTGTGTTAGCTAGCATGTTTAAGTTTAAATGCAGTTTAGTTGAGTTTAATGCAAGTATGTTGTAGTTCTACGATCGGTGTTACCAGTGAAACCCTTGAGGGTTGAGATCTCGATTCCTTTTTGTGGTTACTAGTTTGTTGTTGTTTTTGAGAGGTCCCTACTGAGCTTGTGACATGTTGAAACTCACTCCCTTACAGTTTTTTTCAGGTGTTAGCAGTATGTTTGGCTTGCAATGGCGTCGCGGCAGACTTGTACCAGCAGCAGTTAAGTTTTAGTTGTTGTGTGAGCTTTTGCTCCCTCGGGATATGCCCCAGGTAGTTGTACTTTTCTCTTGGACATGGAATAATGTATTGGGACAATGTAATTTAGTGTAAATGAGTATGAGTACATGTACTTTCTTGAATCTTATGCTCTTGTAGTTGTCTTTTATATTCTTATTGAACTTGTGTGTGAGCTATCCCTTGCGAGACTTCAGTCTGTTCACAGAAGGCGGGTCTGGATATGGAGCCTTATTGGCATAAGTATCCAGAGTCGCTACAGTAAGTGTCTCCATGCCATGAAGATGCAAAGGAACGAGGGGTGGCTCTCAAATTGACTTCGAGAAGGCTTTTAACAGGGTCAGTAGGACTTATATCTTTCAGGTCATGGATAGGATGGTTTTTACCCATAGATGGATTTCTTAGATCAAGGAGTGTATCTCCTCTGCCACATTTGCGATGCTCATTAATGGGCACCCCTCAACCTCCTTCGCCATTGTGTGAGGTCTTCGCCAGGGAGACCACCTCTCCCCACTACTATTTGTTCTGGTTGCTCACATTTTGAGCAAGTTGTTCTTGAGGGCAAAGGCAATGGGAGTGCTTAGAGGCTTCCAGATCCACCAAGGTATTTCCATCTCACATTTACAGTACGCTAACGACACACTCTTATTTCTAGTTGATGACATCCAACAGTTGATTGATGCTAGATTGGTTTTAGAGATGGTTCAGGATATCTATGGTTTGAAGGTGAACTACAACAACAGCCACTCGGTGGGTAGCAACTTGGAGAAGCAAGACATCGCGAGGGTTGCGCTTGTCTTTAAGTGCCAAATTGAGGCCTTTCCTTTCTCTTACCTCGGACTTCCCCTCTCTCCTGAACCTATTCACTACAGAGATTGGCAGCTGGTGATTCGCAGATTTGAGTATTGGCAAGATGGAAGGCAAGGCTTCTTGCTTATGGGGGCTGATTGGTTTTATGCAGATCAGTATTGGATAGCTTGCCGATTTACTTTCTCTCCATTTTCAGAATCCCGAAATTTGAGGCGAAGAGACTTGAGACAATTCAAGCAAGGTTTTTTGGCATGGTAGTGAGAGCAAGGTCAGAGGATGACATGACATTGCATGGGTCAGGATCTGCCAGAGGAAGGACGTGGGGGCCTGGGCATCAAGAACATTAGATACTTCAATTTGGCATTACTTAGCAAGTGGCTTTGGAGGCTGGGGATAGAGGAGGGAGGCCTCTGGACTCAGTTGATCTCCAAGAGGTATTATAGCTCAGGCATAGTGTGGGATATTCTTCCTAGTCACTTGTATTATGTCTCTCCAATGTGGAGAGGGATATTACAATGTGTTGATTTCCTCAGAGTCAGCATGAGATGTCAACTGGGGGACAGCCAGAGATGTTTGTTTTGGCAGGACAAGTGGTGTGATAGTGGTTCCACTGCGGAGGCCTTTCCTTCTTTATTTGTTATAGCAAGTTTGACAAGGGCTATAGTGGTTCAAGTGTTTGATGATCAGTTGCCCGGGGGTACTTAGGCTCCTACCTTCAGAAGGAGATTGTCACCACAGGAGATGGATGAGTTTCAGCGCCTTTGGCTCTACTACATAATTTCAGACACACGAGGGTTTAGAGATGGGAGTTTGGAGGCCAGTTCTCCGTGCGATCTACTTATCTGTGATTCTGTATCTCTCTAATGGAGGATTAAGCACTCATGGACCTCTCAGATTTGGGCCCCAAAGAGTCCGATGAAGGTGAACGTGTTGATTTGGAGGATCTCTCATGGTTGGCTTCAGACCTGTGACAGATTGGTGCATGTTCTGCAAAAATATTTTACCCGATGTTGTATGTGTGGGGATGAGAATGAGGATATGGATCACTTATTCACTTCCTGCACCTTTGCCAGGGTTGTGTGGACGAGACTGGGGCAGAGATCACTGCAAATTATAGGAAATTTTGGCTCGGTGCAACAACTTCTTTCCATTTGGCATAGAAGATGGACGCTTAAGGGGGATAACATCATCGGGTGGCTGATCCTTCATACCACTGTTTGGGCTTTGTGGAATGAAAGGAACAACATACTCTTCAAAAGAGAGGCTAGATCAGAGGAGTCCTTTTTTGCTTTCATTTGTGAGAGGTTTTTTGGGCTATTCATTGCTATAATGTGGGTCCGCATAACTCCTCGCTCTTTTTGCCACTGGGGAGTTAGGTCGGCAAACTAACTTAGTGTGGAGTCTTATATACACTCAGGGCCTTCCTTTTTGCACATCCCTCTTCTTTAATATATGCCCATGGTACCATCCACTTTTCAAAAAAATATTATTAGTTTATTCCCTGCTCCTACTTAATTTATTTCTGTTTAATTTCTACGTTTGGGTAGTTTCCTATTTAATTGCTTATTGCTATTAATTATTGTTATTTCTGATTGTTTAATTCCTGTTAATTCTTGTTAATGCACTAAGTTTTATTTTATTTCTGATTGTTACACTCCTGTTAATTCTTTTTTATGCTTTAGGCTTCATTTCTAATTCTTAATTCCTGATTATTTATGAAATATTTATTTCTTGTTTCAGTTAGTTCCTGGCTTCCTTTGTTTATCCTAGGGAGTATTATAGTTGATGTGACGACGTAACGATGGCTATCAATGTATCCAATTATCTGTTTTCTTCTCATAAATGATTATTTTGTTATCATACGCATATCTATTTTTTTCCATCCCCAATATCCCGAGATTTGATCTCTCAAGATTTTACCGAGGTCTCTTCTCTCCAAGCCCTCTGAGATGAAGCCGAACCTGATATGGCAAACCTTGCCTCAAATGCCCTAGGCCAAGCCTTAAAATAGCATATGTCTTGTGAATAAAATATGTGCTATTTTATTCACAAGATGAATAAACTACATGCATAAAATCCTTTAAACTGCCTCATTTACTATAACCATGTCAAGCCTAGTTTTTGGAGGCTAGGGCAAGGGTGGCGGGCCAAGATGACCGCCTTTTGCCGCCTAGGCCAACCACCAAGATCTCCTAGACATTTTTGGCCAAAGCGAGGCGATTTGCTAGCGCCTCGCTTAGCCTCATCGCCCAAGTGGTCTCCTTGACCATCTTTGATAGTTTTGAAAGCATCTTTATGACATTGTATGATATAAAAACGCACTGTCAATAGTTTCGGCCCGGCCATTGACTTTAGACACATTATACATGAGTTCCATTATACACTTTGAAAGGAAAATACATGTGCTATTTGTCTACCGACATATGACTTTTTGTTAATGTTTATACTATGCGTCCGCCATACCCATATTTTATTAAATATCTTCCCACAAACTGTTGCAGTGAGGATAGCATTCAAAAGAGGGTACAGAGAGGCTATGGCAAAAATGAAACCTGTCATCTCAAGCATATTGGAGAAGGAAAATAGGATAAATGCAATAAAATCACACTTATGAAGCCTATCGCCACGGATAAGCGAACAAGAATCTTGCACGGAATAGAAGCTCCTTAGTTGGTTGATTAACTCAAGAATCTTGCACAGAATAAAAGGTCCATAGTTGGTTGATTAACTTGGATGTATAATGCGATCCCGGACATGAAAGCAGAATCAAGATTGCATCATCTAATCCCAAGAGACGCACGACTACGTTATAAAAGAAAACAAGAGACCAGAGAAAATGTACCGTGCATGCAAGCAAGAATCTTGCCAAGGTCGCTGGTCGGGGTGACAAGCACTCGCACTCCCTTGCCTGCCATTGTCAGAATGCCCACCGTGTTCTCTGGATTCGACTGCGCAATTCCCAGATACAGCATCTCATCAGAACCAGAACAAAAATGAATGCAAAAGGAGAAACCCTACACCGCGAACTCCGGAAAAGAAAATGTTTACGTTAGAAACGAGTTATTGATTAAATAGTTGGCACTACCTGAGTCTTCGCCCCGCAGATCAGATTCACGGCGTCCGCTTGGGCTTGAAACCGGCTAGGAGAGTAATCACCGTTCCTCATCCACTCGGAATTGTCGATACAGATCATGGTCGACTGCATTGAGAGTACGAGCAGAGCGATGAAAACCCTAGTAACCAAGGGGCCGGGATTCGTATGTCAAGAAAAACCCTAATTCGTGGACAGAGCTATATCTAGCATCGGCGGAGTACGGAAGCGATCGATCGGAGGGTGCAGAAGTGTACCTCGAGCACCATGTTTCCGGCTTGGAGGAAGGGCAGCCGAGGCCGGGCGCACAAGTCGCAGAAAGGCGAAGTTCGAGCTTGGGAGAGGCGAGAAGGAAGGAACCGCGATTTAAATGTACACGCCCCAATGGGAGGTCTCTTCGGAAAAGTGTTGTTAACCCAACCTAATCCCACGATTAAAATGGCCTTTTGTTTTGGTAGTAAGTTAGTTAATTTTTTTGAGCTAAGATAAATTAACTTAAATTTTGACTTTGTAGTTTGGAAGGAGAAGAGGGTTAATCTCCATTTCTATCTTCTGCAATGTCGAAAGTGCTCCTCTTCTTTTCTTTTCTTTTTACTAGTAAATACCGAAAGTGCTCTTGCCCTACACCCCATCTCTTTTGTTTGATATTTTTCCATTATATTATTTTATATTATTAAAGTATCTTGAAGAGGGTGAATCTTGACCCTCTGGTCTAAATCGTAAGCCCAAATATTAAACCTAACCCAAATAGGTGGCAGTCTAGTTGTCAAATCGTGATGTGTCTAGAGCAAGTCTAGATAATAAACACGGCCACAGAAACACTATTGAGCCCTTTATTGCCACCCTATAGGGAGGGCCCCTTTTTTGCTCAATATAAAGCCCTGGAAAACATCCCAGGGCAAGTGGATAGCTCTCGAAGCAACACCTTTGGAACGTGCTAGGGTAGGGAGATTAACTCGGCTCAAGGTTACTCCACTACATTGGAAGGACCTTAACATGGGAGCCAACCCCCCCCCCCCCTCCTCCAGTGCACCCTTCCTAAGTCGACAAAAGGAGATCAAAATTGCATGAGTCCCATCTAATGACAATGTTAGTAAATCTCATCAAGACATAAGGACAAGGAATGTGGAGGTAAGGGACGAGAGTTCGCCCCATAATTATCTCACTGTATAGGACCCGGTTCTCAAAGCGGGTCACCATTTAGTGGACTATCATTCCACAAAGACTCCACCCATGCTCCATCCATATCTGCTGCCACGCACCATGTGGACGAAGGGGAGAGCTCACGCTTATTTAATCCTAGGGGCCCTCTAAAAAATGTGTGATGAGAACCAAATCATTCAAACCTGTGGAGAGTGATCTTGAGTCACCTCCTCCCCTCCTTTGTTGCTCTCTACCCACCACTTATCATTTAGGCATTAGAAGGTTTTTCCTATGATCCACCCTCCAAGGACCTCTGATCCTCTATTCTTCCTTGTAGATCTATCTTTGACGAGCTCAAGTGCCACTGATCTTCTCCAATTCCAAGGCTATCCAATGATCCACATTAAGACTCGAGATCGGCCCTCTTCATCTAGCATTGTCTATGGGAACGTGAGCAAAAAGTCACCATGGTGCATAAAAGCAACAATACAGATAGGAGGGGAAGTAAGGGAAACGCTCCCACGAAGGGCAGTATGTTGAATGCACAAACCTCCCATTCCTTCTCTGTTGCTGCTCAAAACACCCCGGAAGATGTCATCCTCCCCAATGACCAAGAGAACCTCCACCTTGAGGTTAGCCTTAATGACATTGTTGCTCTAAAAAAAAGTGGATTGGTTCATCGAGTTGATGGCGATCTAGGTCACAAGGGGAGAAAATCTAAGCCTGTCCCCGTCCACCCCCTCCCTTGAGGAGAAACTTTGCAATGTGGTGGCCACACTGCCGATGGCCACTTTACCCTGGAAGGCGGGCATATCATTTGTAACATCATGAGAGGGGTGTCTCGACGCCCTGCTCACCATGAAGACCAAGAGGCTTCTCCAAACCCATGTGGGAAAAAGAGCCACTGCTAACAGTTGTCACCATGAAGACCAAGAGGCTTTTCCTCTCGGCTCATCTATGCAGCTTCTAGTTGCAAGCAATCCTCAAAGAAGTAGATCTTCTTCTGATCCTCCAACATCTCGCGTCTCATGGTCTAGACCTCTCAGTTGTATGAGGCAACCTTCATGGATAGGGAGAACTTATGGTTCAGCCTATCCTGCTCTACTAAAAACAACAACTCTACCTAAAACCACTCTTGGACATGTGCTAGAATCTTAGTCTCTAGTAGCACCGCCTTCAAGGTATGATCCATCAACCGAGGGACGAGGTCGCAGATTTAGATGAGACCCAACTTGTTGTATTATGTAGCCTTTTTATGATAACAAAACACCATGTGTGATTAGATGAGTTTCTGATCATGTGTATTTGATTGGTTAATTCTTATGCTAATGACCTTGATGATTTGATGAGCCCCTTTGTTACATATGTTGACAGTGTGGTAAGATTCCATGAAAGAGCGTCATGTTCATGGTCCGTATGGTTTGATTAGAACATGATCCATATGGTTTGATTAGTTCATGATAATCTTGAGGGTCTAATGCCTTTTTGTTCAAGAGTGAAAGACAGGTTCAATCCGGCTTAGAAATATGTAGAGCAATGGCACAAAATAAGGAAATTAAACTCGAGTGGAAGACTAGTCCAAAGATGCTGAGAAGGCCAAAAGCAGAGGACCGGTTGACCAATTGGCAAGAACTGGTCGACTAGATTTCTCAGGAAGCACGAGATTGCACGGCCTACAAAATCAGTCGACAACTGCCAAATTTTGGTCAACAGATCTAAACATGTGACAGAAGCCACCCAATTTTGGATGGACCAGTCGACCGAACAAACAACTTCTGTCGATCGATTGCAAAAACTTGTCGATACGCACTTTCCAAAATTGAGTCCTACTTAGGTTGGACTTCCTTCGATCATTAGGAAACCTTGTATCACTATAAATACAAAATTTTCTCATGATTTGGCATATCAGCTGCCCCAAAGATCCTTTCATGCCCTAGAGGTCAGATAAGGGTTTGCTACCGTAGAGAGAACCTGCAGAAGCCTTGGATGTCTAGAAGCAAGCTGCACAAGTTGTGATCAATCTAGGAGCCTTCCAGGTGTTCTAAAGTGTCATTGTTCATCATAAAGTCATGGGCTTTGCATTCCATCTAGAGGATCTACATCATGGAGCATTCTACATCAGCATGCTCTTCACAGTGACATTGTCAAGCATAAATGATCACAAAGGCCGACCTTTATAACGGGGGAATCCATACTCCAGTGTTTATTTTCTTATTCTTCTTGTCTTGGGTTTATGTTCACACTAGAACTTGTACTATCGTGTGTTGTGCTCAGCTTGTGAGCATGTGGTTGGGTTCATTTCTATACTTGGGGAACAGAACATATGTGCGATTGGGGTTGGTGTTGTCCTCGAGAGAACAACCTTGTGCATGTGTGTGGAGGGTCCTTATCTTGTACCTGGTGAAAATTGAGATAGAGTATGTCCTCACTACGTGAGTGGTGGGCATTGGCGCATAGTTGGGCATGGCCAAATCACCTAAAAATCCCTATGTCTGCATGGCATGTGTTTTTTTTTTTAAATCTTTGTTCTACGTGCACATTAGGGACACTAGGTTTGTGGGTACAATTAAGGTCCAAGGTTCTCCCGCTGTGGCAATGGCTTTGTATCACCTAATCAATTGTTAATATCCACTATGTAATAATCATTTAATTTGTTGAATCTAATTTATTAGGTGAGAAGTTTTAGTTTTTGCATTGGAGCTATTCACCCCTCCCATCTAGCTCCATCCTTGGCCATATATCCATTTCTTAACAACTTGTTTGCATTGTTGGTAGAAACGAGTGTCTGGCACCACTCCACAACTATCCATTCGACACGTGGGAGGGAAACCACTCCTCCCCTGTAAGCGTTGATGGACCAACACCTAAAGGGGTAAGGCGCAAGGTTGAACTAACGGCCACGAACGACACCTTAGGTAGAGACGGAGCTGCAAGAACTACCCCTTCGGGCTACCCTACCGGGACCACAAGGGAAACCGTCACTGGTGCCGAAAATGGACTCGCAGCTGGGGTATCTATCGAGCCTTCAAGGGATGCTAAGACGATTGGTTTTGAGGGTGGAACTATTTGAGGTGTCGGAGAGGACAACACCACCATTGACACCAAGTCTTCTAGGGATGTCTGAATGGCAAGACTCAAAGATAGGACTATCTAAGGTGCCAGAGGTGATGGCACCATGCCAGGTGGGAGAAGAGCTACCCTTTTTGCAAGGATATCCGCCAAGCCAAGTGCCTTCCTTTTACGTTGGTGATCCTCCACATACTTGGCCTTCAGCATGTCTTGCATAAACTTATCCCTGAGGCCTCCCCACTGGAGGAGCCTTTTTTTGCAAGTGTGTCAGATGCTATATGTTTCCCTTTGTCTCACGCCATGGCCCAGGAACTTCTTCGAACAAGTGGAATCTCCTCTTCTTCCTCTGATGACTCCCTCTGGTCACTCGAAGGCAACTGGTCAGTTGCACCTACCGCACCCCCTGCAGGACTAGATTGAGGAGGCAAACTTGCATAGGGAAAGAAGCCCTAGTGTGACCACCCTGGTCAAAATGAATCTGATTCCACCCCCCCCCCCCTTACCTTGATGTACTGTCCTAAACTCCAAAATGTTCTCAATGGTGAGCAACTCACCTATGCTTGAAGAATAGTTTGAAAGAAAAAGATGGCACTCTCGAACCCCTTCCTTCGGGGGGGGGGGGGATCAGGAATGCAGGAAGAAGAAAAGTTTGGGACACCAGAAAGTCACACTCTGGAGCCCCAGGACATCAGGTGTCATGTCCCGACATTTAATATATCTATAAATGTCGTAACGTGAGGGAATATGAATCAAGAGTAAGTTTTGAACTTTCTGAGCAGAAACTGCCCCGAGTCTTTACCTAAAATAAGAATAATTAACTGTCATTCCTCTAAATAGAGGTATTTATATGATTTTCAAACTACAACTCAAAGGGCAGATGCAACAAAAGTTGATCTCTACACACAATTCCCGATGTCTCGCCTGCTAGAACTGTAGATTACATGGGAAAAAGAATAAGTATGAGCAGTCTTACCGGGTAGGATTTATCCTCCAAAATCAAGGAATACAAATGAATATATGAATCAACGAAAATTGTTGTACAAGAATATAACAAATAACAGAGTACAATTAAATGGAGAATGGTACAAATCAAAATGCAGAAGACTTGAAGCATGATCGGGTAACAGTAACCAAAACAAAATGATATGTCAATGAATTGAGCCAGAATAACAAGTATCAAGCATATGATGACATTCTTTCAAATATCAAACGTATAATAACTGCCTAGTAGTTCACAAAATATGTGTTGGTTGTTCATGACAAAATGCAGACTAAATGGTGACAAGTATAAGGAAACAATAACATATAAAGAAATATCCACTAATTCAATATATAGTAGTGTCGATGTCAAACACACGAAAGGAAGATCTATTAATGCTCTGCAGATTAAACGCATTCAGGTGCTCCTCTCAGGGACTGGACCTGCCCCTATTTGCACCGGCATCTTAGTCTTGGTGAGTCTGAACACCCAAAAGAATGTAGACACTCCTTAATGTTATGTTTCCAAACAATTATTTGTATAGCAACTAAAAGTTTCAATAATAAGGCAAATGTGCATGTTTGTATATTGTAAAGATTGCAGAAGAGTTGAAAATGGTTAACATGTAAGATCAGAATTCCATGATGTAGTGAGTTATGCAAAATAGGGATTTTATGCCAAATATTGGCATCTCAATTCAAAACTGAAGTATTGAAGTTTTCTGTTGAACTCAGTGTGTCTAAGTCTAAAATAATAATTTGAAACTAAAAGCAGTCTGACCGATCAAGTATCAACGTTCCTGAGGCTAGGACAGAGTCCTGGGTCATGCATCAACAGGTTGGACAATGTAAATCTTCAGTCAAACTAGAAGTTCGACTAATGATAGGTTTATCGTTAAATCACTATTTTCATTCAGAACTAAAAAAAATACTATATTAGTGTAAAAGTCACATTAACTCGGTACTAAATCAAAACGAGGTATGATATAGAGACAAAATAGGATTTCGGATATCAAATAAAATACAAGAGTGTTGTTAGGCTTACTAGACTTAATTTAGGGTCACACTAGATAAAGTCAACTCGAAAATTAGTTATCCAGAAGTTAAATCAATCGTAGTAACGATGGTACTCGAATATCAAGTTGAGAAATGATTCAAACCATTGAACCAAATTATCCAGATGTAGGTTAACTAGTTAAGCTAACAGGTTAATATATCAGGTTGTGTCATAATTCAGAATTTTTGGCGAGATTACCATGTCAAAACATCGGTCAATGATTAGCTCCCGTACCATGGTACTTAGACATACGTAACACAGTAGGTCTTATAATGTAACGTCGCGTGCTTTTCGGATCCTTACGGATCATGTGTGTAATGGTTGTGAAGGCCATTGTGAGGCCAGTGTGGTTTGGACGTGTGGTGTGTGCAGGTGTGGTACAGGTTTGGTCCTGAGATAAGTTAGAACCTGCTGCAGTTGATAGGGAGTTGACGGCCAGGTGTGGACGTTGACTGTCTTGGCGTCCATCGAAGGTGACGCCAACCCTATGAACTTAACGGCAGGCTATGTGGACGTTTATGGTGGCGGTTTCCCTAAACGGCATTAGGGTTGACGCCAACCTGTACGACCTGCAGAATATAGGTCTGCCCGAGGACAGTTCCCTCAGCTCATTCTCCCTCTCCCTTGCCCTGTTTTCATGTCCCTTGCTTCCCCACTACTTCCAAGAGCTGTATAAGGTTAATTGGAGGATCGTGGAACGTGAGGTGGTGACGAATCGGCCAAGGAAACGCCGGAACGTGGTGTAATTACCGTAGGAGCTCGCGGAGGGTTCGGTGTGGACGGGGAGAATTTAGGAGGTTTAAGTGCGTTTTGAGGTAGGGGACGATCCCTTTAGTTCATTCTAATCGCTTTAATGTATTCTGAAAGCATGAAACGACGTGATAATCACGTTTCTGGAAAGGAAGTGCTCCATGCGGGTTAATGGGTGGTTTGATTGATTTGAATAGCGAAACATGTTGTTACGGTTTGGTTGTAGTGTGTGGATGTTAGAGGAAGTATTTCCTCATGTTTTCTCGATAGTTTCGGGACCGGGAATGCCTGTAGAATCGGTTTAGGGTTTATGCAAGAACTGGAGTTGAGGAGCTTGGCGTCAATATCGGTTGACGCCAGGTTCTTCAGCTGTGAACTGGACGGCCAGATCCCTTGCCGTCTATATTCCATCGACGGCAGTCGATGTTGCCGCCAGCATGTGTTTATTTAAATATTACTATATAGAATGTTTATCAGTAATAAACGGTGTGTTAGTATTTGTGGTGCACTGGGTGCACGTGGTTGCTGTGGCTAGCATACAAAGTATGCAGTTAGCTAGTACTTTACGTGTTTACATGGTGTTCACGTGTAGTGGACTATTAGTGCACATGGTTTACGTGAGTCTTCACGTGGTTTGTGTGACACGCACGTGGTTTTGTGTACGTGGCAAGTTGTACAACGCCTACCGTGGTTACCTCTCTAGTTGGGTGCCCCAGTTTCTCTGTGAGCCAGGCTATTAGCTCGGGGCTTTGTCCCGGTACTTGTGTTGTACCATCGAGGTCTGTGTTGTCTGACCTGGACACCCTCACTCCTGTGTTTGAGTTGTACGTCCGGCTGAGGGAAAGATGACAGTGGGACAGTGACTGCCGTACTTGTCTTTTAGTCACTTGTAGCGCGCTCATAGATGGGGGTACGAACACCAGTAGTCGACACTGGTCCCCAGCTAGTCCTTTTCCAGTGCCTCACTCTAGAGAGCCCGGGCCAGGGTCTCTAGAGGTGCCAGGCATGGCCCTGTGACCGTGTGGTCCGCAGGTGGTGGTGTTTAGTTGGTCTCCACAGTTGCTTGACCTTTTCACGTGGAGCGGCAGCTAGACCTTTCGTCCGTGGCTGCGAGACTGAGAGGTAGACCTGTGTTAGCTTGTCCGAGTCAGTCTCTGGTGTCGCGAACCAGTTCACGCGGCTCGTGTTTGGCTGTCTCTACTTTAGCTTGTACACTTGCACTGGTTTGCCGTTTAATTATTACAGTTGTTTTTCGTAGTCGGCAGACGGTGAGTACTTTTACAACTTTCATATCCTGCTTAGCTGTTCTATAAATTGTTGGTACTGTTTACTGCTTTTGTACCTGTAGTTTTGGTTTGCTCGGTTTTAGGGGAGTTCCCTACTGAGCCAGTGACTCGCGAGGCTCACCCCTACTCCCACAGGTAAGAGCGAGGAGGACGTTTCTCAACCGCCGTCCAGTTCAGAGCCGCGTTGTAGCGGTGCAGGGTCAGTACCTCCAGCTGTGTAGTAGCAGCTCCAGCAGTGTAGTCTCAGTAGTGCAGTGTAGTAGTAGTGGTGTAGTTAGTTGTTTACTTTCTTCAGTTGTACCTTGGGGTATGCCCCAGACTCTTGTACTTTCTTTTCAGTTTTTGTGGAAATATGGCTATGTAAACTTGTGGAATATATATATAAAATGGTGTGTTCCTTTGTGTTTACACGGACTGTGGTGTGGTATCCCTTGCGAGGCTTCGGCCCGTTCGCGGGAGGCAGACTCGGATCAAGTACGTTATCGATTTAACGGGCTTGGTCGAGGTGTTCCGCCACATATAACCTTTATCGAAAAATCAACGAAAGAATACATCACAAAAATCAATCATAGAATCATTTAAACTAGCAAAATCGGTTGACCGTTCTGGAAGAATCTGTCAACCAGATTGCCATGAACCGTTGACTGATCAACTGAAATCGATCAACCAGCATTGATGGATTCGGTCGACCGAATTGCCTCAAATGGTTGACCGGATAAACCAGTACAATAGTGTTGTGCAGCGAATGAATCGATCGACCGATATGCCTATGTCAGTCAACCATTCAGGTAAAACCAGGAATCGTGTGGCACCAATCGCACATGTTATTTATGCTTGGGAATAGAAACAAACTCTCAGGATGGTTAGGTGTGACTGTCTTGTTGAACCACTCTTATATTTTATTCTTTATTTTTGTGAGAACAAAACTCATGATAAACTTAAATATATTTAATACATTTAATATCATATTTTCCTCATAAATACAACATACTATGGCACTGTCGTTTCATGATTTGCACTAGAAAGCTAAACCGATTGTTGTTCATTACATATCGATTACTGACTAGGCACCACATCGAGAGAACAAAAGTCCACATCGATTAATATTTTTAAAGTCCACATCGATTACTATTTTTAAAGTCCATATCGATTACTCCCACATCGATTATGCTTTCACATCGATTATGTACAAACATTGATTACATTCACATCGATTATGCTTATACATCGATTATGTCTCACATTGATTACATTTCACTTAAACATCGATTATCTCTCACATCGATTACATTTCACTTGAACATCGATTATCTCTCACATCGATTACATTTCACTTGAACATCGATTATATCTCACATCGATTACTATTATTTTGTTAATCTTACTCCGACTCCTTGAAAGTCGAAGTATAACATCAGCTTCTTGATCATCTATACTTAAATATTTTTAACTATCTATTATTATTTTTACAGAAATGTCAATATATTCTTAGTGCGATTAATGTTTTAATTCTGACGAACTATTCAATGAACTAGAAGAACACATGATGTGCACTATGTTACTTTTTGTGTGTTATCTGAATAATAATATTTAAATAAGCTTTATACTTCTCTATTCTTCTGTTTAATGCTTAATGTCATTTCCTAATATTAGTTTCATAGTTTATCTTTTCAGAATGCTACGTGTCTCTCAAAGACATGTGCTACAGTGCTAGCATGCTTCAGAATATCCAATTTCCAGATTTTAAGGAAAAGTCCTTTTTGCAGCTATACTGCGCGCCAAGCAGGTGTCCATTCCTCTTGAATGCTCACCTAACCATGTACTGCTCAAAAGGCAGACTGTTTGTCTGAAACTGATAGATATCTGTTAGAAATTACCTGTACAAGGCCACCATTCTTTGATGGTGCAGATTATTAGTACTGGAAGATGAGAATGGTATGCTTCATCCGAGGCACAAACTTTGATCTGTGGCAGGTAATTGAACAAGGTGATTATACTATACTTTCTGATGGACTTCTGCTTTATCTATAGCTGATAAAAGAAACATGTCCCTAAACTATAAAGCTAAAAACTACTTATGTTGTACATTATCTAAAAAGGAATTTAATAGATTATTCGCATGTAAAACTGCTAAGAAAATGTGGGATAAACTAAAAGTAACATATGAAGGAACATATAAAGTAAAGCAAACTAGAATAGATATTCTTGTATCTCAGTATGAACAGTTCAAAATGTTATCCAATGAAAACATTACTCAAATGTACAATATGCTCACCAATATAACAGTTGGTTTGAGTTCACTAGATAAAAATCTCACAAACGAAGAAACAGTCAGAAAAATTCTTAGAACATTAACTCACTCTTGGACTCCAAAAGTCACTGCTATTGAAGAGGCACATGATCTTACTGAACTTCTTATTGATAAACTAATTGGATCTCTCATGGCTCATGAAATTAATATGGAAAGATTTTCTAAAAGTTTCTCGAAAAAGAAAATGTCAAATGCTTTGAAGGTTGTAGATTCTTCTTCCTCTGAAGATTCAAAATAAAAATCTGAAGATAGTGATGATGAAGCCATACTGTCAAGAAAACTTCAGAGAATTCTTGCCAAGAAGAAAAAGTTCGGCTCAAAAAGATATTTCAAAAAGGATAAGAAGAAGGAGCCAATATGTTATGAATGTAATCAGCCAGGACACTTTAAATCAGAATGTCCTAAGCTAAAAAAGAAAGATCCAACTGAAAAATATGAGAAAAAGAAAGGCAAAGAGAAAAATGTTCAGATAATACAAAAAGAAAGCAATGGCAGAAGCATGGGACAATGAGGAAGCTACAAGTTCAAACTCTTCAAGCACATAATCAGAAGAAGAAGAACAAGTGAATCTAGCCCTCATGGTAGGACTAGATCAGGTAATCTTCGAAACCTCCTTTACTTCATGTTCAGAATTGATTCTGACAGTTTAGAAGATGCATTTAATGAATTGTATGTTAAATATAAAATAGTAGTCAAACAAATGAAAATAGTTAAGTTAAATTTATTGAACCAAGAAAAATCAAACACCTTTCTAAAAATGAAGTAGAGAGATTAGGACAAAATTTAACTGAAGCTAAAAGATCAAATGAACTATTCTGTGAAGACTTAAAGGCTAAAAATAATAAAATTATGGAACTTGAATCAAATGTAAATGAATTGAAAGATGAAGAAAAATTAAGAGAAGAAAATAACTATCTAAGAGCTACCATAGATAGAATCACAAACTGTAAAACATCCTTAGTTGTAAAATTGAAAGGTGCTAGAACATGTAGAAAGAAATATGGAGTAGGCTATACACCTCCATAAAATGTAGAAGAAATTGTGTATCCTGAAAAATACCCAACCCCGAGGTTTGTAAAAGAAAAGATAATAAAAATTCCAAAAAGGATTAATCAATATGTTTACAGACATAAACAGAAAATTAATAATACTAAACATTTAAAGAATACATATGATCTATGTTGTAGTCATTGTAATCAATTAGGATACACAATTAGCACATGCACTACTAGACACCTTCATTGGATTCCAAAAAATAACCATCAAGGACCCAAAAAAATTTGGGTACCAAAAATCTCAACTTGATTCTGTTTGCAGGGACGCCTGAGAGCATCCAAATGGTATTTGGATAGTGGGTGATCAAGACATATGACAGGTGACAGAAAATTATTTACAAGTTTCAGAGATGAAATTGGTCAAGTTACTTATGGATAATGGAAAATGAAAAGTGTTAGGCTGTGGAACAGTAGGAACAAACGAAAAGGATTTAATAGAAGATGTTATGTATATTGAAGGACTAAAGCACAATCTCATTAGTAATAGTCAACTCTGTGACAAAGTTCACTTGGTAAAGTTTCAGAATGAAAAATGTATTATTCAAAAAGATGGAAAAATATTCTTTGAAGCTCAAAGAGTTAAAAACTTGTATACCTTACAACTGACAGAACTGAAAGAAGTCAATTTGTGCCTTGCAACTACTAAGAATGAAGAGACTAATTTATGGCATAGAAGACTAGGACATGCAAGCACATCAGTAATTAAGAAAATAATCAAGCATGATCTAGTTGAGGGTCTTCCAAAGTTAAAATTGAAGAAATCTAGAATATGTACAACTTGTGAAAAAGGAAAGCAAATCAAGGCATCATTTCATTTCAAACCCTCCAAACCATTGGAACTTATTCACAAGGATTTGTTTGGACCTATAAGAACAGTTAGTCTTTGAGGAAAGGTATATGACTGTAATTGTGGATGATTATTCAATATATACTTGGGTATCATTTTTGGAAGTCAAATCAGAAATGTTTTTAGTTTTTCTGAAATTCAGTAAATTAGTCCAGAAGAACCAGAAATATCAGATAATCAGTATTAGATCTAATCATGGTAGAGAATTCAAGAATGAAGAATTTGTCAGATTCTGTGAGGAAAATGACATAGAACACAACTTCAAGAACACCTCAACAAAATGGAGTAGCATAAAGAAAGAACAGAACACTGCTGGATATGGCTAGAACAATGCTTACATAATATAATTTACCAAAGTACTTCTAGGCAGAAGCAGTCAACAAAGCTTGCTACATCATTAACAGGTGCATGATCAGGCCAATTCTGAAGAAGACACATTATGAGCTATACAAGGAGAAAAAGGCAAACATCAGTCACCTTTGACCCTTTGGTTGTAAGTGTTTCATTTTGAATAATGGTAAATATAATTTAGAAAAATAGATGCTAAAAGTGATGAAGACTTTCTACTAGGATATATTTCAAAACCTAGAAGATACAAATTATTCAACAGAATAACTTTAACTATAGAACAGTCAGTTCATGTTTTATTTGATGAAACTAACCATTCCATTAAAAAAATAGAAGAAGAAGAAGATGTTGTTGAAGAATTGTGCAGGGATCTGGAACAAACTTCTCTTGAAGAAAAAGGTAAAGACAAGAAAGATCCTCCACTAGAAGAACTACAACAACAACAAGAAGCACATGAAGAACTACCTAGAGAACTGAGGTATCATAGAGATCATCCAAGAGAAAATATCATAGGTAATCCTCAAGATTGGATAAGAACAAGAGGTATGACTATTCCCTATGATATACTGCATTTGTTTCTCAGATTGAGCCTAGAATAATCAATGATGCACTGGCAGATGAATCTTGGATCCTAGCTATGCAAGAGGAACTTAACCAGTTCCAACGCAATCAGGTCTGGACTTTTGTGCCTAGACCTGATGACCATCCTGTTATTGGGACCAGATGGGTCTTCAGAAACAAAATAGATGAATCATGAGTGATCACAAGGAACAAAGCCAGACTGGTAGCACAAGGATATTCCCAAGAGGAAGACATTGATTTTAATGAAACATATGCTCTAGTTGCTAGATTAGAGGCAATCAAAATTTTATTAGCTTATGCATATTCTCTTAATATTAATTTATTTCAGATGGATGTTAAAAGTGTTTTTCTGAACGGTTTCATAAAAGAAGAAGTTTATGTTGAGCAACCACCTGGTTTTGGAGATACTAAGTATCCAAATTATGTTTTCTGTTTAAAGAAAGCACTATGTGGTTTGAAACAAGCTCCAAGAGCCTGATATGAAAGACTAATTGCTTATCTTATATCACATGATTTCTCAAGAGGTAAAATAAATAGCACTCTATTTATTAAGAAATTTTCAGAAGGGATCCTGATTGTAAAAATATATGTTGATGATATTATTTTTGGTTCTACAAATGAATCACTCTACAAATTCTTCAAAAATCTTATGCAAAGTGAGTTTGAAATGAGCATGATGGGTGAGCTTATCTACTTTCTTGTCTTGCAAATCAAGCAGACCAATGAAGGTACTCACATTTGTCAAAGCAAGTATATTTTAGATTTACTTTCCAAGTATAGTTTTGACAAGTGTAAGCCCTTAGGAACACCCATGAGCTTAGGAATTAAGTTAGATAGTGATCCAATTGGTAAGAAAGTAGATAAAAGATTTATAGAGGCATGATTGGGTCATTACTCTATCTTACTGCTAGTAGACCACATATAATGTTCAGTGTATGTTTGTGTGCTAGATTTCAGGCTGGTCCTAAAGAATCTCATGTTAATAGTGTTAAAAGAATTTTTAGGTATCTTATTAACACAAGTAAATTGGGTTTATGGTATCGTAGATGTTCTAAATTCAAATTGCTTGGATATAGTGATGCTGACTACGCTGGATGCAAAACAGACAAAAAAGCACCAGTGATGCTTGTCAATTTCTTGCAGGATGTCTACTTTTATGGTCTTCCAGAAAATAAAATTCAGTAGGTTTGTCCACAACGGAAGTAGAATATATTATAGTTGGGAGTTGCTGCACTCAACTGCTGTGGATCAAACATCAACTAGAAGACTATGGTCATACAATACATGAAATTCTAATACTATGTGATAACACAAGCGCAATCAATTGACAAAAAAATCTAATCCAACACTCAAGAACCAAGCACATTGAGGTCAGACATCATTTCATCAGGGACCATGTAAGTAGTGGTGACATCTTACTTGAATTTGTTTCTACATAAAATCAATTAGTTGGTATATTTACTAAACCACTCACTGAAGATAGTTTTACTTCAATAAGAAGAGAAATAGGAATGTGCAATCCAGAATAAATTAATGCTTATTGCTATTCTTTGATTAACCATCTTTTATTAAAAGAATTACATGCTAACGGTATGCTGGAAGCACTTACTCCAGGGGAGAAACAGGAATCTCAGGTTGAGGGGGAGCCTCAAAATTTCTCAAAGAGGACATCCTTGAAGAGAAAGTAGTCACAGATGTGTTTAAATTCTTACTTGTCCTTTAACAGTACTACTAACAAATTTCTTGCAAGTATCTTTTTATGAACAAATGTAAGGAGTCTTCCTGAAGATCTCCCAACAGAACAACAAATGAAAATTCAACAATAGATGTCGACAGACAAGGAGAAGATTGAAGCTTCATCAAGCCATGAACTGAGGGGGAGCCTCACATCAAGGAGAAGAGTATTCCTGACAAGTATTGTTGAACCCCTCTCCTTCCATCTCTTAACATATTGGTAAGTAGTCTCTACAAAAGAGGTGAAAGCTAAATGGTAAGATCCTTCCTTTTTGGTTATTGACAAAAGGGAGAGAGTATTTTTAAACTGTGAATTTTATGTTTATTCTATGTTTTGAGTATCTCTGTTAGTAAATTTCTCATAAGTTTTGTCATCACCAAAAAGGTGGAGATTGTTAAACCACTCTTATATTTTATCATTTTATTTTGTTAACAACAAAACTCATGATTTACTTAAATATATTGAATATATTGAATATCATATTTTCCTCATAAATACAACATACTATGGCACTGTCATTTCATGATTTGCACTGGAAAGCTAAATCGATTATTGTTCAATGCATATCGATTACTGACTAAGCGCCACATTGATTAGAGAATAAAAGTCCACATCGATTACTAATTTTAAAGTCCACAACGATTACTTCCCCATCGATTATGCTTTCACATCGATTATGTACAAAACACATCGATTATGATTAAACATCGATTATGCTTATACATCGATTATCTCTCACATCGATTACATTTCACTTAAACATCGATTATCTCTCACATCGATTACATTTCACTTGAACATCGATTATCTCTCACATCGATTACATTTCACTTGAACATCGATTATATCTCACATTGATTACTATTATTTTGTTGATCTTACTCCGACTCCTTGAAAGTCGAAGTATAACATCAACTTCTTGATCATCTATACTTAAATATTTTTAACTATCTATTATTATTTTTGCAGAAATGTCAATATATTCTTAGTGCGATTAATGTTTTAGTTTTGATGAACTATTCAATGAACTAGAAGAACACATGATTGTAGACACCCGGTTCCGACTAATGGGTTGAACCACATTTCATGTCGTCTTTGTTAGCCCCTAATTGGTCACTCACCTTGAGTCCATCATTAGCCTTGATTGAGCCCATCAACACTTTAAAATTGCCTTGAAATCCCACCCAATATCACTTTAGGAGAGTCTTTATCCATTTAACTCATATCCTTCACATAATAGGTTGAATAATACAATATAATTCGATTTCCAAGTCGCGACATATCGTAGCGCCGCGACTATTGTCGCGACGGCTATGGACGCCGCGACAGCCCATGCATGATTTACGTGCATGTGGGGCTCCCTGTCGCAACGTCCAGACCCGCCACGTCTCTAATCACGACGCCACGATGCGCCTCGACAGAAGCATAGCGCGCCAAACTCCGCAACAACCTCCTATTTATCCTCCCATTTACCAAGTCATATCCCTAGGGATTATCTCAACCCCTTGGGGTGAGATTTCGGCCCTAGGGACTCTTGGAAGGACTCTATGGACTCTTCCCATGCAATTTTAATGGGATATTATCTCTCATTTTAATTTCCCACCTTTTTAAAGTGATAATATTGGCATTTTCTCTCTCCAAGCTCTATAAAAGAAAGGCCCCTCCTCAAGGACGAGGGGAGCCTCATTCCTACCCCGAAGGGCTGCCGAAATCTTCCCTCATCCATACTTAACCTCGCAGCACCCCTTCTCCCACATTTCCTTCACACCCTTCTCCACCGAAACACATCATTTCTTCATCCATGGAGTACGGGACGTGAAGAGGGCGGCTCCAGCATCTTCCAGAAGCTTTGGACGATCCTTCAAGCCACATCAACGCCAAGGAGTCGCCCCAATGGGGCTCATCCTCTCATCTCCTCTTTCCTTCTTTCCTCGCATGCATTTTTATGTTTATTTTTAGATAGCACATTTCCACACACACCCACGTTTTTCCACACCCAAAGGGGTTTAAAAACACCCCAGGTTCGTTCCCTCCATGCTTCAATCATTTGTTTCTATTTTAGAGTAGATACTATGTTTTTAAGTATTCTAATAGGGCTTCCTTTGTTTATTTCCTCTTTGGCAGGCATTCGACCGTTCATCCACGAGGAGCTCTCATCTTCCGGCCGGCTGGGGACGGGAAGAAGGTCCACACTCAACAACTCCCGCAACAAGAGAACGCGGCGGCGGGCGACGACGCGATGGAGACGCAACGGTATTCGACGTCGCGTTATCAGTACTGTCGCGACCTCTACTGGCGCCGCGACATCAGGTCCGCCCCTCTTTCTCTCTCCTTTTCCTAGTTAGACTAGCCATGTTTATCTTCTATTCATAGAGCAGTCGACTAGGTGGCGATCACACACATCCATATCCATACACCACCATATTTGGTATTTTTGTCCGTGTCTAGCCAATCCCCGTGATTACACCTTTTGGCGATCACGGTGGGACCTTCATTGCCACCCTCGTGGATTTTTGATTGTTTGCCTGCCATGTGTTCTTCTTTATTTGTCATTTTAGTGCCCTGTTAGTTTCTTGTTCATCATTCCCTGTATTTCTCGTGTTCTGTTTTAGTCGCAACCTGTCGCGGCGACGCGATCAGGTCGTGTCGTGTCCAGGAGACGCGTCAACAGGTTAGTCCTCTTTTCCATTATACCTGTTTTGCCTTGTTTTTATGAGATCATGCTTCAATGTAATATCTCTTTGTTTCATATGTCGCTGTGTCTTTGAGTGTTAGAATCTTGTTAGGTTTGGATTTTCCTTTTTTTTTTTTTTTAATTGTCAGTTTTCGGTTCAATTCGCGACGTTGCGTGAGGACGCGACAAGGTCGCGTCGGGGATAAGCGTCGTGTCATCAGGTACGCTTTGTATGTTATTGTATTACTTCATGAATCGGTTTCTGTGTGTTCCATGATCCATGTGGTGTTGATTTACTGCTTTGGTATCATTTCTTATCTATTTGGATAGTCTGTTTGAGTTATTTGACGACCTTTTGGGTGTTTCGGGCCTCTGTTCATACCGCGGCGGGTCGCCCCGCCGCGATAAGGTCGCGGCGTTTACGGCCGCCGCGACTCGGCCCGAGACCCATCTGGTCGCCCTGTTTGCTTCTCATCTATCACTTGTGCATACATTTCGGGCATTTAGGCCCATTGCATACGCTTCTGAGACCCATTTGTTAGGTTCCCCCTTGGATGAGTGAGTCCTCTCACCTACGAGCACTCGTAGGCTGACTCGGGCCCACCTTCCGAGGACCTCCATAAGTCCCCGTGGCTGTACGCACGTTGCGGTCCGCCGGGCTGGTTGTACCAGTTGTACCCTTTAGTTCGAGCCACCCCTTCGCGCGTGAACATACCATCCCCTAGTTTCATCGGAGTACTCGAGTCCATACCCATTAAGGTCCACTTGACCGAGTGTCATCTCCTTAATTAATTCATCATACGGTCAAGTTCAAACCTTAAGAAATTTGCGCTTTAAACATGAAAACTTGAGTGTTCATCCCTCCTCCTCTCAGTCTTTCTTGCTGTGTTTGAGTCTAGATCTTGTCTGTATCACCCCCTATTAGTCTTGGGGGTGTATGCGTCTTTGTTTAGGGAGATCAAGTCCGTCCCCTTCTTTCTTTGTATCTTATCATAATCCCCTCTTCGACATGGACCAATTCCAGGTCCTTGCCGACGATGCCCTTCCCCTCGGGTTGCTCGAGGAGGTGGCCCAACCTTCCATGGCCACTCTCCCGGGGCATATCCAGCCTCCCTCCATCACCGGGATTCGATCCCGTCCTGCTTCTCCTCCTGGGGGTGATGACCCCCATTCTCAATTCAGCCAGCTCCTTCCTCACCTCACTCCGGACCAAGTCCAAGAGTTCATAGCTGCTGCCAAGGGGAAACAACCTTTATCTCCCTGGGGTCAAAATTCAGCCCAACTGGCGGATTCCTCCGCCCACGTCGCTTCAGCTCCCCACCATTCTTTGTCTGGGGCAGATCCTACACCTCTCCGCCCTCGGGCCATTCATTTTTCAGAACCAAGCTACCTTCCCCCACGAGAGGTCCGGCCCCGATCCCCTCCAACTACATATTATGCGGCCGAGCCAGCTCCTCTCCCTCGCGAGAGGTCTCACTCCTTTGAGCAGCCACGCTCCCTTGTCTCTACGCATCAAGTCCAATCTCCCTCCGATTTCTTTGCGAAGTGGACAAGCATGAAGAAGGAGCTTCATGACCTCCGGAGACAGATCGATCCTCGGAAGGTAGCTGACATTGCCCTCCCATCCTTCCAATACCTCTGGGTGCCTCCGCAGTCCGAGCTCCCTGTATATCGTCGATACTCTGGGGTAGGGGACCCCTATGTTCATTTGAAGGACTTCGTCTATGAATTAGCACCACACAAGTATGACCGCCATCTCATGGCGTACCTGTTCAGAAAATCCTTAGATGTTCCAGCTTTGGAGTGGTTCTATTCATTGCCTCCCGAGGAAGCCGAGGACTTCCAAATCGTCCAAGAGAGGTTTCTGCAGCAATTCTAGGATCGGGTGGGACCCAAATATTCTTTTGTGGATTTAGTAGCTGAAAAGATGAAGCCAGAAGAGGAGTTCTCCACCTATGCTGACCGGTGGCGCTCCTTGGCCGCCAAGGTCCGTTGCCCAATGCCTGAGGAGGAAAAGGTAAAGTTGTTGATCTCCAATGCCACACCAACCTACCAAGCTATTCTGGCCATGAACGACATTTCTACCATGCACCAACTATATAGCCGAGCCCGTTTCATTCAAACCCAACTCAAGGACTCGCCTATACATTCCATGTTTGAGACCCCCAAGGCCCGTTATGCCAAGAAGCCGCAAGGCCCAGTCACCGAGGGGATCCAAACCAACGAACAAGTAGGTGCCGTTAGCAATCCACAAGGCCCAGTAGGTAGGTCTCCCTATACCCAACAAACCCAACAGTCTTGGAACAACAACAACAATAGACAGCCACCTCCTCAAGGACAAAATCCTCCCCAAGATCAGCGCCAATACTCCCAGGTCCCTCCACCTCAAAATGGCTATGCCCCCAGGAAGCCCAATGGACCCAAAAGAGCCCAATACCCTCCTTTGCCCGAGTCTCTAGCTGATATCTTTGCAGCCCTCATGTCACTAAATGCCCTAAGACTCCCTCCTGAGAAGGCAAATTGGAACATGGCGGCCGATCAAACAAAGTACTGCGTCTACCACCGTCACCCGGGCCACAATGTGTCGGATTGCTTTCAGTTCCGGGACATGATATATGACCTTCATGAGCAGAATCAAATTGACTGGGCAGAGATGAAAAGGCTGATCCAAACCTTGAGGGATCAACAGGGCCAGAGGCAACAGCAGCAACAGCAGAGGCGATAGCAGCCGCAGCAGCAACAACAACAACAACCGCAACAATACCAACCCTTCCAGCAGCAATACCAGCAACAACAACAACAACAGTAGCCGCATCAACCAGCGAATGACCTAGGCATAATTCGCAATCCCATGCCGCAGCATCAGCCCGCTCCAAACCCCCAGCCGGCTCCACCACCTCCTCCACCCGCACACGTTAACCCTGTCATCCACCATCCACCACCAGAAGCCCAGTGGGCCTTCGATGACAAACATGAGGTAGGCCAACTTCTGGTTATTTCTCACGTCACGCCCACTACCCCCACGTCTACATCCGCTGTACCTCCCTCCTTCACACCCCATATTGCTACCATCAACTTGCTATCCTATTCCCCCGTCATGTCACCCATTATCCCTCCACCAAGCGACATCCCTTTCTCCCCTACGCCAGCGCCTTTGCTAGCCAACCCTTCTATCCTTGACACCTCTACCACTCCACTCCACCATAACCTTGCCCTCCGGAGCGGGCGAATGTTCCAGCGGATGTACCCTAACGCATCCATGCCTATGCCAGGTCAAGCAGCTCAACAAACCAGCAACCAGCAACAACAAGATATAGAAGAGATTGATCCAGTCCCGGGGACCCAATATGATATCTTGAAGCATCTGGATCAGACCCCCGCCAAGATTTCTATATTAGACCTAATTAAGAGGTCGCAGACTCATCAGGACGCCCTAGGGGCCTTTTTGCAAAGAGTCATGGTCAGCGAAGACATGAATCCATACAACCTACCTTTAGTACTCTCAATCGTGAACAGAGGACCCACCATTACCTTCTCTGACGGTGAGTTGGCTGCCCCGGAAGCCAGAAAAATGCCCTTGTGTGTGACACTCACCATAAACAAAGTGGCCGTCGATGCAGCTCTAGTGGATACAAGAGCTTCCATTAATGTTTGTCCTTTAAGCACCCTTAGAGCATGCAACATATCAGAACGTCAACTGCAGCCCACGCCTACCACCATCGCTGCGTATGACAATTCGCGACGTGCCTGCCATGGAGTCATCACTTTACAAGCAGGGTTGGGTCCCCTCGTAATGTCTGTGGAGTTCTATGTATTGAATATTGATCATACCTACAAGGCCATCTTAGGGCGCCCATGGATTGAATCGTTAAGGGCAGTGCCATCTACAGCACACCAATGTCTGAAATTCCCCTTCCAGGGGCGGATTGTCAAGGTGAAAAGTGTAGCAACGACACATGCAGTGGAAGCCGTTGAGAGAGTATTGCCGTTAGTATGGCCATCCAATAAGCCTGTTATCTCTGTGCTTGATGTCAATTATCCTTGGGCCTATACATTCTCTTCCAACCGCCCAATTGGTTCTCCCCCTATAGCGGCAGTCAGGAAAGATGTGAGCACGAACACGAAGGGGTGGGATATCATGTTCAGACTGGGTTATCAGTCAGGGAAAGGTCTAGGTGCTCATCTCCAAGGGCGAACCAAGACTGTGACCAGCATTAAGAAATTCACAAATTGTGGCCTTGGATATTCAGAATGGGCCACATTCTCATCTCCTCCACAATCGGACCAGGGACCACTCACCTGGTCCTTATATGAGCACTTTATCAGAGGCCCCATCCAGCCCGGATATAATACCACCATAGAAGCACCAAGATCAGCTTATCAAGCTTTAGAGGAGCAGCGACCCAACAAAAAGAAGAGAGCTGAGGAGGATACTGAGGACCCAGATCAAGATGATGTCGTCTCGTCAGTCAGTCTGCTGTTTGAAGAATCAGGAGCTGGGGCAGAAGAGCCAGAATTGGAAGACCTTATTTCTGCGGTCAATCGGCTATTCAGCGAAGAAGATGTGCCGCAAGTGGCAGCACTATCAACATCAGCAACCACCGCCAGGCGACAGTTGCCTGGATTTGGTGAGGAAAATCAGTCAAATCATTCCCCCCTTTTCATACAGGAGTTCTGGCCAGGGTTCTCCCGGTCTCCCATCCATCTTATTTCATCCATGCTTAATTTCAATCTTGATTTCATTCCACTGCCTCTCCCCTTCATTATTCAAATCTCTCCCGACGCCGTGGAAATGTTTAGTCACCCTTCACTCCTCTTCGTCATTTTCTTTAATGGTTCGGTCCTGTCTTTTTCCCGAAGCCATTTAATCTAATGTAATTCCTTTCATTCAAAAATCAAAAAAAAAAATATAGAAAATTCAAAATTCAAAAAAATAAAAAAAATGTGTGTGTCCTCCTGCTCCCGACGGCGATCTCTGTCACTTCCCTCCTTCTCCTACTCCCGACGGCGATCTCCGTCACTTCCCTCCTGCTCCTACTCCCGACGGCGATCCCCGTCACCTCCCTCCTGCTCTGACTCCCGACGGTGATCCCCGTCACCTCCCTCCTGCTCCTACTCCCGACGGCGATCCCCGTCACCTCCCTCCTGCTCCCGACGGTGATCCTCGTCACCTCCCTCCTGCTCCTGCTTCCGACAGCGATCCCCGTCACCCACCTCCCTCCTACTCTCGACGGTGATCCCCGTCACATCTGCTCCCCGGCGGCCATAGTCGTCCTTCTTTCGCTCCATCCATGCCTTCACCTGGTGGCCAGACATGGCCATTTCGGGCGATTCGGGTGAGGGGCCTTCTGCTCCCCTACACCCCGATGCTGTTGCCGGCACCCTGAGCTCGGGTGGCCCGCTTCCTCCTCTAGCCCCATTGGAGGACCTTCGCGGCCCTGCCGCACCCTTTGTTTTCCATTCCAATAAACCTCTGGACGTTTCTCTAGAGCCCCCTGTAAATATCAAATCTAGCCTAAGTTTAGGGGTAGGTTTTAGTAAGTCCCCATCCCCGTTTAGGAAAAAGAAGGGTAGTGGCATACCCCGTAGATGTCTCCTAGACTTAGTTCAAAGGTGTGGCGCTCTTCTAGTCGTCGAAGAGTTCGTCCAATAGGTAGTAGTTCTGAATTTAGAGGGGATGCATATAGAGGAATGGCTAGACGATGGCTTTGGAATTTATGAAATTGTGGCCGATGACGACCCATTAGATGAAAATGACTGTGAGATAGAAGATGCTGCTGAGGCGTATGCTAGTGGTATGAGGAGATTCGATGAACCTACCTCAGAAGTCGATGAACCTACTAAAGAGGTAAACGTGGGAACAGAAGAGGACCCCAAGCTCTTAACCATATCTTCCGGTCTCCCTCCTGAAGAAGAAGAAATACTCATAGAGATGTTGAGGGAGTTCAAGGATTCATTTGCCTGGTCCTACGATGACATGCCTGGCATTGACCCTGATTTGGTAGAACATAGGCTGATCTTGAAGCCAGGGGCAGTTGCCGTCAAACAAAAGTTAAGAAGGTTCCTCCCCCACATCGCTTTGAAGATGAAAGAGGAAATTGATAAATTACACAAAGCCAAGTTCATCCGTGTAGTCCTCTATCCTTTGTGGGTGGCGAACATTGTCCCGGTCATGAAAAAGGACGGAAGAGTGCGTATCTGCATAGACTTCCGGGACTTGAATAAGGCATGTCCTAAAGATGATTTCCCCTTACCTCACTTGGATGTCCTGATTGATAATACAGCAGGGTTCGAAACTCTATCTTTTATGGACGGGTATTCCGGCTATAATCAAATTCGTCTAGCCCCGGAGGATCAAGAGAAGACCTCCTTCACCACCCCATGAGGGAACATATTGCTATGTGGTCATGCCGTTTGGACTAAAGAATGCCGGCGCCACTTATCAAAGAGCAATGCTAGCTATCTTCCACGACATGATTCATATTGATGTTGAGGTTTACATGGATGATATCGTGGTGAAGTCGCGGACTCGAAGAGAGCATTCCTCCGTGCTTGCCAGGGTGTTTCGCCGCGCACAGGAGTATCAATTGAAGATGAATCCAAAGAAGTACGTGTTTGGAGTTTCCTCAGGAAAATTGCTAGGATTCATAGTTAGTAAATGGGGGATTCAAGTAGACCCACACAAGGCCAAGGCAATCAATGAGATGCCTCCTCCCAAGAACATATCAGAGCTTCGAGGTTTGATCGGTCGACTGCAGTTTATAAGGAGATTCATATCTCAGCACTCCCAAATGTTGAACCACTCCTATATTTTACCCTTTTATTTTGGTGATAACAAAATTTATATTTAATTAATTATTATTAAAAATATTTAATAACATGTTTTTCTTAATAAATATAAATTTATGTGATTAATTGAATATTAAATATATTTAATACCATGATTTTTCTAATAATAAATTAAATATCATGATTTTCTAATAAATATAAATTTATGACATTATTGCCATGTGATTTGCACTAAAACGATAAATCGATGTCCATTCAATATACATCGATTTCAGTTCATAAAGTGCCATAAGAATTTGCTCTCATAAGGATTCACTGCCATAAGGATTCCCTCTCATAAGGATTCGCTCTCATAACGATTCACTCTCATAAGGATTCACTCTCGTAACGATTCACTCTCATAAGGATTCACTCTCGTAACGATTCGCTCTCATAAGGATTCGCTCTCGTAACGATTCGCTCTCATAAGGATTCGCTCTCATAACGATTCGCTCTCATAAGGATTCGATAAGTGACTCTCATAACGATTCACTCTCATAAGGATTCGCTCTCATAAGGATTTGATAAGTGACTCTCATAACGATTCGCTCTCATAAGGATTCGATAAGTGACTCTCATAACGATTCGCTTCTCATAACGATTCCTTTGTAACTTACACAGACTTCTCATAACGATTCCTTTGTAACTTACACAGACTTCTCATAAGGATTCCTTTGTAACTCACACAGACTTCTCACATGGATTCCTTTGTAACTCTCATAAGGATTTGATAAGTGAAACATCGATTTCTTTTGTAAAACATGGATTCCTTTGTAAAATATGGATTCCTTTGTAAAACATGGATTTCAACATGGATTTCACTTAAACATAGATTTCCTTTATATTCCAAAATATTTTTTGGCATCTAGTGAAAAAGTCAAATATTCTTGATTTACGTAATCCTCTATCTTTCTGACAGGAGATCTTTTTGCTTCTCTCTCTAGATCTCTTCTTTCCTGCCAACAAAAAGGGGATTACTTACTACTTCTGGGTGGCAACATGAAACATAGAGGTATGAGCCTTTTTTTGACAGAAACACTCTTTTATCTAAACACTTTTTTCTATGCTTGCAGACCTCGTAGACCACAAATTATCAGAAGAAAGAGAAGATGAGCAACGGCTAGAACTCCAACGGATTTATTCAAATTGCTCATATAAAAGATGAAGCAAGGCTGAAGAAGAATAGAGCTTTTCTGAAGATCTTTTGAATGAGTGTACAACCAGTGAGGAACCTGAACTCCAAATACACTCAAAGAAAAAGAGAGAAAGAGCCTGAGCCCAAGAAGAAGTGTTCAAGCATCTGAAGCACTGAAGCATTCAAGCTCCTTCTCCTCTCTTCTCTCTCTCTGTGTGCATCTTGTAATCTGGGGAGAGAGTCTTTTTGCTGAGAGTTCTTTTAGTTGATTTTCATTTGTTCCAACTCTCAGCTTTGTTCTTTCTTTTCTAAGAAAGACTTCTGTCCAGCTGTAGGACTGTATATAGTGTAGAACCTAGCTAGAGGTTTATGTCTAGCAGAACCGCACTGGGGTTTGTACCAGGAGGTTGGCTTCTTTACCTGTAAGAGAAGTGGGCTGCCTTCTTGCCCGGGAAAGAGAAGAAGACCAGCTGGGGTGCTGGGTGTTGTAGTGTCCTTGAGGGGGACTGTACCCTTGGTTAGTGAAATCCCAAGAGGTTGCTTGGGGACTGGACGTAGGACTTCCATGTGGGAAGGGCCGAACCAGGATAAATTCCTTGTGTCCTTTGTGTGATTGTTCATTTGTTTCCGCACTACTACTCTTTATCACACTAAACTAACCAAACCTTCAAGTGTTAATTTCTGTGTTTAAGTTTCTATTTCAGATTTCAGAAAAACCTATTCACCCCCCTCTAGGTTAGCTTGCTGCCGTACGAAAAGGGCCAACAAGTGGTATCAGAGCGAGGTTCTCTGATCAATCAAGAAGATCTAACGATCTTAGAGAAGATCCATGGCAGCTCAAGGATATGTTGAAGGTCAATCAGTCACCAGACCTCCATTCTTTGATGGAGAGGACTACCAATATTGGAAGATGAGAATGGAATGCTTCATTCGAGGCACAGACTTCGATCTGTGGCAGGTAATAGAGGTAGGTGATTTTGTTGTTGTTCCTATTCCAGGCACTACTGCCATTACAGCAGCAGATAAAAGTAAATTATCTTTAAACTTTAAAGCTAAGAACTACTTATGTTGTGCTTTATCCAAAAGAGAATTTAGTAGAGTATCTGCATGTAAATCAACTAAAGAAATATGAGATAAACTGCAGATAACTTATGAAGGAACAGATAAAGTAAAACAAACTAGGATAGATATTCTTGTCTCACAATATGAGCAATTTAAAATGCTTCCAAATGAAAATATCACTCAGATGTATAATAGATTCTCGAGCATAGTAGTTGGTTTAAACTCTCTTGGTAAAAACCTATATGATGAAGAAAATGTTAGAAAGATACTTAGGTCTTTAACTATCTCATGGACACCTAAAGTAACTGCTATTGAAGAGGCCCATGATCTAACCAAATTATCTATTGATAACTTAATAGGTTCCCTCATGGCACATGAAATAAATATGGAGCGTCTATCTGAAAGCTCATCAAAGAAAAAATGTACTAATGCTCTTAAAGTTGCAGCTACTCCTTCTACTTCTTCTTCTTCTTCAAGTTCCAAAAATGCAGATTCTGAAGACAGTGACGTAGATGAAGTTCTGTCCAAGCTTCAGAAAATTTTTAAGAAGAAGAAAAATGGATCAAGAAGGATTCAAAAGAAAGAAAAGAAAGAAAAGGAACCAATCTGCTATGAATGCAAAAAACCTGGACATCTGAGACCAGATTGTCCAAGGTTAAAGAAGAATGGCCAAACCGAAAAGCTCAAGAAGCAGCACAAGAAATTTAAAAGAAAAGCCATGGCAGCTGCTTGGGAAAATGATGAGGCCACAAGCTCTGAAACATCAAGCTCAGAATCGGAGAAAGAGCAGGTAAATCTTGCCCTCATGGCAGGACTAGATGAGGTACACTCTGAACCTTCTTTCAATTCTTGCACAGATTCAGGATCAGAGTCTGAAGACTTAGAAGAAGTATTTAATGAACTGTATGAAAAACATAAAAATGTTGTAAAAGAATTAAAGAATTTGAAAAACAACACTACTTGTTTGGAAAACACTAATTCTGATCTTAAATCAGAAATAGAACAATTAGAAAAACAATTGAAGGAAAGTAAGGATAATAATTCTCTTTTGAATGAAAATTTAAGGAGCACGGATAATGAAAAAGTAGAGTTGGAAGAAAAATTGAAAACTCTAACTGAAGAAAATCTTTATTTAAAAGAATCAGTTAGAAAATTAACTAAAGGGAAAACATCTTTAGCCCTATGTTTAAAAGGATCAAAATCTGGAAATAATAAACAAGGTCTTGGATACAAACCTCCTGAAAAAGAAAAACAAGTCATAATTCCTGAAAAATATCCATTACCAAAATTTGTAAGAGAAACCAAGTTACCTAAGAAAAAGGCCCCTGCAAAAGAAAACGTTTCAAAAATTGTGTTCTAAACAAACATCATAAAAACAATAAGAACTGCAAAATAGATTATATTCATTGTTGTTCTCATTGTAATAAATTAGGACACACAGTAAACACCTGCACAACAAGGCATCTAGTATAGATCCCGAAAGGATATTTTTATGCATCTAATCATCAAGGACCCAAAAAGATTTGGGTACCTACTTCTGAGTAGTTTATTTGCAGGTTAGCCTTGGAGCATCAAAAACTAAGGATGCTCAAGGCAGGAGTGACTGCAGTCTCTTCATTCAAATCACATCTGAAGAAAGAGTAGTCACAAAAATTGAATTGGTCTTTATTACTAACAATTATTTGCAAGTTTCATTCAGGTGGAGTCTCTCATTCAGGGGGAGCATAGACTAAGGGGGAGTTATTCATTTATGTCAATAATTGTTGAACCCCTCAATGGTAAGAATTTCTTTCACAAAGGGAAGAGAATGCAATGGTAAGAACCTTCCTTTTTGGTTTGTGACAAAAAGGGGGAGAGTATGCATGGTATGCATTATCTGTGAATTTTCTGTATTTTCTATGCTTTATGTATTTTTGTCAAAAAATTCTCATAAATTTTGTCATCACCAAAAAGGGGGAGATTGTTGAACCACTCCTATATTTTACCCTTTTATTTTGGTGATAACAAAATTTATATTTAATTAATTATTATTAAAAATATTTAATAACATGTTTTTCTTAATAAATATAAATTTATGTGATTAATTGAATATTAAATATATTTAATACCATGATTTTTCTAATAATAAATTAAATATCATGATTTTCTAATAAATATAAATTTATGACATTATTGCCATGTGATTTGCACTAAAACGATAAATCGATGTCCATTCAATATACATCGATTTCAGTTCATAAAGTGCCATAAGGATTTGCTCTCATAAGGATTCATTGCCATAAGGATTCCCTCTCATAAGGATTTGCTCTCATAACGATTCACTCTCATAAGGATTCACTCTCGTAACGATTCACTCTCATAAGGATTCACTCTCGTAACGATTCGCTCTCATAAGGATTCGCTCTCGTAACGATTCGCTCTCATAAGGATTCGCTCTCATAACGATTCGCTCTCATAAGGATTCGATAAGTGACTCTCATAACGATTCACTCTCATAAGGATTCGCTCTCATAAGGATTTGATAAGTGACTCTCATAACGATTCGCTCTCATAAGGATTCGATAAGTGACTCTCATAACGATTCGCTTCTCATAACGATTCCTTTGTAACTTACACAGACTTCTCATAACGATTCCTTTGTAACTTACACAAACTTCTCATAAGGATTCCTTTGTAACTCACACAGACTTCTCACATGGATTCCTTTGTAACTCTCATAAGGATTTGATAAGTGAAACATCGATTTCTTTTGTAAAACATGGATTCCTTTGTAAAAACATGGATTCCTTTGTAAAATATGGATTCCTTTGTAAAACATGGATTTCAACATGGATTTCACTTAAACATAGATTTCCTTTATATTCCAAAATATTTTTTGGCATCTAGTGAAAAAGTCAAATATTCTTGATTTACGTAATCCTCTATCTTTCTGACAGGAGATCTTTTTGCTTCTCTCTCTAGATCTCTTCTTTCCTGCTAATAAAAAGGGGATTACTTACTACTTCTGGGTGGCAACATGAAACATAGAGGTATGAGCCTTTTTTTGACAGAAACACTCTTTTATCTAAACACTTTTTTCTATGCTTGCAGACCTCGTAGACCACAAATTATCAGAAGAAAGAGAAGATGAGCAACGGCTAGAACTCCAACGGATTTATTCAAATTGCTCATATAAAAGATGAAGCAAGGCTGAAGAAGAATAGAGCTTTTCTGAAGATCTTTTGAATGAGTGTACAACCAGTGAGGAACCTGAACTCCAAATACACTCAAAGAAAAAGAGAGAAAGAGCTTGAGCCCAAGAAGAAGTGTTCAAGCATCTGAAGCACTGAAGCATTCAAGCTCCTTCTCCTCTCTTCTCTCTCTCTGTGTGCATCTTGTAATCTGGGGAGAGAGTCTTTTTGCTGAGAGTTCTTTTAGTTGGTTTTCATTTGTTCCAACTCTCAGCTTTGTTCTTTCTTTTCTAAGAAAGACTTCTGTTCAGCTGTAGGACTGTATACAGTGTAGAACCTAGCTAGAGGTTTATGTCTAGCAAAACCGCACTGGGTTTTGTACCAGGAGGTTGGCTTCTTTACCTGTAAGAGAAGTGGGCTGCCTTCTTGCCCGGGAAAGAGAAGAAGACCAGCTGGGGTGCTGGGTGTTGTAGTGTCCTTGAGGGGGACTGTACCCTTGGTTAGTGAAATCCCAAGAGGTTGCTTGGGGACTAGATGTAGGACTTCTATGTGGGAAGGGCCGAACCAGGATAAATTCCTTGTGTCCTTTGTGTGATTGTTCATTTGTTTCCGCACTGCTACTCTTTATCACACTAAACTAACCAAACCTTCAAGTGTTAATTTTGTGTTTAAGTTTCTATTTCAGATTTCAGAAAAACCTATTCACCCCTCCCCTCTAGGTTAGCTTGCTGCCGTACCAAAAGGGCCAACACCAAAGATGTCGTCCTTTCTACGAACTGTTGAGGGGAGGAGTCAATTTTGAATGGAACAATAAGTGCCAAGAAGCCTTCGATGAACTCAAGAGTTATCTTATGAATCCGCCCGTGCTTCAGGCACCTATCCCTGGGAAACCCTTAATCCTATATCTGTCGACAATTGAGGACTCCCTAGGAGCTGTCCTTGCTCAACACGATGAATCCGGCAAAGAAAGGGCAGTCTACTATCTATCTAGGCTCTTCAATCCTGCCGAGCTCAAACTCACCACAATGGAAAAAACCTGTGCAGCGCTAGTCTGGGTTGTGCAGAAATTGAAGCACTACTTCCTAGCTCATAAGGTGAGTTTGATTTCTAGAATGGACCCTATTAGGTATCTCCCGGAAAAGCCAGTCCTCGCCGACAGATTGGCACGCAGGCAAAGTTTCCTCTCCCAATTTGACATCTCCTTCATAGTTCAGAAATCCGTAAAAGGGTATGCCATTGCTGAGCACCTTGCTCACCTCCCTCTTCCTCATAGTGATACGGTTCAAGAGGAATTCCCCGATGAAAACCTATCACTTGTTTCTCGCGATCCCTTCTGGTCGCTCCACTTCGATGGGGCTCTCAATTCTAGGGGACGGGGCATAGGTGCTGTCTTGCTCACCCCAGAAGGGATCACCATTCCTTTGGCTTATCAACTCCAGTTCTACACCACCAATAATATCTCCGAGTATGAGGCTCTCCTAGCTGGTCTTAAGCTTGCCTACCTCCTAGGCGCGCGTCACCTCAAGATCATAGGAGATTCTCAGCTCGTTCTTCGGCAAGTCCTTTCTACTTATCGCACTCGTGACCCCAAACTCAAGCCTTATCAAGATCTGGTCACGCTCCTAGCCAAGCAATTCCGTCAACTCATCTACATTCATACTCCTCGCTCTCAGAACATTCTGGCCGATGCTCTGGCATCGTTAGCTTTGTCTCTCTCCTTCCCTCTCAGCCGTAGTGCTGAGACTATCACTGTTCAGAGGTTAGAAGCTCCCTCAACTCAGGACCCTTGGTTCATTAACCTTAGGAGCTCTCTAGTTTTGAAGGCAGAAAGGAAAGAAGCGAAGGAGTTATTGCTTGTCGAGTTAGGAGAGATGATGGAAGAAGAGAGGCCGTGGTACCATGAGATCGAACAATTTTGCAGAGACGGTACCCTCCCAGAAGAAGCTGAAGCAGAAGATAGGCGAGCTATCCGTAGAGCAGCATTAAAGTATACCCTCATTGGTGAAGTTCTTTATAGACGCGCTCTAAATGGAATGCTCCTTAGATGTGTGACAGATGAAGAGGCTCGGAAAATAGTGGAAGGATCCCACTCCGGTGAATGCGGAGGGCATGTGAATGGTCAGATGTTATCCAAGAAGATCCTTAGGCAGGGCTACTACTGGCCAACCTTAGAAGAGGATTGTGCCGCCTATGTTCGTAGGTGTGTCAAATGCCAAATCCACGCCGATAAAATCCATGCTCCGTCTTCCTCTTTGCATCCGCTATCCTCTCCTTGGCCTTTCTCCATGTGGGCCTTTGATATCATCGGGCCCCTTGGTGATCCTAATGCTCAGATAAAACAAAAATCCTTCATCCTCACTGTTACTGAGTATTTCACCAAGTGGGCCGAAGCAGAAGCATTTGCAGAAATCAAGGGTTCGACCGTGTGTAGATTCATCATGAAGAACATCATTGCGCGGTTTGGAGTACCAGGTAGCCTCGTCACCGACAATGGACCGCAGTTCATATCCCAAGAGCTTCAAGACCTATGTAAGAGATTCAATATTTCCTTGCATCATTCGTCTCCGTATTATCCACAAGGCAACGGCCAGGCCGAAGCCACAAACAAAACACTTTTGAAAATTCTGAAGAAAACTTGTGAGTCTAATAAATTTGCTGATTGGCCAGAAAAACTAATTGAGGCTCTGTGGGCCTACCGCACCTCCGTACGAACACCCACGGGGCAAACTCCTTTCTCACTTACATACGGAATGGAAGCGGTATGTCCACATGAAATCCTCATCCCTTCGCTGAGAATTCAGTTAGACAAGGAACTTAATCCCGATGAACATCGGGAGGCGTTACTTACACAACTCGAACTCTTAGACGAACGACGCCTAGCTGCAGCCGATCATGTGCTTTCATATCAAAATAGACTCTCAAGATCTTTTCAAAAGAAAGTGATTGAGCGCAAATTTCAAGAAGGAGACATGGTTTTGAAGCGTATTTTCATGAAACCTGGAGGTCCAAGGTCAAAATTGTCTGCGAACTGGGAAGGGCCGTATGTCGTTAAAGAAGTGTACCCGGGGAACGCGTATAGGCTAGTTAATGCCGATGGCGATGAACTCTCTCACCCATGGAATGGATTATATCTTAAAAGATTTACCCCTGATAAACAGTCTTTTAATAACAACACCAATTGACAGGTAGCCATTTTCCAAGGGTCTCACTCCCTCTCCTACTGGCAGAATAATATTTATGCTCAATCGCATACTCAGCACGGTGACCTAAGGTCATTTCCCCTTCATGTATGGTGTTCTCGCTTAGCCCTCGTTCAGGGAAGCAAAGGTCAATTCTCTCCTTACTCGGACAAGGTCTAGGGGTAAGGGGGAGGCTAGCCTGTAAACGTGCAACAGTGTAAACCATGTGTTTGAAGTCTCAAAGAGGGACGGGCAGTTCTAAGAAAAAGTATATGGCACAAAAATAAAGTGACAAAATGATAAAATGAAGGGGCATGTTAAAGAGTGGCAGTACAGTTCCCCGCGGGATGCCCTTGAGCCCGGTCTCACGCATGCCCCAATCAAAGAAGAAAATACTGTGGCCCTAAAGTCCCTGGACAACAGATGAATCTCACATGTGGCATGATCGTTGCAAGTTTTACAAGCCAGTAACCCCGACCCCGAGATTAGGTCTTATCACATTTATATTCTTCCTGTCCCCCCTAAAATGACCAAAGAATCCCTACACTTGGTCTGTGTTGGAACATTGACATCCCAGGGGCAAGAAATCTTAGCAAACCTAAGACGAATATGCGTTGCACATAAACCTTACTCGCCAAAGTGAGATGGAGGTAAGGCTCAAGGCCAATCGCTCAAGATTAAGAAGTGTTGTTATCAAAAGAAAGTAAAAATAAAAAATAAAAAAATCTCAAAATTCCAAAAAAAAAAAAATCAAAAGATCCCCAAACCCAAAAAAATGAAAATTTCAAAAATCCAAAAAAATCAAAAGATTCCCAAAACCATATATATATATATATATATATATATATATATATATATATATATATATATATATATATATTTTCAGAAAAATCGAAGAAAAATGTGTGTACATATTGTTTTTCTTTAGCATGCATTATTTTCATTGTCTTTTTGCCTACCTAATAAGGCTCGGCCCCTTGACAATTACGGAGTTAGATTTTATCATTTTAGTGCAAGGGGCTGAGCCTAAGAACAGATCTAACTTGTTCTCTTAAGTGTGTGCAGGAGCAGGAGTTTCAAAAAAGGCAAGTACAACGTCACACTCAGAACTCTCTGTCTCTCTCGCTTGTTTGAAACTCGCCTCTCACTCGTGTCAATCACAAACCATTCATTTATCACAATTGTTGACATGAAAGAAAGGAAAAGCTGCACTAAGCCATGAACAATATGTACATAGATGAAGGGGAGGTGGCTCACAAGCTCCTCACTGACCACCACTACTCTCCCCTGATCCCTCCTGCCTATCCGGTGGTGGTAGCATGTCCCCACCACCTCTAGCACTCTGGGCACTCGCCTCACCCCGGCGGCGCCTCTCCTCCTCCTCGTTCCTCCGTCGGCTGGAGGAACCCGCGAGGTACTGTCCCACGGAGGCACCAGTGTGCCTGCTAGCACTCGCTCTGCTCCCGCTCCGGGAACGGCCTATCGCCGTCAGAGCCTCCTGAAAACCTCGCGCGATGCCCTGCTGAATCTGTAGCTCGGAGCGTAGCCGTGCTATCTCCTCCTGGCCCCCGGATGGCCCGCGCAGGTGTAGGGCCTCCAGCTCCCTCGTCGCCTCCTCCGCTCGAGCCTCAGCTGCCTCCGCCCGGATGCACAGCTGGTCCCTCTCCCCTCTGACAGTCTCCATCTCCCCCTGTAGTCGGCCTCTCTCGCTCTGGACAGAGTCCATCTGCCCCTACAACTCGAGCGCACGGTCGGTAGCAGTCCTCAGCTCTCTCACCTGCAAGAGAAGCACTCTGGTCAATGTCAAATGTCAAAAAAAATAATAACGATTAAACCAAAATTGTGTTCTATTTTACTCGATCTGCAAATCCCTCTCTCCCTCCTCGGCTCGCAGAACTGCCGCCGCCAGCTGATCGGTCAACTCCCTCTGATGGCTCTCCTCTCCTCGCGAAGAAGAAGCACCGCCAGCTGCGGCACTCCGCACCCGATCCAACTCTCTCCGCTGCACGCAAATAACACATGTCAAATCTTTCAAATCAATGTTTGAACACTGTAGTTTGAGTAGGTGCTTACCAACTCCTCCACCTGTTTCTGCGCTACCTCGAGATCCTGCGTCGCTGAACGCAGCAAGGCCCGTAGGGAGGCAATCTCTCCAGCCACGTCCACCTGCAATTCATGATCAATCCATTAGTTCAGATTCTATAGAATTCAAATTCACTGAGTTGAAGTTTGGAGATTTTACCTGATGCCGGGCACTCTTGTACACCTTGCCTCCGTACTTTAAGGCATAGGCCTGCAGGTACGCGTCATCCGTGGTCGTAGCTGACTTGACCGCTTTTCCCCGGCGTTCCCAGTTGTTGATTTGCTCTTGTGCCCGCACGCGCCAATCAATGGTGTCATGGAGCCCTCGAAAACTCCGACCAGGTCTGCAAAACTGGTCTCGAGTCGGAAACTCCACGGCACTCTGCCGCAAACCCAAAGAGCGCTGGCACAAGAATAGGTTCAGAGGTAGCACCAGGTTGAGTGCATGCAACCACACCGACCTACCGAAGTAGGGGTGGGCCTGCACCAACTGGGGCTGTCCCTCGTCACCCTCCTCTAAGTATGGCTGCCACACCACCTGCACATCAAAGGGCAATCAGTCATTAGTCAATCAAATCAAATCTAATTCGTGAAAGGAAGGGTTAGAACACTTACGTCCAGATGAGGGTAGCTGTCAATCATCTCCTGCAAGCGCGTCAACTGGTCCCCAAGGCTTCTATAATCACGAGGTGAGTCCCAGTGGTGTAGAATAAGAAAAAAGGGAAACAGAGCAAGACAGGGCAGAATAAGTGCAAAAATTGCAGAAAAGAGAGGAAGAAGCACTTACTTGGAGATCCGGGCGCATGCAAATATGCCCTGGGATGGTGCTCAGTTGCTGGAGATCGGCGTGAGACTCCCTTGCAGCCTTCGGGCCGGAGTACAGAGGTATTCCTCCTGGAAAGCGGAGAAACCCCTCTTCATGCTTGCAAAATAGAGAAAAATCTGCAAATCTGAAAGAAGAGAGAAGAGAGGAGTTTAGCTGCGGGATTAGCACCCCTAAGCCCTCTATTTATAGACTTTAGAGGGATGCAATCCCTCTCTAATCCCGCACTTAAGAGTTAGAGTAAGAGTGGAAGTGTTTAAGGAGTCCTAGTGTCATTCTAGGTGTCTTAGGATAGAGATAAACTTGAGTCTTTTCCATTTTCTGAGCTCTGTCTGAGTCGCGACGCCACGATGCGCCGCGACCATGTCGCGACGCTACGATACGTCGCAACTATGTCGCGGCGATAATGGACGTCGCTTTCATACTTAATGTATTGTTTTCTGTTCTCTATGATCTTTCTTATGTTGCTTGACTGTGTTCATGTTTCTGTGCTTATTTTCCTTGTTTGATTGTCAAAACGAAATACAAAAAAAAAAAATCCAGAAAAACCAAAAGCCACCACAGGTAAGTCAGGTAAGTATCTCTTTCTCTACTCCTCGCATTACTATATGGTACTTTAGTTGTTATATCGTTTCAAGGACCGGCTGGTTCTCGATGTGCTCTGGGATTTGAGTTCCCCTTTACCAAAAACAGTGATGATCTAGGCGCACATTGTTAATCGTCGGATAGGCCGTTGAGTTAAGTAGGCTCGGGGACGATAGATTCAGGCCTGCACTGCGGTTATGGGTAGTCTCTTGACCCGTTCCTATTCGGCTTAGCAATATTATCCTTGATATATTTTCTATTTTCTCTTTTCTTTGCATTCGTTTTGATGATTTCTTTTATTTTAGCCCAACATGCATCATGTAGGACTTTGAGCTTTCCTGACTCATTCGAGACTTTTCATGAGCCCTTGTTGAGTGCCCAATCATCCTTCAAATTCAAAACAAGAAATCTAATTCCACTCTGAATCGGAAGGTTTGCCTCCGAGTAAGTTGTTCCCGTCAGTTTGACAAGATTTTCCCTGTCTGGATTTCCTATCAAATTTTCATCCTATTCCTTTGATCCGTTTTGGTTGAGAACCGCTCCCAGGACAGAGTCATGAGTTACCTGCCTGGCACGCACATGTCCCTCCAAAGCGAAACCTGCAGGCCAATCGGCTAGGGTACCTCTCAATCGAGGGGTTGATCGTCCTCTTCTTTTCTCCTTCTCGTCCAGACTTGTGTTCTTCTTTGCATCCTGCTTGAACAGCTGACTCGGGGCTTTCACAAAGATTCCAATTGCCTGTTGGTTAAACCAGGTGTCTCTTTACCTTGGCTTCCGCTTTTCAGTCCACTCAGCGCCATTTTCGCTCTGCCATCATTCCATGAACGACTCCGCTCCACTTTCGCTTCGCTCCCCTGCAAAGTGGAAGCCAAGGAGGACCCTCATTATACCGGTACGGTTATACCAACCCACGTCGGTATAGCGAGAGTCCTCACAGTGGGACATTTACCCAAACGATACATACAGCTGAGATACACGCGAATATACAACAGAGTAGCGGAAGTACAAGACAACTGTCTCCATTCATTCATCATCCACATTTAACATACATGAAGTTTGCAATTAACAATAAGGAACTAAAAGTTCACATAATTTAAATTGCTGAAATAGAAATACATAATGTCCACACTTATACATTCTTTTCATGATACTCTAATACAATGTTCAAATTACATACTATAAAATACACAAGTCACAAAGAACTCCAAAGTCTAATCTCCGCGCTCGGAGTCCGTCTCCACTGTCTCCTCCAACGGTGCCACGTCACCAACTACACCTGTACGCCGAAGCAAGGAGTGAGTCCAAAGACTCAGCAAGCAACACTACTCATAACATACACGTATAAGTCATAGTGGTTTCTACATGCACATTCAAAATTTTCAACACATGGCATGCTAATCATTTGAATGTTTCAACCTATCATGAAAGTTTTACAAATTGATACATGGATCATGTTTTCAGATTTCTAAGAATAAAACTTTACCTATCACATGCTCTCTATTCAATTTACTCATGAAATTTTGTCCTTAAAGGATCAAGACATGAGAGCTACCAACATGAACATTGTGCATATACGAAAGGAAAACACGACTAGTATGGATCTTACATGTTTTTAAACACATACATAGACATTTTCACATGCTTTAAGTTGTTGGTTTCACATGGTTTAATGGCTGTAAACCTAAACATGAGGGCTACAATGTTGCTTAAAACAAATCATGTGAACAACCAATCATGCTATTTGCACACGTGCTCATCAATTATCCCTAACATAGATTCTAGACATTTTTGCACACATAAACATGATAATAACAACATGAATTTACTGATTTCACATGGTTTCAGATTTGTCTCACATGGATTTCAATAACATATTCTCACATATTTAGTTTCACATTTTCTTTACACAAGTTTCCTCTTTCACATGGTTACACTTTACACATACACATTCACATTGCTCACTTACACATTTACACATGAACACATACACATTACACATTTCACATTACACATTTTAGGTGCCGTGACACATAGTCCAAACCACCAAAGAAGGACATATACACATCACATTACACATAGACGCCATCTAGGCATTCCAATGGCGACTCTTGGACTGCGCAGACCGGGAGAACAAGTCTCCACCCTAACCAGTGGTACTTGTCCACCTCCAGGATTTCCCCCTAATGCCCTTAGGGTCACTTACACACTGAACTTTCTCAGGGGGACTTTTCCCTGATACAGTTCCACTGCCCTCTACGGAAGCAGTGTCACATTGGCACAATTACACATTTGCACATTTTACCGATTTTACACATGGTTTACACATATCACTTTTCATCTCATTCACTTTCTCACTCACATGCATATCTCTGTTTTTTTTCCTAACATGGCACCACAGATTTCAAGAGTTAACACACAGTAAATGCACTAATCAGGTTGGGTTCAAACAATATCTAATCACATTACAATAACATACATAGATTATTACATTTCGCATGGAAAATACATAACTCCTTATGTACTGGTCCAAATGACCTGAAATTTTAACCACATGCCATTTTCGGGTTCAAGGTCATACACTCAAATTTTCAGATTTTTCTGAGCTAAATAGAATTTACAGAAAATCAAATACCTATTTCGCATGCCATTCACAATTTAAGTTAACATGGAGTTTAACACATCATGCAATTTTGCCACTTACTGTTTGAACAGAGATTACTGTCACATACATGATCCGAGAATACAGAATTTATCCTAAATCATACATCTATAGATCGATCACCACAAATCATTCTTTGCATGCTGTTTTATTTACCGAACCGAGTTTATTAGCAATTTATACAAGCATGGGCAATTTATCAAAAACTGAGTACATGTACACTGATCCACTAATCTTCATGATCTACTAAAACTGAGGCATTCAGACTAATCCTAATCATAAAGCATAAATTTGGCAAGATCATCAACAAGTCATGCTTACAATTTCATGGAATACACTCTTCTAACATCCATCACCACACATCACACTCATCCACACACCACATTTAACAATATACATAGTGTATGGGGTTACCATATATCCTCATCACGGAAACCATACCGAAAATAGTGTATAGGAAGGGCAGAACAGGTCACTGTTCTGTCCAGAGGAACTTGGCGGTGGTCTCTGGCCGCTGACTCAGGGTCAGCGGCATGGTCGATGGACGCCAAGCATGATATCAGCGTCCATTGACCTTGCCGTCAATGCAGGTCTATGCAGAAACACAGACCCGAGCTCTCAAGTTTGGGTGAATGTGAGGGTCTAGGACTCGAGGGAAATTCACAAAAATAGTAGAAACGACCTAGACACATACGGGGACATTATGGTTAGGTCACTTGCCTTCTAGAAAATGCTCAAATGGGTCTAGGGTGTTGGTGAAGCCCTCCTTGGGCAGTCCCAAGAAGGTGCAGAAACGCCTCCTAGATCTTCTTCCTCCGGGCTCCTGGATGATCTCCACAGTAGGGGGATGTCGGGGAAGCCTCCTCCTTTGCTCCAGCTATCCTCTTGTCGTGGAAGATGGCCGGATCTAGCTCCAGGAAGTCGGATCTTTGGGTGCAAAGAGGTGGGTTTCTCAGTTTTTCTTCTAGGGTTTTCTTTCTCTCTTTTCTCCTCTTGCAAAGGTGAAGGGAGGAGTGGGAAGAGGTAGATCCGGGTTCAGACATAAGGGGAGGCCTCTCTCCCACTCACAAAGTGACATGACAGCTCTCAGAGCCGTTGGGGACACCCCCCCCAATGGCTGAGCTTTCTTGTTTCAGAGGTTTCTGGCTCTGCTGCGCATGCAGGCCAGAGAAATAGGCGTCCATATCGCTCGATGCCAGGATTAGTGTTGGCGTCCATGTCTGGACGCTGACACCACCTCAACGGCTAGGGGTTGACGCCAAGGTGGCCTTCGGCCAGAACTCTAAAATATGCAGAAAACTATGCATACCATGCATATATACATGCAATATGTATATGGTAGTGTATCCATACTATCACCATTCAATACATGCATTATTTACATCTAATATAAACATATGCACACGTAATTATACTAATCAATACGTACGTAAATATGTATATACATACACAAGCACAAATATACACACACAAATACAAATAATGCGACGGAAATTCGAGGGCCTTACAGGGTTGAACCACATTTCATGTCGTCTTTGTTAGCCTCTAATTGGTCACTCACCTTGAGCCCATCATTAGCCTTGATTGAGCCCATCAACACTTTAAAATTGCCTTGAAATCCCACCCAATATCACTTTAGGAGAGTCTTTATCCATTTAACTCATATCCTTCACATAATAGGTTGAATAATACAATATAATTCGATTTCCAAGTCGCGACATCTCGTAGCGCTGCGACTATTGTCGCGACGGCTATGGACGCTGCGACAGCCCATGCATGATTTACGTGCATGTGGGGCTCCCTGTCGTGACGTCCAGACCCGCCGCGTCTCTAATCGCGACGCCACGATGCGCCGCGACAGCAGCAGAGCGCGCCAAACTCCACAACAACCTCCTATTTATCCTCCCATTTACCAAGTCATATCCCTAAGGATTATCTCAACCCCTTGGGGTGAGATTTCGGCCCTAGGGACTCTTGGAAGGACTCTATGGACTCTTCCCATGCAATTTTAATGGGATATTATCTCCCATTTTAATTTCTCACCTTTTTAAAGAGATAATATTGGCATTTTCTCTCTCCAAGCTCTATAAAAGAAAGGCCCCTCCTCAAGGACGAGGGGAGCCTCATTCCTACCCCGAAGGGCTGCCGAAATCTTCCCTCATCCATACTTAATCTCGCAGCACCCCTTCTCCCACATTTCCTTCACACCCTTCTCCACCGAAACACATCATTTCTTCATCCATGGAGTACGGGACGTGAAGAGGGTGGCTCCAGCATCCTCCAGAAGCTTTGGACGATCCTTCAAGCCACATCAACGCCAAGGAGTCGCCCCAATGGGGCTCATCCTCTCATCTCCTCTTTCCTTCTTTCCTCGCATGCATTTTTATGTTTATTTTTAGATAGCACATTTCCACACACACCCACGTTTTCCCACACCCAAAGGGGTTTAAAAACACCCCAGGTTCGTTCCCTCCATGCTTCAATCATTTCTTTCTATTTTAGAGTAGATACTACGTTTTTAGGTATTCTAATAGGGCTTCCTTTATTTATTTCCTCTTTGGCAGGCATTCGACCGTTCATCCACGAGGAGCTCTCGTCTTCCGGCCGGCCGGGGACGGGAAGAAGGTCCACACTCAACAACTCCCGCAACAAGAGAACGCGGCGGCGGGCGACGACGCGACGGAGACGCGACGGTATTCGACGTCGCGTTATCAGTACTGTCGCGACCTCTACTGGCGCCGCGACATCAGGTCCGCCCCTCTTTCTCTCTCCTTTTCCTAGTTAGACTAGCCATGTTTATCTTCTATTCATAGAGCAGTCGACTAGGTGGCGATCACACACATCCATATCCACACACCACCATATTTGGTATTTTTGTCCGTGTCTAGGGGGGGCCAATCCCCGTGATTACAATGATGTGCACTATGTTACTTTCTGTGTGTTATCTGAATAATAATATTTAAATAAGTTTTGTACTTCTTTATTCTTCTGTTTAATGCTTAATGTCATTTCCAAATATCAGTTTCATAGTTTATCTTTTCAGAATGCTACGTGTCTCTCAAAGACATGCTAGCATGCTTCAGAATATCCAATTTTTAGATTTTAAGGAAAAGTCCCCTTTGCAGCTGTACTGCGTGCTAAGCAGGTGTCCATTCCTCTTGAATGCTCACCTAACCATGTACTGCTCAAAGGACAGACTGTTTGTCTGAAACTGATATATATATATGTTAGAAACTACATGTCCCTTACCTTCTTATATTTGTTTATATCTCTTAAGATTAACCCCGAGAAAAGGAAAAGACATGGTACGGTGTCTGCAGAAATTCAGAAAAAGATATATGAAGAAGAGCCATGCAGCTATCTGCATAGCCTGAAGCCATTGAGACTCAAGGGCTGAAGATCTGATGATGGACATCTCAGCTGTCTCAAGTCTCAAGACCCAACGATTATATTCAAACGACTACTTTCTAACGACCAGTTTCAAACGGGAAGCTCAAGTCTCTGATGCATATATATGAGCTGAAGCTTGAACAAAAGATATGTGCAGATGCATACAAGAGTTATGCACAAAAACCACAACTCAAAGACACCTTCTACAGAAAAGAGAAAGTGAGAGAAGCTCACAAGATCTGAAGAGAGCCAATTGCTTCAAGCTCCCATTTTCCAGCTCTCCGCATTCAGAAGTCTTTTGTCTTTAGGTGGCATTTGTATTCTAGATCATCTCAGCCCACGACCTTTGAGTCAAAAAGAGTTAGAGCAGTCATTCTTATCTTGTATCTCTTTCTGATTTTCTTATTTACTCACTCCTTGAGCAAACACACTGTAATCCTTTCAGTATTGTAACCAGCAGGGGGTTTGTTCCCTGCAGTTCTGTAACGACCCGACCTTTCGGACCCCTCGCCGGGGACCCCGAGGGTCACGCCGCCACCCACGGATCTGAAGACTCGGAAGGGTTATATGAAAAAGTCTAGTGAGATATGTACTGAATTCGAATAACTATAACAATGTGTACATTATACAAAAGTCTGTACAACGTGTAACACCCTGAATATTTTTATTTGTTGAAAAACATGAATAATAAAGTTATTGGACTTAAGTATTATTGTAATAATTGATATTTGGGAATGATTAGTATTAACTAACGTTACCATAGTGTCGTACTCGGACGTGCGCGCTCCCACAGGGCGACACTAAAAAACTATAACGAAAACGAAATTCGAGAACACCATAATTTTCAAAAAAATGTGGAGATCTCAGAAATCTAAATATCCAATTTTTTTTTACATTCGGATTTTGAGATTAAGTCGACGCGACCATTTTCCGGGTGATTTTTCACCTATTGTAAAATAAATTCTAAAAATTAAACTAAAATCATCATAATTTGTAAAACCATCATATTAGTCTATGGTTAAAATTTCAATACAAATGGACACCATTTGGATAGGTTTACATAGGGATCATTGGGCCAATTAATTTAAGGGCCAATTATGGTAACCATTTTCTGGGATTTTCCAGGAGGTTACGTGTGAGGCTTAGAAGAGGCCAACACACATTAGAATAAGGCTAAGCCAAGGGGTTGGGCTATCATTAAGGTTACCAGTGTGTAACCAAGAGAGTGTATGCATGGGCAACGTGTTCAGATAAAACCCAATGGTTTTTACCATGACACGTTGGCAGCTAACGTGCCATTGCGCATGGAGCAGCCACTGGGTTATAAATACCTTCCCCCCAAGCTTTGAAACCATATTTTCCACCCTTTTCTACTGTTATGCTGCTGCCATTGCACTGGATAACATCTTGTTTGGGGAGGTGTTCCTGGTTGCAATCACTGTGAAGAGGTTGCTGCTGCTTGAACTGCTGGTTCTTCTTGCACCTTGTTCCTGCTCGAGCTCTTGTTGGAGCTATTGCTGAGAAGTGGTTGTGGAGCCATCTTGGAGGCTGTTGCTGCTACAACAACAAGCTCCACTTGCTTATTCCTTCATTTGTGGTCCTTTCTTCATTTTCCTCAACTAGGTAGGATTCATATTCCTCTGGTTCAATTCGGTTCTCCATATGTAACAAGGAATTCGTGAGGAATGGATAAGTTGTTATACTTGTGATTCTCTGTTTTCCTTCCAGTCATGGTAGAATTACTCTTGTTGGGAAAGGAACAACTTGATTCTATTTTAGAAATCAATTCCTATCCTCTTCCTCTACCTTTGATCTTTGTTTATGATCTGGAGTCATGTAGAAGTTTTAATATCTATAGAACTATGTGAGAACTTTTACTTAATTGTTAGGTACTCCAAGTTTTGATTTAGATTCATGAAATATTTGGAGTTTTAGTGCTTATCTTGTAGGAATCTTTCCAATAAACCATTGCCAATAAGATCATACTTCTAGTACTACACTATATCTAGTTTCAAGTAAGACAAGTTTGAATTGTAAACTTTCTCTTTCATCCTGTTTCTTTAGCTTATAAACCACTGTGAGAGCTACCATTAGACTCTTCTATTTGATATCAAACATGTCTTGGTTCATAAGTTCTATAGTTAGGGTGTTTAGGATAGATTTGAAGTCATTTTTGGAAGTTCTGCAGCTACCTGTCGAACCAGCCCAAAGCTGTCGACAGGCGCATGTTTTCCAGACTTCCAGAGTTCTGGACTGTAGCTAGCTGTCGACAGATGCCCTTCAGCTGTCGACAGATACCTACAGAGCCAGAAAACCTGAGCTCTATCTGCTGCCATCTGTCGACAACCCCTTCCTGGCTGTCGACAGATACAATGCTGATTCGGATTTCTGCAAATCTATGCTAAAACTTCATCCTAAAAGCCAAGAAAGTTACCCCCTCATTTACCTTGATATTTACTGTCATACTAATGAAAATTTCACCCACTTTGTGTACCTTAACTTCCCTTGAATTATTTTAAAGTTGTCAATTACTAATAGCACTCCGATTGAGTCTATTCTTCGGTACTCGGTAATTGGGTCTATAAAATCTGAACACCTGAGAGTTCATATGCTTGAACACCTTATGAGATGTGAATAATTGATGATGACATTATTGGGTCTTTGTACCCCCTGTGATTTATATGTCTGTGCAAATAGGGCTGGTCCAGTCCTGGGAGGAGCACCCGAATTCATTTTCAGACCACGTGGAATGATAAAGGGCATCTGGATGTCTGGCATTGCATCAAACATTTTCTGAATATGGTCATCATGATCCCTGTACTGTGTAACTGATATGTGAATAAATTCTTGAGCTATATATTTGAGTATGATCTGAGCTTTACTGGCATTGTGTCAAGTTTACTGTTCTGAAATCTGGTGTGTCTCTTTGATATTCCGTTCTGTCCTTGTCTTGGTTACTATGTATACACTCTTGAACTATGAGTTGAACTATGGAATTTGAATTCTACTGGGCTAGTTAGATCATTATTTCCTACCATTTTCAGGTGATACAGCTGGGGATGATGTTTAAGGGTTTGAGTGCTGAGTGGACCGACCGTGACAAACAAGCCAATCTATTTCTATTTCTGTTTTGTAGTGTGAAATGAGGTGTATAAATTAAATTGTTTTGATCTACTCCTCTCGTAGTTATTATGAGGAGTAGTTGTGTAATAAAAACTTCCGCTTATGACATTATGAATGGATAAATAATTATTACCTTTCGTGCTTGTTTTTCTGTCACTTTCGATAAATAGCCTTTTATTGGGACGTGACAGATAAATTTGGTATCAGAGCATTAGTTCGATAAACCTAGGGAAACCAGTGAGATAGGGTAGAAATATGGGATTAGTTAGCATGATTTTTGTAATCATGTAAATGCTTAATCTGTTAATTATTTCAGAATGGACATGAATGCCCAAGAAAGGTTGGTTGCTGCCATGGAAATGCTACGTCAGGATATAGAATTGTATGCCCAAGCGCAGCGAGAAGCCAACCTGCAAATTAAGGAAGAGGTGCTCAACTTGACTACATGTGCTTTCATGGCGGGCAATCCCTGTGCTTCTCTAGAAATTATGAGCCAAGTTATGATCAATCTGGATAACTTGAGGTTGGGGCAGGATCTGTTGCTCCACCAAGTTGAAGGTCATTGGGAGGCATTGACTGCTGCTAGAGAGCTGTACCACGGGGCCAGAGTAGAACAGCAAGCACCGCCAATGGAAACCGTTATAGATCTGACCCAAAACTAGGAATAGACTTAGACCCCTCATCTTTTTTGTAAACCTCTCCTTTTGTGTAAATGTTAGTTGTATATCTGTAACTCCCATATGTATGGGGAGTGAGAGGTTAGTGGAGGATGGAGGTTTGTATATATGGCAAACTTGGAAAGAGAAGGTTGTGATATTTTGTGGATCCATGGAAATGTACTACCATGTAAATACTTGACTTGTTTATAGAGATGGTGTGTTCTGTGAATTTGAATGGTGTATGTGATGGATGTAAGCTTGAGATGATTGTGAAAATTAATGTCTGTATTATTGGATATTTTAGCTAGTTTCTCCATTTAGTAATGGACGAAGGTGACGCTAATTGGAGGAAGATGGAGAGTTCTATGCATGATCTAACCCGAGTAATGAAGGTGGTAGCCAAAAATAATAGTCACAATGGGACAAGCTTGTTCAAGGATTTCCGAAGCCTGGACCCTCCGAGATTCACAGGAAGTACGGATCCGGATGAATATGAGAATTGGATAAAAGACATTGAAAGGATATTCAGAATGATTAAGTGTACGGAAGAAGAAAAGGTTCGTCTCACTACATTCCAATTGGATCGGGATGCTCGTGCTTGGTGGGAAACTATGGAAGCTACCCTGGAAGATTCAAATCAAGTTAGTTGGGAAGAGTTTGTGGAACTGTTTAATGAGCAATATTTCTCTGAGGTGGTTCAGGAGAAGAAAGCGAATGAATTTGCTGGGTTAAAGCAGCTAAGAATGTCGGTATCCGAGTATGAGGCTCAATTTGCCCAGTTGTCAAAATATGCTCCTCATCTTATATCCACGGAGAAGCTAAAGGCTAAGAGGTTTATGAATGGATTGCGTCCCAATTTTATTATGCAGCTAACTCCTCATCTGATTACTACCTATTCAGAAATGGTAAAGAGAGCCTTGGCATTTGAAGCCGTGAACGAAACTGTGGATAAGATTAGAGGGAAATCTGGAGAAGGGTCTTCAGATCGAAAAAGGAAGTATGAGTCGGGGAATGCCCCGAAGATTCAGCAAACTACTAAGAAGGCAGGCAAAGCTCCGGTAGGGAGTAAGGATGTTTGTAAGCATTGCCATCGTATCGGGCATAAGGTTGAGAATTGCTGGCGTAAATTGGGTGCATGTTTCCATTGTGAAAGCACTCAACACCGAATTCTGGACTGCCCGATGGCCAAGACAGCACCAACAAATAATAACCCCCAAGTAAAGCAAGGTAGGCTGCAAGCCATTCAGGATGTGGAACCTAAATCCCCGCAGGAAGGCGGATTGATTGAAGGTACTTTATTAGTAAACTCAAAACCTACATTTGTGTTGTTTGATTCTGGAGCTACGCACTCTTTCATTAGCTATGAGTTTGCTAAATTGTTGGATGTAAAGTTAGTTCCATTAACCACTCAACTTGAGGTTGCAACTCCTTTAAGTGAGGGTAAAAAGCTTAAAGAATATTACCCTGCTAGCCAGATTATTGTCAAAGGACATGATTTACCCGGTGATCTGATATGTTTAGAAATGTGGGATTATGATGTAATCCTTGGGGTTGATTGGCTATCAAAATACCATGCAAATCTAGATTGCCAATTGAGACAAGTGACTTTCCTAGGAGAGGAAAATTATTCTATAACTTTTGATAAACCCCAAACGAAAAGAATACCAATAATTTCAGCAGTGAAAGCTTGTAAGTTAGTACAGAAGGGTTGTCAAGGGTATTTGGCTTCTGTGACCCTATTAAATCAGAGCATTGCGGGATTGGAAGATATTCCGATAGTAAGAGAATTTCTTGATGTTTTCCCTGAAGAGCTACCTGGCGTACCACCTGATAGAGAGGTGAATTTTTCAATTGAGTTGGTGCCAGGAGCTACACCAATTTCTAGAACACCCTACAGAATGTCAATAGAAGAACTGAAAGAACTGAAAAGACAATTGTTGGAATTGATAGAGAAGGGATTATTTAGACCTAGTACCTCACCTTGGGGTGCTCCGGTTCTATTTGTTAAGAAAAAGGATGGGTCTATGCGGTTGTGTATAGATTATCGACAGTTAAATCAATTGACTATAAAGAATAAGTACCCACTTCCGAGAATTGATGATCTATTTGATCAGTTGTCTGGAGCTCAGTGTTTTTCCAAGATTGATTTAAGATCTGGATATCATCAGCTTAAAATTCAAGAATCAGATATTTATAAAACGGCTTTTCGAACAAGATATGGACATTATGAATTTGTGGTGATGCCGTTTGGATTGACCAATGTACCGGCTGTATTTATGCGTCTGATGAATGATGTGTTCAGATCTTATTTGGATCAGTTTGTGGTTGTATTCATTGATGATATACTGATCTACTTCAAAAGTATGGAGGAGTATGAAGCCCATCTACGGATCACTTTGCAATTGTTACGAGACAACAAGTTATATGCAAAGTTTAGCAAGTGTGAATTTTGGTTGAAGGAAGTGATGTTCTTAGGACACATTATTTCTAAAGAAGGTCTATCAATAGACTCTTCAAAGATTGAAACCATACAGAGATGGGAGCAACCTAAGAATCTTACTGAAGTAAGAAGTTTTCTAGGCATGGCCAGTTACTACCGACGATTTGTCAAGGATTTTTCTAGAATTGCCTCACCTCTTACACAGTTAATCAGAAAAGGAACTGCTTTTGTCTGGAATGAGAATTGTGAGGAAGCATTCCAATTGTTAAAAGAATGTCTGTCATCTGCACCAATTCTAGCCTTGCTGGTGGAAGGAAAAATATTTGAGGTTTATACCGATGCTTCCAACATTGGACTGGGTTGTGTATTAATGCAAGATGGAAGAGTTATTGTCTATGCTTCAAGACAGTTGAAGACTCACGAGAAGAACTACCCAGTACATGATTTAGAATTGGCTACTGTAGTCTTTGCTCTTAAGCTTTGGAGAGACTACCTATATGATAACCAATTCATAGTGTACTCCAATCATAAGAGTCTCAAGTATTTGTTTTCACAAATAGAACTAAACATGAGACAAAGGAGATGGACAGACCGAACGGGTGAATCAAATTGTTGAGGATATGTGCCGTGCTTGTGTATTAGAGTTCGGAAATGACTGGAACACTCATCTAGCAATTATGGAATTTGCATATAACAATAGCTACCAGTCTACCATTCGAATGGCACCTTTCGAAGCTTTGTATGGTCGACAATGTAGATCACCATTATGTTGGGTAGAACTAAAAGAAACGCATATTCTTGGACCAGAGATGATCCAAGAGACGATAGAGGTTATCAAGTTGGTACAAGATCGGATGAAAGCTGCTCAAGATCGACAGAAAAGCTATGCCGATCGACGTAGAAGAGAGTTAGAATTTCAGCAAGGGGAACATGTGTTTCTTAAAGTATCACCCCGAAGAGGAATCAAAAGATTTGGTATCAAGGGAAAATTGAGTCCAAGATACATTGGACCTTTTGAAATATTGAAGAGAGTTGGTGAAATGACATACCAATTGGCACTTCCACCGCAATTATCTAATGTACATGATATCTTTCATGTGTCAATGTTAAGAAAATATGTATATGATCCGGAACACATTATTGGATACCACGATCTAGATGTATAAGGAAATTTGGCATATGAAGAAAGACCAGTACAGATCCTCGATCGAAAAATCAAGCAACTTCGGAACAAGGAAGTTCCTTTACTAAAGATTCAGTGGAATAAGCAAGGACAAGAAGAAGCAACATGGGAATTGGAAGATGCCATCAAGAACAAGTATCCAGAATTGTTTACAGGTCAGTAACCACACACTTATGTAATTAAATTTGGAGGACTAAATTTCTTTTAGTGGGGGAGAGTTGTAACACCCCAAATATTTTTATTTGTTGAAAAACATGAATAATAAAGTTATTGGACTTAAGCATTAGTCTTAAATTGTAATAATTGATATTTGGGAATGATTAGTATTAACTAACGTTATCCAGTGTCGTACTCGGACGTGCACGCTCCCACAGGGTGACACTGAAAAACTGTAACAAAAATAAAATCTGAGAACACCATAATTTCCAAAAAATGTAGAGATCTCAAAAATATAAATATCCGATTTTTTTTAACATTCGGATTTTGAGATTAAGTCGACGCGACCATTTTTCGGGTGATTTTTCACCTACCGTAAAATAAATTCTAAAAATTAAACTAAAATCATCATAATTTGTAAAACCATCATAATAGTCTATGGTTAAATTTTCAATACAAATGGACACCATTTGGATAGGTTTACATAGGGATCATTGGGCCAGCTGATTTAAGGGCCAATTACGGTAACCATTTTCTGGGATTTTCCAGGAGCTTACGTGTGAGGGTTAGAAGAGGCCAACACACATTAGGATAAGGCTAAGCCAAGGAGTTGGGCTATCATTAAGGTTACCTGCGTGTAACCAAGAGAGTGTATGCATGGGCAACGTGTTAAGATAAAAACCCAATGGTTTTTACCATGACACGTTAGCAGCTAATGTGCCATTGCGCATGGAGCAGCCACTGGGTTATAAATACCTTCCCCCCAAGCTTTGAAACCATATTTTCCACCCTTTTCTACTGTTATGCTGCTGCCATTGCACTGGATAACATCTTGTTTGGGGAGGTGTTCCTGGTTGCAATCACTGTGAAGAGGTTGCTGCTGCTTGAACTGCTGGTTCTTCTTGCACCTTGTTCCTGCTCGAGCTCTTGTTGGAGCTGTTGCTGAGAAGTGGTTGTGGAGCCATCTTGGAGGCTGTTGCTGCTACAACAACAAGCTTCACTTGCTTATTCCTTCATTTGTGGTCCTTTCTTTATTTTCCTCAACTAGGTAGGATTCATATCCCTCTGGTTCAATTCGGTTCTCCATATGTAACAAGGAATTCGTGAGGAATGGATAAGTTGTTATACTTGTGATTCTATGTTTTCCTTCCAGTCATGGTAGAATTACTCTTGTTGGGAAAGGAACAACTTGGTTCTATTTTAGAAATCAATTCCTATCCTCTTCCTCTACCTTTGATCTTTGTTCATGATCTGGAGTCATGTAGAAGTTTTAATATTTATAGAACTATATGAGAACTTTTACTTAATTGTTAGGTACTCCAAGTTTTGATTTAGATTCATGAAATATTTGGAGTTTTAGTGCTTATCTTGTAGGAATCTTTCCAATAAACCATTGCCAATAAGATCATACTTCCAGTACTACACTATATCTAGTTTCAAGTAAGACAAGTTTGAATTGTAAACTTTCTCTTTCATCTGTTTCTTTAGCTTATAAACCACTGTGAGAGCTACCATTAGACTCTTCTATTTGATATCAAACATGTCTTGGTTCATAAGTTCTATAGTTAGGGTGTTTAGGATAGATTTGAAGTCATTTTTGGAAGTTCTGCAGCTACCTGTCGACAGCCAGCCCAAAGTTGTCGAAAGGCGCATGTTTTCCAGACTTCCAGAGTTCTGGACTGTAGCTAGCTGTCGACAGATGCCCTTCAGCTGTCGACAGATACCTACAGAGCCAGAAAACCTAAGCTCTGTCTGCTGCCATCTGTCGACAGCCCCTTCCTGGCTGTCGACATGTACATTGCTGATTTAGATTTCTGCACTCTTTCATGTCCGAATCCATGCTAAAACTTCATCCTAAAAGCCAAGAAAGTTACCCTCTCATTTACCTTGATATTTACTGTCATACTACTGCAAAGTTCACCCACTTTGTGTACCTTAACTTCCCTTGAATTATTCTTAAAATTGTCAATTATGAATAGCACTCCAATTGAGTCTATTCTTCGGTACTCGGTAATTAGGTCTATAAAATCTGAACACCTGAGAGTTCATATGCTTGAACACCTTATGAGATGTGAATAATTGATGATGACATTATTGGGTCTTTGTACCCCCTGTGATTTATATGCCTGTGCAAATAGGGCTGGTCCAGTCCTGGGAGGAGCACCCGAATTCATTTTCGGACCATGTGGAATGATAAAGGGCATCTGGATGTCTGGAATTGCATCAAACATTTTCTGAATATGGTCATCATGATCCCTGTACTGTGTAACTGATATGTGAATAAATTCTTGAGCTATATATTTGAGTATGATCTGAACTTTACTGTCATTGTGTCAAGTTTCCTGTTCTGAAATCTGGTGTGTCTCTTTGATATTCCGTTCTGTCCTTGTCTTGGTTACCATGTATACACTCTTGAACTATGGAATTTGAATTCTACTGGGCTAGTTAGCTCATTATTTCCTACCATTTTCAGGTGATACAGCTGGGGATGACGTTTAAGAGTTTGAGTGCTGAGTGGACCGACCGTGACGAACAAGCCAATCTATTTCTATTTCTGTTTTGTAGTGTGAAATGAGGTGTATAAATTAAGTTGTTTTGATCTACTCCTCTTGTAGTTATTATGAGGAGTAGTTGTGTAATAAAAACTTCCACTTCTGACATTATGAATGGATAAATAATTATTACCTCTCGTGCTTGTTTTTCTGTCACTTCCGATAAATAGCCTTTTATTAGGACGTGACACAACGTATCCCAAACAAAAGCACAGGTACAAGAAGAAAGGTGCAGTCCTTAAGGGGCATACTCCGAGAACTTGCAAAACACAACCCTCAGCTCACTTGGGTACAAGAGCTCAGAACGCTCGCTCTCACTGCTGCTGACAACAACACGGCGCCACAACTGCCTCTGCAACCCGTCTGACACCGAGCTCCCGCAACGACGAGCCCCTAGCTGAAGGAAGTAGGGGGTGAGCCTTGCGAACAAGGCCCGGTAGGGATTACCAGTCCCTCACCGGCCAGAGCAGCAGGAACTCCGAAAACAGGAAACTACACTAGGAAGCTGTAAAGCAAGGAACAACTACAACATGGTACTACTAAACAGCGAAAGAGAACAGCGCAACGCCACGACCACCAACCGAGGTCGGGCCACACACACGACTCCTGCAGAAACCAACGGAGTCAGGCACAAAGCGGAAGCAGTGCTCAGCACACCTGCCGAGACCATGGAACAACCAAGTGAGAACGACGTCTCACCGCAAGCACGGCCACCTCAGACCTCTACAAGGTCGAGGGCCTACAAGCAGAACCACCCCGGACCCTGGACACACCACCAGGTCGGGAAGCTACACATGCCGGTGCCATCACGGGCTGGCACCCAAGAACGGGACCACAAAACCGAGAGAACACTGAAGCGGGAACCACCAGAAGCACGGGTCTACCCAAGGCCAGACCAACGACGCCCACGGAAACTAGGCACAACTGGGCTATAACCACCGTGCAAGCTCGGGCAATGAGGAACGCTTGGAAACGTTGTCACAACAACAGCAACCAAGCCACCGCCACTAGTAGCCAAGAGGGGGACCCGTAGTCCACGCGCTCTGCTTGCTAGCCTAGCTCCTGCCTCCACCCCCGCGAAGGGCGAGACAGATCCGCCACAGAAACACACCAACTCACGCAACACCGCAGCTTGGCCAAGCTGCGGCCTCACGCCTGGCACCACTACGTGGCTCCGGAACCAACGCAGAGAGAGGCAGTGAGACAAAGGACTGTCTGGTCTGTGCCAAGAAAGAACTCCGAACCCCTCGACGTCCCAGACCCAGACAAGAGAGCTCTACAAACGACTCAGCGCCGCTGCCCAAACCTCGTTTTCCCCTCAGCTCCAGAGTCCGCTCACGTGGGCTGCCAACTCGAGCACGCTCGTAGCCCGGAGTACTCCCTTAACAGGCTCCCGAGGACGGGGGTCCCAGGAAACAGAGACAACCTTTGAACGGGACAAGCCCTCAAGTGCCAAGCATGGGGCGAACAGAGAACAGGCGGGGCAACACAACAAAACCATGCCGAACTACTGGCTTATAGCACACGACAAGCCCAGCAAGCGAGAGGCACGCACGAACCCTCAAAAGGGTCGTCGGCCAAGCAAACACGCAAGAGCGATCCAAAACCTCAGAGCACTACCAGAAGTACAGAAAGCTCGTCGCTCTGCTAACAATCGATTGACCGCCAGTCAATCGATTGTTAGACAGGCGCGACCCTCCTGGCACCATTGCCAGGACATGGCCACGAAGGTGTCACCTTCGGTCACTGAATGCAGGGAGGCAACCAGCCGCGTTCCCTACCAGAAGGTCCTAAGGGCAAAGCCTGCCCTAGGGCACACGTCGACACACAAGCTGGCCACGGAAACCACCCGAGGCAGCACAGGCACTGTCGCGCCCCCACAAGCCGTCGCGATGCCATCGCGACGGGGAAGGGCGCCGTGATAATAGCCTTGATGCGACAGGGCAGCGCGTCGCGACAGCCTCCCTGTCGCGACGAGAAACCAGGTCGCGATGGCGACCCTTATCGCGACCGCCAACCGCGCTGCGATAAGGCCACGCCCGACCGGGGCAATGCCTCTACTGATGTCGCGACGCGCACTGTGGCCGCGACATCAGTCGGAGGCAGACCACGAGATGCTCCATCCGGGCCACCCAGAACCATACAAACATGCACACACGGGGAGGGGAGCATGGGGAAAGCAGTAAGGCTATCTACAAAACCCCGAGGGCTCCCGATCCACCCGGATGGGAGAGGGCACAAGAAATCCCTACCTTTCACGAAGAACGAACCCCAATGGGGACCTTCACGTCAGTTGGCCACCTCCTCCTCGCTCCACGCATGGTCCACGACGCCACGGCACCATGCACGACCCTCCTCCTAGCCTGAAACACTCAAAGGGGAGAGGGGGAGGTGGAGCACCGCCGGAGGGAGAGGGAGAAGGGAAGAAGAAGAGAGAGAGGGAAGGGTACCGACCAGCGCCTTAATCCCCCGGCACCCAGAACGCGACGGACCGCCCCGTCGCGTTAACAACCTTAACACGACGGGTCCATGGACCGCGACAAGAACGCGCCCCCCACGGGCTCCGCGACAACACAACAGGCCGTACTGACACACCTGCCACCCTGACAAGCGTCAAACGACTGAAGCGACACATGACAAAACGCTGTCGCGACCCGTTGACCGGGTGCTACGAGAACGCGACGGGCAACCCTGGTGTTGGGGAATCGTCCCCCCAATCGGCAGCCCTCTTGCACACAACTCACACGTAGAGTTTGGAGAAGAGATGGAAGAAGGGAGAAGAAGAACACACAGACACTAGATTTACGTGGTTCGGAGGCGAGAGCCTTCCTACGTCCACGGCCACAATAGTTTTCAATACTAGAACCAGAACACACATACAAAGAGAATATACCCCCCTTTATATACTGGGAGGTTAGGGCACCATAATCGAGATTCACATGGACAAAAAAGCCCCTAACTCAAAACCGCCTCAGAACTACAAAGTCGTCTGACCTGGGAACAGAGAAGTCGAATGTCTTGACAAATTTGACTGCTGCAGTCGAATGCTACATTCGACTGCAGATAGGCTCCCACTGCATAAGTCGAATGCTACATTCGACTGCTGACTTCAACTAATGCATTCGACTGATGACCCCTTGTGCAGATCTGCTAGAGAGTTCGGGCTCCACATTCTAACAATCTCCCACTTGGAGTCAGAACTCCAAAATAATATCATGCGCCTCAAAGTCTTCATCCTCCTTAATGCAGCAAAAGAAAAAACTGACTGTGGCATCCCTCCATCAATCATTCATGGAGACCAACTGAAGCTTGGCAAAGCTTCAATTTCTCTCTTGTGACAACCTTAGTCAACATGTCTGCAGAATTTTCTGACCCTCTTATCTTCTCAAGCAAAAGAGTACCATCTTCAATCAATCCACGGATAAAGTGATACTTCAACTGTATATGCTTCGTCCTTGCATGGAAGACAGGGTTCTTGGCAAGGTGAATTGCACTTTGACTGTCACAAAACAGCACACTATTGTTTTGTTTCTTGCCCAACTCCTTCAGAAAACTTTTCAGCCACACCATCTCCTTCCTAGCTTCGGAGACAGCAACATACTCTACTTCTGTGGTTGATAGCGCAACAACTTTCTGAAGTTGTGAAACCCAGCTCACTGCAGTCCCACCCAAGGTGTACACATAACCAGTGGTACTTCTTCTTGTGTCCAGATCACCACCAAGATCTGCATCAACAAAGCCTTGCAAAATAACATCACTTTTTTTGAAACAAAGACATTTATCTGAAGTGCCTTTCAGATATCTCAAAATCCATTTTACTGCCTCCCAGTGTTGTTTTCCCGGATCTGCCATATACCTGCACACAACTCCCACTGCATGTGCTATATCCGGCCTGGTACAAACCATAGCATACATCAGACTTCCCACAGCTGATGCACAAGGGATTTTCTTCATGGACTCACACTCTTCAATAGTCTTTGGTGACTGCTCTTTGGACAGCTTGAAGTGACTTGCTAGAGGAGTGTTGACTGGTTTTGCATCTTGCATGTTAAACCTGCCCAACACTTTCTGAATGTAGCCTTCCTGAGATAGCTTCAGAATACCATCTGTTTTATGCCTCACAATTCTCATTCCAAGAATTTGCTTTGCTGCTCCCAAGTCCTTCATAGCAAATTCCTTTGACAATTGCTTCTTCAACTTGTTAATCTCTATCATACTTGATCCTGCAATGAGCATATCATCCACATACAACAGCAATATGATATAACAATTGTCAAACTTCTTAAAATAACAACAATGGTCCATGTTGCATCTAATGAACCCATTGCTACATATGAATCCATCAAACTTCTTGTACCACTGCCTAGGGGCTTGTTTCAGACCATACAAGCTTTTGTTCAGTTTGCAAACAAGGTTTTCTTTACGATGTTCATGAAAACCTTCTGGCTGCACCATATAAATGTCCTCCTCCAGATCACCATGGAGAAAAGCTGTTTTTACATCAAGCTGTTCTTGGTGCAAGTTCTCAGCAGCAATAATACTTAACACTAATCTAATAGTGGTTAACTTGACAACTGGAGAGAAAATTTCAGTATAATCAATACCTTCCTTCTATTGGAAGCCTTTCACAACCAACCTTGCCTTGTACCTCTTGCTGCCATCATGTTCTTCTTTTAACCGAAAAACCCATTTGTTTTGCAGTGCCCTCTTGCCGGGTGGTAGTTCAGTCAGCACCCAAGTTTCATTCTTGTGTAGGGAATTCATTTCATCTTTCATTGCCAACTCCCACTTGACTGAATCCTCCACCTGCATGGCTTTATCAAAGCTCTCAGGTTCATCTGCATCAATCAACAGCAAGTAATACATTGCAGAAGAAAACCGTTCAACTGGCTTACGCACTCTGCTTGATCTTCTTAGTTGAACCTCTGGTTGCACTATAGTGTTCTCAGGATCTTCTTGTGATATTCTCAACACATCCTCTTCTGAAATTTCCTCCAGTTCAACCCTTGCACTTTCCTGATTTTCTTCACCTGCATCTTTAGATTCCACATCAGATCTATGCTTATAAAGCAATCTTTCATTGAATATAACATTCCTTTGTCTAATGATTTTCCTGCCTTCATCATCCCAGAAGCGGTATCCAAAATCATCAGAACCATATCCGATGAAAAAACATTCCCTTGACTTGGGATCTAACTTGTCTCTATCATTGGAATCAACATGCACATATGAAACACAACCAAATACTCTCAAGTGTGAAAGAGTTACCTCCTTACCGCTCCAAGCCTCTTCTGGTAGCTCACCATTTAGAGGAACACTGGGTCCTCTATTAATCAGATAAGCTGCTGTGTTAATAGCATCTGCCTAAAAGAACTTTGGTAGGCCTGCATGTAGCCTCATGCTTCTAGCTCTCTCATTCAGGGTTCTGTTCATGCGTTCAGCAACCCCATTCTGTTATGGAGTATTTGGAATTGTTTTCTCCATACGAATACCATGTAGTGCACAGAAGTCTTTAAATTCCTTGCTGCTATATTCTCCTCCATTATCTGATCTCAAACACTTGATCCTTGCACCAGTTTGATTTTCCACTTCAGACTTCCACTTCACAAAAGTAGAGAACACATCAGATTTATTTTTGAGAAAATAAACCCATACCTTCTGAGTGGAGTCATCAATAAAGGTGACATAATAGAGTAAGCCTCCAAGGGATCGAACAAGGGGCTGGTCCCCACACATCAGTGTGCACAAGTTCTAACTTTTCTAGCTTAGAACTTCTTCCAGCTTTAGAGAAGGTGACCCTTTTCTGCTTTCCTAGAATGCAGTCTTCACACAGTCTAATGCCTATGGACTTTACATCACCTAACTTCCCTTTTGCAGCCATCATCTTCATTCCCTTTTCACTCATGTGCCCAAGTCTGCAGTGCCAGATCTTGGAATCCTCTTCTGAATTTGCCACTACCACTAAGTCTTTGTCATTTGCAGTCATATAGAGAGTCCCCATCTTGCTGCCTCGTGCTATAACCATGGCACCCTTGGTTATCTTCCAGATGCTACATTCGACTGCTGACTTCAACTGATGCATTCGACTGATGACCCCTTGTGCAGATCTGCTAGAGAGTTCGAGCTCCACATTCTAACACCGGGCGCGACAAGAACGAGAAGCACAGACTCGCCGCGACACGGATGACTGTCACGTCGGGCACCCCCGACGCGACACTGACGCGTCGCCCAGCCTGGACGCATCAGTGGCTAGTCATCCCAGACGTTGGACGGAAAGCCGGGAAGTCGGGTCTTACAAGTTCCCCTCTTGTGAAGGGAAGACCTGCGGTTGTAGGTGTTTGTGTTGCCCCTTGGTGAAGGGAAGGCTTGCTTGGGAGCAAGTGGGTTGTAATACCTCTCAGGTTGAGAGAAGGCCAAATGTTCTTGGCAGTTAGTGAAATCTCAAGTGGTTCTTGGGGACTGGACGTAGGACTTCTATGTGGGAAGGGCCAAACCAGGATAAAACCTCTTTGCACTTTGTGTGATTGTTTCCGCCAAGTATTTCACTTGTTTCACACACTACACTATGTACTAACATCACTATTTAGTGTTATCTATTTTCAGATAATTTTTTTAAAGGTGCAAAGAAGTCCTATTCACCCCCTCTAGGACATCTAAGGCTCCATCTCGATCCAGCATGTTTGGTGGAGATGGCTCCTATAAGCCTCCCATCTCTCCTCTTTCTCTCTCCTCATCATCTCTTCTCTCTCTTTGTAACGTCGTGGTCATTCAGATCTATGTTTATTAGTACTGGTGTGGTGCTCATGACCAATGTGGTGTCATTGAGCCTTGGTCGTGGTCTCTGTACATTGTGTGGGTGTTGTGGGCCGGAGGTTTTAGCCCTAACAGCCCACAAGTTCACTAGTTGTGAACGCGACGGAGCAGAACGTTACATTTTGAACGCGACGGTCTACTACGTTGCGTTCTTCATACCACCTTTTTGATGCGTGGCATGGCGAGTTTTGAAAATGTGACGGTTAGGTATGTCGCGTTTTGAACGCGACATGCTGCTACGTCGTGTTCTTATTTCCGGTTGGGATAAGTTTCGCCCTTCGGCCAAACAGAGCAGGAAGCTCTGTTCAACCGGGGAGAGGCTTGCTGTGGTGATTTTCAGTGATGTCGGCTTTGAAGCTTGTGTCTTGACATGGTTTTGGTGCTTGGAAGCTACTCGGAGCGTGGAGTATGCCGATCGAGCCTTGCTCTGTGAGTTCTTCTTACTGGTAGGGACTTTCCTTGTCTTATTCGAGTTATTTGATTGATTTGAGGCATGTTAAATATGTATCGATGTGTGGTTTTGTTCCCAGTATAGTGTAATTGATTTGTAGAAGCTTGGTGTGCATGAAAATGAGGATTTGAGGTGGTTTCTGTGTGAGAACCGTGGTACAGGGTTTCTGTTTGAGAAGGCAACAGGTTGGGCTATCGCGTTAAGGTAGCAACCCCTGGCCCCGTCGCGTTCTACTTTATGAACGTGGCCTGTCGGGCCATCGCGTTCTTGATGCGATGGTAGACTCCGTCGCGTTCCAGTGTGGGATCTTGGTTTGTCGAGCTATCACATTTTTAACGTGACAGTGGCCCTCGTCGAATTCTTCGGTCTGAAATAAGTTGTTAGGCTATGGGCAATGAGGGTCCTGTGTGGACCTAGCTCAGATCGTATAGGGTATTTAAGTTGTTCTGAGTTGATTAATGATTAGTAAAGCATGTTTAGGTTAATGGTTATGTTAATCTTATTAAGTATGTTAAAAAGGTTATGCGATTCATATGTGTGGTTTATGTGCATAGTGGTGTGTTGCTATGGAGGTCATGAAATGACCAATGATAGGCAAGACTGTAATGTGGTTTATGTCTTTAGCAATGTGTAGTTGCTTGGAGGTCATGTGATGACCAATGACGAGCTAATTATGATTCATGTATCGTGGTATAAGTTTTATGGTTATGTTAAGAAATCGGTGTGGTTTGTGGGTTGGCCGAGTTTGGTGGTCCGGTGCCTAATCCGGAATGCCTCTCTAGTCGGGTACCCCAGGTTTTGTGTGATCCAGGCACGCTGTGCTTGGGGCGTGTCCTGGTACTGTGTGTAACATTAAGGTTTGTGTCATTATTCTGGACACCCTCATTCCTGTGTTTAAGTTGTACGTTCGGCTGAGGGAAAGATGACAAAGGGCAGCGACTCGTGTTTGTAGGTGTGCGGTCGCTTATAGCGCACTTGTGGTTGGGGGTACGGACACCAATAGACGTACTGTGCCCCAGCTAGTCCTATTTTCCAGTGCCTCACTTTAGAGAGCTTAGGCCAGAGTTCCTAAAGGTGCCAGGCATGGACCTGCAGTTGTGTGTGGTCTGCAGGTGTGGTATTGGTTGGTCTCTGCTGTTCTTTGGCTTTACTGTGTGGTTGTGGAGCGGTAGTTGGACCTTTCGTCCGTGACTACGAGACTGAGAGGTAGTTCTTGTGTTCTGTTGTCCGGATTAGATACTGGCGTCATGAACTAGTAGTCTGTTCCCATGTGGTGGCGTCGTTCTTTCCGACTCGTGCTTTGCCAGTGGTTATGACTTGTGAGTGGTGATTCACATGTTGTGGTTTGTGACCGTTTGTTGTGTGCTATGCTGATGGCACAATGACACTTGTGGTTCTGTTGTGGTACCTTGTGGCTTCATGCACCTATACCATGTGTGGGTTGTTGGCTATTGTGGCACGCAGTGTGCTTGCCTTTTCAGGTGTTAAGGGGGACCGATTTTTGTGAGGGTCGCGTTGTGTGACCTTGCACTTGTAGTGTTGTACCCTTGTGTGGGTAGTTCTTTGATGTGTTGTTATCGTGGGTATTGTGATGGGCTAACCTTTGTTGTTAGTTCCGTTACCTTTCATTGGTTGTTGGCCTGTGTGGCCTTGCTTAACTCGTTCGTTCTGCAGGGGACTGACCCCTTGTTGTCAGTAACCTTACCGTCTGTTAGTGGTTGGCCTATATGGCCCGAGGTGTGGTGGTTTCAATTATTGTGGTGGACTAGTGTGTCTACACTAGTCCTATTGCTTCCCTTATTTCCCGTAGTCGTGGTGGTTAATGTGTTTATGTTTAATGCAATTTAATTATGTTTTATTGTTAGCACATTTTACTTCCGTAGTGCTTCAATTAGTGCTGCCAGTGAGACCCTTAGGGGTTGAGGACTAGGTTCCTTCTTTAAGTTGTTGGTTTGTGGTTGTTTTTGGGAGGTCCCTGCTGAGCCTGTGACTTGTTGAGGCTCACTCCCTTACAGTTCTTTCAGGTGTTAGCCATGTGTTTGGCTTGCAGCGGTGTCGGAGCAGACTTGTACCACCAACAGTTGAGTTGTAGTTGTATTAGTGTGAGCTTTGCTCCCTCAGAGTATGTCCCAGGTAGTTGTACTTTTCTCTTGGACATGTAATAATGTATTGGGACAATGTAAATTTGAGGTAAATGAGTATAATTACTTGTACTTTCATGTATATTATACTTTTGTGGTTGTCTTTTATATTTTTACTGGACACTTATGTACGTTATCCTTTGCGAAACTTTGGTCCGATCGCGGGAGGCGGACTTGGATATGGAGCCTTATTGGGCATAAATATCCAGGGTCGCTACACTCTTCTTACCATACTTTATCTTCTTCTCTCATATAGGATAAAGTGTTTCTTCCTTCTTTCTCTTTTCTTTTCGGGCAGGATACAAGAGTGGAAACCATGGCATGGGAAAGGAAAGAGGAAGAAAATGGGTTGATTCTTAGATGAAGAAGAAGAAGAAGAAAAGAAGATGATGCATGAAGAAGAAGAAGAAGAGGAAATGGTGGTCATGGGAATGGCCAAAGAAGAGAAGAAGAAGAATGGCTTGGGGTTTATATAAGGCTATCCATGCACAGCATGGTTGCCACGAAGAAGCCTCAACGTGAGGCTTAAGTTACCCCTATTTGAAGCTCAAGTTACCCCTACTTGAAGCTCAAGTAACCCACGCTTAAAACTAAATAAACTTACGTAATATATCCTATGTAATCACTTCTACTTAACGAGACAACGATCAACCCACCGGCTATGAAAGAAGTCAACTATTAAAGAAAGCCACATGTCACTGTTACAGAAAGAACGCACTGGAGCTACACAGAATATACAAAAAGGTTTTAGAAGTGTGATCTGAGTGCTCATGTGAAAGAGAAAAGGCCCAGCCTCCAAAGAAGCTTCAATTCCAATCTTCTTTCTGCTCAACGTGAAAAGCTTATTGAAGAAGACAACTTTGAGGAAAAGATTTCAACTCTCAACCAAGCCCGCAAAGCTCAAGATCATTCACTTGCTGGGCACTAAAGGCCCAACTACAACGAGCTTTCTATTTTTGATCTTCTCCATTTGTTGGGACAAATTTATTGTGCTTACTATGTGTCTTATTTATAGCTTCGTAGACATTATTTCTTTGACACATCTTCTCTCTAGAAATATAGGTGACCATCCAGAGTTCTGTATCTAGTAGTGTTCCTCCTTGAAAGGAGAAAACTTGTTGTTCAGGTGTATTTTCCACCCTTAGGGTGAAGACCTGTCTGTGCAATAGCAGGTGTGGTGACCAACCAGAGGTCTATATCTGGTGGTGTTCCTCCTTGGTTAGAAGGAGAAGACATCATTCGGTCATGTGTGGTTGTTCCACCTCATAGGTGAAGGCATGTGGTTCAGGCGAGTAGATTCCACATGTGGAAGGAGGTGAAGACCTGAGGTGATCAGGTGGTTGTAGTACATGATGGAGGTCGTTATCCCATGTTGCATCCTTGGGCTGTAGTGTAACGTCATGGACTTTCGGATCGTAGTTTAATGGGTTTGGTGGCTAGTGTGTGGCCCATTGGTTGTGTTTTTGTTGTTTGAGCAGGTTGTAGTGGGTTGGGGGTCGGAAAATCCGAACCCAACAAGCCTCTGGTGTGCTTTCTATAAACGCGACCAACACGGGCATCACGTTTTGGAAACGCGACCACCTTCCCCGTCGCGATTTCGACACTGCTTCTCCGAGTAGGTGTCTGCATGCGCGCCGCATGTCGCATGCAGGGACGTCATATTTTAATTGCGACGATCATGTATGTCATGATTTGAACGCGACGGTGCGCCCCATCACTGCGCCCCATCGTGATTTGAATTGTGAGGTTTTGTTGGCACGCCCCACATGCAAGAAGCACTATTCAGCCGAGGGAGAGGCTGCTGTGGAGTCTTTTCAGGCGATTCGGTGTGTGGGGCGTGCGGTTTGGTGTGCTACCATCGCGAGGTGGTTGTTCCGAGCACGGGAAATGCTAGGGCAACGCCGTTCTTTGCGTCCTTCATGTTGGTAGGGGATTTCTTCTCATTTTTGGATTGATTGGATCGTGATTGAAGTGTTTAATGCATGGAAAGCATGTGTAGATGTTTATATGAATGCAAGAATATGAGTTCTAAGGCTGTACAGGGTGGTTTTCGAAGCTGAGGCTGTGATGGAAATCGTGGTTTAAAAGGCGATGGATCTAGACGTCATGTTTTGAACGCAACGACTTGTCCGGTCGCGATTCAAGTTCTAAAGGCGACGCTTTCCTTCGTTGCGATTATGTGTTTGAAATGCGACGTCTGTGTCCGACACATTTTTAAAAGGTATCCACTCGAGTTGTCTACTTCTGTGGGCAGTCTGTCTGTTTTCGGTTGTGTGGTGGATATGCGTTGTTGTTTAAGTTATTTAAGGCATGAAAGCGGTGCATTGGCATACGTGTGATTGAGAATGCCGAGATTGCATGGTTTGTGGGTACGTGGCAAGTTGGGTAGTACGACGCCTTCCGTGGTTACCTCTCGAGTCAGGTACCTTAGGTTCTTTGTGAGCCAGGCAGGTTGTGCTCGGAGTTTATCCCGGTACTTGTATAGCGTCAAGGTCTATGTCATCTTCCTGAACACCCTCACTCCTTTGCTTGAGTTGTACGTTCGGTTGAGGGAAAGACGACAGTGAGACAACGTCTTGTGTGTTGGTTGTGCTTGGTCGCTTGTAGAGCGCTCTTGGTTGGGGGACGAACATCGGTAGACGTATCGGTTCCCAGCTAGTCATATTTCCAGTGCCTTACTTTAGGAAGCTTGAGCCAGAGTCCTTAAAGGTGCCAGGAATGGGCCTGTAGATGTGTGGTCTGCATGTGTGGTGTTAGTTTGGGCTCCACAGTTTGTTGGCTCTGTTGAGGTGGAGTGGCAGCTGGACCTTTCGTCTGTGGCTGCGAGGCAGAGAGGTAGACCTGTGTCGTTTGTCCAGATCAGTAGCTGGTGTCGCGAACTAGTCTTCGTGACTCGTGTTTGGTATTACCCTTCTTTAGCATGTACTGTTGAGCGTGGTTTGTCGTTTAATTATTAATATTTAAGCCATATTAGTAGTGTAGAATTGTTTATTTAAAAGTAGTTGTGGCACCATGCATAAATAGTATATTTAACTTGTAGCACCCCGAAAATTTAGTGATTTAAAATAAAAGATAAATTAAAAATAATATTATCAATATTTATCAAAGTGGTTAAAACATACGCGTCATGATCATATGTGTGAAAGGTGAGCTTAAAATGAAATAAATTTTGTGATTAGTCTTCCATTAAGACAAGACAACTAGTGGATAATTTTTGGGCTAAACAAACACTCTTAGCCTAAAGAACAAGAACCCAACAAGAAGAAATCCCTAAAATTCGTAACCCTAATTGAGCAGAAAATAGAAAGGGGAAATTAGGGCAAAAGCAAAGGCAATTAGTCTTACATAGCAACCCAAATTCGTGTCTAACCATACTTTGAGGTTTCCTTATAGCTCACACACTCTAATTGGGATGGGAATTCCTCAAACATGGAAAGGATCAAGCTAAAACCACAACCCTTATTTCCTAGTTGTATTAGGACTTCTAAACAACACTAAACACTTAAATACTAGTCATAAACCCCTTGGAGATGAGTTACCAAGTTGCTGGGGTCATGAGGAGGACTTCTAGAGCACCAGAGGAGGAGGAGATCACCCCCAACTGGAGCCATCTTCCCCTGCTGTCGTTCTGCATCGACCTGCAAAAGACCTTGCTTAGCATCGATCAAAAGTAGGTTATCTCGGGCCAAACTTGAACAAATCATACACCATATTAAAGTTCATCGAGTCTACTTTCATATGTACATGTTTTCCCCAATTTCCATCGAGCATGCATCATGTATTAAGCTTTTTCCAAGAGATGTGCAAGATTAGGGCTCATAGTGTTCATGTCAGGTTTCATGCATCCCTAGGCCAAATCATGTGAACCCAAAAGTACAATTACCTTCTACTCACCGTCCTCTACAACTTTCATGTTCACACTTTTGCCTAAAAAGCCCTAGATCTCAAGTTATAGGCCATGCATGCATAACTGCATCGTTTTTCACGTTTTCGGTTGCACCCTAATCTGCGACCAGACCAGGTGTCGCGTTTTGGTGACTGGTATAGCGATGACACGACCCATTGCGATTACCTTTATCACGACCGCACAAACTGTCGCATTTCTGACTGGTTCTGACCAGGTCCGACGAACTGTGCGCCGCATAGTATTCAGTGCATGTCTGAATCGTGTCAGTGGCCTACGTCGTGATTTAGTCTTATTTCCCACCTAGGATCTTAGTGTATTTTTATATTTGGGTATTTTGAAAATTGCATGAACGTGATCGGTTATACCGTCGCCTTTTTGAATTGCCTCTTTCTAAACACGCCATACTTGTTCGTCGTGATTTGAACGCGACAGGTACCCCCGTCGCCATTTAGACATCCAACCGTTTACCTATTTTAACTGTCAACAGCCTTGGAAATAGTGACGATTGAATCCGTCGCGATTTCTGTAGCTTACTCGAGACCTGTTTTACTCAGTCTAGAGTGTAAGGATTGCATCTTATGGTTATAGTAAGTGTGTACAGTCCGTCCAGTGGCTTAAAAACTGTTCATCCATGTAAAAAACAATAACCACATGAAAGTCTATTCTAAGTGTTCTTAATTCCATGATATTTCTAGCTTGAGATTTCTATGATCATCTTGATGTTCTCACTTGCTTTTAAACTGAAAGTTGACCTTATTAAACTGTTGAAACCATGTGATGGAATCTTGATAGTATTGCTTGATCTTATGTTGTCGTATTACTTGCTTTTCGTTTATTTTAAACCGATGGATTGTGAATTGAGACATGTTCTACACTACACTCTTGCGCAAATAGGTAGCCCTTCTAGGGGGATTGGAAACTCTCAGTCGGTCATTCCATATTGGCAGACTAGTGACCTTTCCTCTAAGACCTCCGTAAATCCCCGTACTCCGTGGATTCCCTTATGGAGACCGAGTTGGTTGTACCATTGAAGTTCCCTGGAGATAGCGTGCACTTCCTCTCTCGTCTCGTTCTCGTGAGTGTGGATTTATAATCATGGACTCAAGCCATTAATGAAAAATTTAACTAAAGTGTAAACATCGTCGTTTTGCTGCCGAAATTCTCTCTTGACTAATGTTATCATGAAATCATGTTCACATGACTCGTTTCTTGAAATCATCATGAACGTGATATTGCATTGTATACTTCTTGAAACTCATGTTATTGGCCATGAATGACTGTGGGTATATAGCAACCTGAATTTTTAAGAAAAATAAAAATTTAAATAAAGAATTAAAACCTAGCTAAATGGATATTTAAATGAAAAGAGCATTAAATAAAACCCATTAAATGGAAAAGAGTAATGGGCTTTGCTTAATGGATCCTCTAGAATTTATTGGGTCAAAATATGAATTTTACAAAGGGAGAATAATAAGAAAATACCCTAAATTCAAAGTTTAATTATCTCATAATTGGAAAGGGGTTATTAAAGCAATAAAAGTGGCAATTAGAGTTGGAATTGGATTCCTAAACCTACCCCATATAGTCTAGCACGAATTTAGATACTATCCTAACCCAATTAGAGATTGGAAAGCAAGAGAGAAAAGGTGGAGTTAGGAAATCTCGGAATTAAGAGGAATTTGAGTAGTAGTAGGAATATGAACTTGTATTTATATAAATACACCTCTTAAACCCTCTTGGCCGACCCTAGCTTGTTGCCAAAGGTTGTTGGACGTGGAGAAGAGGCCAAGGAGGAGAAGATCTCGTGGGAAGAAGGAGTTCTTAGAGCTTCTTCCCCGCTCTTGGAGGTTTTAACCTTAGAAGACAAATCGAGTCCAAGGTAGGCATTCTCACGAGCAAAACTCAATTAAATCCATCTGTAGATTGTTCCATACATCAGGAACAAAAGCCCTCTTGTTTCACTCTTTTTCATCGAGCCAATATTTTGTTTTTTATTTTAGAAGATCTGCAAACATGATAACCCCGAGACATCATGTTTAATTCTTATCTCCTTTCTACACTTGATCCCATGCTACGAACTTTTTATTGTAAATACTTGATCTTGTTAGGGATCTTTTGACCCCGAAAGCCCTAATTTCTGTTGAGCATGTTACTCGAATTAAATCCATCTTGCTCCCTGTGTCATGTTCTATGTTACTCGTTCTTGTTCGTTCTCAAACCATGTTCAAACCATGCTCTCTCTCGAATTCCTAATTACTGGAAGTACTCTCGCATGTCTAGTTCCATTTGCCACTGATTTCGTGATTTTTCATCATGTATATAATTAGTTATGATTTTCTAAATGACCCTGTATCAAAATTTGAATGTCCTGGTCCGCAATCCAATGTCTGGTCTGACTCCTGTCAGAGTCAGGCGCAGACCACCAGATCGCGACTGCCCGATATGTCGCTTTCTAGGGTCCGATTGCGACAGCCTACCCGTCGCGACCAAGAAGGCGACAAGTAAGCCGTCGCGTTTCCAGTACCTGATTCGCAAGCCCTGTCGCGATCCTTACATGCTCATGTCGCGATCTGCCTAGTACCTGTCGCGACCCTCATTGGCCTATGTCGCGTTCACAGGTTTTGGATGAAAACCCATAAAAATTATTTCTGTCGCTTTCTAAATAATTCTTACGCCTTTTTACAGTTATACCCCCAGTAAAAACTTGTTTTAAAAAAATGGAGCTACATTGAATGATTTAAAATACATATTCACGACTTATTTCTAGCTATGATTTCTCTTACACATGCACACTCATGAACCATCCATATATGGCTGAAATCTGGCATAAAATATCTCATAATGTATCTGGTAATTTATTGCAATAAAGTATACTAATTGCCCTATTTTAAAGGACTTGTATTCATTTCTTGCGTTGTTTATATACCGATATCGACGCTCCACTGTTCTAAAATTCCTCTAGAACGTCGAGCACCTGTTTTATATACACACTTTACTTGGCTTGTGGTGAACTCTCCGTCGGATATTCCTTTCGCCGGACTAGTAAACCCTTGCACAAGGCCTCCGTAAGTCTCCTCTGATCATGGATTCCCACATGGTCGACGAGCCGGTTGTACCCTAACACCCATTACACCTTTAGGGATCGATATGATCCAAACGGCTATTAGAAGTTCACTCTCGTCTTGAATCACGCAGGACCTCTGGACCTATGCTTAACATGGCCAGTGTTAGGGTCGTGAGTTCCACCTGACTGCCAACACCAAGTGTGCGTGTTGTGCAACTGTTTCTATCGCCTGTTTACTCGTCGCATTACATGCAATGACCACTAGCTCTCATCTGTACTCTACTCGCTCGTCTATTCACATTTGCTCTACAATATCGTCTATTCATCTAGTGCTCTCATCTACTTCTTGGTACTTTATATTGGCCATTGAATGATTGTCTAAAGATAAACAATATAACCAATTCCTGGCAATATATAAAGGGCCCGATCTGGTCCTGGGATGTGCGCCCGAAAGTGCTAGTGCCCATGGGAGTTAAATGATCAGAGTGTTTGGCATTACACTCAAGTGCTATCTATCTCGACTGTCTATATGACAATCAAAACACAAAACGTGCTATACTCTCTCGATGTCTAGAATGACAAACAAGTGCTATACTCGTCGTGCTATTACTATACTTGTGCTAGTTGTGCTATGGCCATCCTGCTATTCGTGCTAGATTCGATACTTGTGCTATTTTTGAAAACTATACTCGATCTCGTGCTATTGTGCTATCCTGTTACATGTGTGCTATCTCTTGCTATATTTTGACTCTCTTGTACCTGCTATCTTTAGATACTTTGCCATTAAATGCGTTAATTATTTAAAGCCTGCTTGAGCCTGAGATTTAAGTCCTACTGGGCGTTAGCGCTCACCCTACGTTATTTGATGTTGTGTTCTCAGGTGAGACCGAGGATGACACATACACTCACGAGGAAGGGAATGACCAAGAGTGAAGCCAGGAGTACCCTCGAGTCATTATGTTATCTTAGAGTTGTAGTTAGTTATTTCCTTTTATTGCAATGTAATTGCGCCCTATAGAATGGCTCTGATATTAATGGTTGTAACTAGACATTCGAAAGGTTATTAATGAGAAAGATTTGCTTTAGTATTATTCCATGTGCAATGGTTTGATGTCTAGTATTCGCTCTATACATTTTTCTTGCAACTGCCTTCGCGCTCCGATATTCCGCGTTAGGGCATGACAGGGTATCTACATTTGAAAATCGTGAGATGCTGATCGGGCACGACGAGTGTCCAAGGGCTCTAGTCTAGCCCCAATGACGGCGAGTCATAAATATACTGTTAACCATGGGGTATAATGATTACTGGCGTTGCATCTGCCCTAGGAAATAGTGTCGTGTTGAATGCTAGGTACAACAACCACATACACCTATCCTAGTGTGCATTCCAAGGTGGCATAGATCCTTGGTGCACATTAGTGGCTTCGTGCCTGATTAAGTGTTATGTGTTAAAAGTTCGTACTCGTGCGTGCTTGCTTGCGTGATATGGCCATCTTACCACTGTTGCAAATAAGTGACATCCTGCGTTCTTGTAAACTATTGACATTTTGCGTTTTTGCAATTAAGTGATATCTTACGTGCTTGTACATACTGCTAGTGCTATCTTGTTACATCATTCTAGTTCTTGTTCAATTACTATCGTTCAACCTATCTTGTTCACGGATCGTGTTTATATGGATTTATCATTCATGCATATCTAGTTAATCGTGCTTGCCTAGTTCTTAAATGTTAATCACTTATATCATTGACCGCACATTGAGATATAAATCCTACTGGGCTAGTTTTCTCATTCCTTATCTTTCAACATCATAGGTGACGTTGAAGTGGAAGACAAAGGTCAAGGCTTTGATGAGAATGCGTCAGAATGATGAGCGTGTTCCAGCCTTAGTGCATATTATTAGTTTATTTGAGAGTAGTTTGATGTAGTAGACCATGAGGATGTATGTAATTTCCTTTATTGAGTCTTAGTCTTGTAATTCAACAATGAAAGGGTATGTGTTGGTACTATTTTGATATTTGAATACAAGATCAGTGGTGTTCATTATTGGGCCCTAATATTATGTTTGTGTCGATACACATTTAATGCTCGCTAGTTAGAGGCTTATTTGCCGACTGCTCATGTCTTGGAATATCGACCTTTAATCTCTAAATATTTACGCTATGTAATTCTCAGGACGTGACAGTTTAGTGGTATCAGAGCCTAGGAAACAATAGGAACATCTAAGTCCTATGTTTAAGTAATACACAAGAATTTACGTCATGGATGATACACATAGTAGCTGGTGAGAATGGGTAGAGACTGAGAATAAACTAGTTTATGAACTAAGCACTCATACCCATCAATCGTTATGAATTAATTAAAAACATTAATTGGTTGCTATCCTTTTTCCTCAGGAACTGCCTTGCTCTGTAGCAATGGCCCGCAATCAATGGCAAGCCATGCAAGAGATTGTGATAGGACTTACACAAGCTCTGTAAAACGTAGTTCAAGCTGGGGGTCAAGTTGGAGCCTGGAACGGAGCTGGCGATCTGCATCGCAACTTTAGAAGTCTTAATCCTCCTCGTTTCTTTGGATACCCTGATCCAGACGAGGCAGAGAATTGGCAAGAGGAGATGGAAAGGATTTTCCAGGTTATGCAATGCACAAATCGGGAGAAGGTATTACTAGCTACCTTCCAATTTAGCAAGGATGCTAGGGTGTGGTGGAAGGTCACATCCGCTCACCTGCCCAATGTGGCAGAACTGGAGTGGGCAGGCTTCCTGGAGATATTTTGGGAAAAATACTTTTCTGAGAGGGTGGTCAAGGAAAAGAAAGCTGCGGAGTTTGCCACACTAAAGAAGAGGGGAATGTCTGTGGCTGAGTATGAAGCTCAGTTCTCTCACCTGGCTGTGTATGCCCCACACCTGGTGGGCACTGAAAGACTGAATGCGAATAGGTTCATGGTTGGGCTTATGCCCATGCTTATTGAAAAGCTCGGACCACATAACATCTGCATTTACACAGAGATGGTCTAGAGAGCCCAACTAGTGGAAGACATGATGGCAAATATTGAAGGCATGAGGGGAAAGGAATCAACCAAGCCAGTTTTCGTAAGGAAAGGAGCAGCTAATACTGCGGTGACCTTTCGCAACAATAACAACAACTGTAACAACAACAACAAAAGACCAAGTACTGATAATGACTATGCTATAGACAAGAAGGTCAAAGTGGAAGGAAGACAGTTAGCTGAGAACTGTCGTTTCTGTGACAATCCAGGGCACCGAGCCGAGGAATGTTGGAAGAAGTTCATGGCCTACTTAAAATGTGGTAGTCGTGACCACTGTATTCTTGACTGCCCTTTGCTAAGAGATCAGCCTGGAAGAGCACAGAATGCACCTCGGCGTCAGGGACACCTTAATGCAGTAATAGAAGCTGACCTACCCGAGGAAGGGGGTATGGTGGAAGGTACCATTCTTATTCATTCTCAACCTGCTTTCATTCTCATTGATCATGGAGCTGCATATTCATTTGTTTCCACCGCATTTGCTGCAACTCTACCTGTTAAACCAGTTCTTATGAAATCTAAGATCACTATAGCTTCCCCTCTTGGCTCTGAATATGAGCTCACACACTACCTACCTAAATGTGAAACTATTATTGGAGGACATAATCTCCCTGCCAATCTCATCAGTTTAGATATGAAGGGTTATGACGCTATACTGGGTGTTGATTGGTTAATTAAGTATGATGCTGATGTTAATTGTCGTCATAGGATGGTTACATTTGCAAAACCAAACCTTCCAAAACTATCATTCCTTGGCATCTAGTACCGCACACACCCTATCATTATCTCTTCTCTAAAAGCTTCAAAGTTGATCAACTAGGGTTGCGATGCCTTCCTAGTTTCGGTCATTGTGACTGAAAAGAAGAAACCCACTCTGGAAGATATCCCCATAGCCAGAGACTACCCCGATGTCTTTCCAGAAGACTCACCTGGAATACCACCTGAGCAGGAGGGAAACTTCACCATCGAGTTACTTCTCGGGGCAGCACCTGTGTCCAAAGCTTTGTATCGCATGTCCCCTATTGAATTGCAGGAGCTGAAAAGGTAGATCAAGGAGTTGTTAGACCAAGGTTTTATCAGGCCCAACACATCCCCGTGGGGTGCGCCGTCATTATTTGTTAGAAAGAAGGATGAGACTATGAGACTCTGCATTGATTATCGTCAGCTAAATCAGTTGACAATAAAGAATAAGTACCCATTGCCCCGCATCGACGAGCTATTTGATCAGATCTCCGGTGCTCAATACTTCTCTAAGATCGATCTAAGATCGGGCTACCATCAACTAAGGATAAAGGAAGAAGATATACACAAGTCAGCATTTCGGAGTAGATATGGTCACTACGAGTTCGTGGTCATGCCGTTTGGTCTGAAAAATGCTCCAGCGGCCTTTATGCAACTAATGAACAATATTTATAGGCCGTATTTGAATCAGTTCGTAGTGGTATTCATTGATGACATTCTCATCTACTCCAAGTCTAAGGAAGAGCATGAAGAACATTTGAAGATTTCTCTGCAAGTACTTAGAAATAATCAACTTTATGCAAAATTTAGCAAGTGTGAATTTTGGATGGAGGAGGTATCTTTCCTTGGTCACATCATATCCAAGGAAGGCATCTCTGTAGATCATTCTAAAGTAGAAGCTGTAAAGAATTGGGAAAGGCCGACAACTGTGTCAGAAATTAGAAGCTTTCTGGGTCTAGCTGGTTATTATCGTTGTTCCATTAAATACTTTTCAAAGATAGATGTACCATCGACCAGACTTACCAAGAAGGAGAATCCATTCACATGGACTGCCAAATGTGAAGACAGTTTCATGTCATTGAAGGAGCACTTAACTTCAACACCGGTACTGACATTACCGATAGCCGGAGGAAGTTTCGAAATATACATAGATCATCAGCTATCGGCCTTGGATGTGTGTTGATGCAAAACGGGAAGGTCGTATGTTATGCGTCCAGACAATTGAAGAAGCACAAAGATAATTACCCTGTGCACGATCTGGAGCTTGCTGCTATAGTCTTCGCCCTGAAGATATGGCGCCATTACTTATATGGTGAGAAGTTCGTTGTATTTTTTGACCATAAAAGTTTAAAATATTTGTTTTCTCAACAAGAATTGAACATGAGACAGGGGAGGTGGTTGGAGTATCTAAAAGACTTCGACTTCACTATCCAATATCACCCAGGTAAAGCAAATGCCATGGCAGATGCTCTTAGCAGGAAGCCAATGGCTACCTTATCAAGTCTCATGGTAGGAGAATGGAGATTATTAGATGACTTTGCCCAACTGAATATAGATGCGAACACCAAAAAGAAGGGATGTCTGATTGCTAGTGTTAGAGCACAACCCACTCTACTTGAAGACATCCAAGTACTTCAAGACGATGATCCTATGCTTGTAGAAGTAAAGGTTAATCTAGACCAGAGGCCGGATTTTTCCTTAGCTGAAGATGGAAGATTGTTGTTCCGAGGGCTAGTCTGTGTACCTGATCATGCAGAAACAAAGAGAATAATCATGGATGAAGCTCACAAAACAAGGTATACCATTCACCCTGGAACTACTAAAATGTACCAAGGCTTAAAAAGGAGATTTTGGTGGCCTAACATGAAGAGGGAGGTAGCGGAATATGTCGCTAGATGCTTGATCTGTCAGCAAGTCAAAGCAGAACACTTGCGACCTGCGGATAAACTTAAACCCCTAGAAATCCCAGCATGGAAATGGGAAGGTGTAGGGATGGACTTCATCTTAGGACTGCCTAAATCTAGAAGTGGATTTGACGGAATATGGGTGATTGTCGACCGCTTAACCAAGTCCGTTCTCTTCTTGCCAGTTAAGAACAAGTAGACAATGGATATCCTAACTGCTTTGTATGTAAAAGAAATTGTCAGGCTACATGGAGTACTTGTGTCCATTGTGTCAGATAGAGACCCATGATTTACATCCCATCTTTGGAAAGGACTACATTATTCCTTGGGATCTAAATTGAACTTCAGTACGGCTTTCCATCCGCAAACTGATGGTCAGACAGAAAGAACAAATCAGGTAATTGATGATATGCTCAGAGATTGTGTTTTGGACTTTGGAGGTAGTTGGCATGAACATTTACCTCTTGTGGAATTCGCCTACAACAATAGCTACCAAGCTTGTAGCGACCCTCATTATATCGGTACAGTTATATCAACCCACGTCGATATAGTGAACGTTGCCACAGTGGGACATTTACCCAAACGATAACATTCAGCTGAGATACACGTGAATATAAGAACAGAGTAGCGGAAGTAAAAGAACTACTGTCTTCATTTCATTCATCATCCACATTTAACATACCTGATTCGATTGAATTTAAAGAGCTAAAGTCCACATAATCCATATAGAAGAAGTGCTAAGATAAAATACATAGTTTGTCCAAGTTTACATGATAGTTCTAATACAATGCCTCAATTACATACATCAAAATGTCAAAATGTCACAACTAAGCTCCACCAAGCTAGCTACTCCCCGCGCTCGGAGTCGCTCTCCACGGTCTCCTCCAAAGGTGTCACCTACTACACCTGTACGTCGAAGCAAGTAATGAGTCTAAAAGACTCAGCAAATAACACTACATCTATCATCCATGCACATATCATAGCAGGTTCTTACATACACATTTACAAGACACAACATGTAGTATGCGTGACATTGAAATTAACAACCTATCATGGTAATTCTACTAATGAAACACATGATTCATGCTTTTAGATTTCCTAAATTAAAATCTCCTATTACATGCTCTCTAATCATTCCAACACATGAAAGTCCTACTTCCAATTAAGCTAAAACATGAAAGCAATCTAGCATGATTATCTTACATACATGAAAGAAAACATTGCTAACATGGTTACTACTCATTCTTACACATGCACATAACCATTTTACATGCTTTAAGCTTGCTGTTTTGACATGGTTTAACACTTTACAATCTAACACATGAAAGCTACATTCTCATTCAACCACAACGTGAGAGTAAACATACATGGAATGGTTTACACATAAGTAAGGATTGTCCCTAGCATGGATTCTACGCATTGTACACATATAGCACATGATCATAACCACATTTATGTTGCTGTTCTAACATGATTTCAGATCATCATATCATGGATTTCAATTTCACATCCTCACATTTTGGTTTCACATTTTTACACAATTTCTAATTCACATACTTCACACTTTACACATTCACATTTACACCTTGTTCACATTCACAATTTTACACATTTCGCATTCACATTCACATTCTCATTTACATTTAGTGCCGTGACACATAGTCCAAACTACCATAAGAAGGACGCATCACATCACATACACATAGACGCCACCTAGGCAATATAGTGACGACTCTTGGACTGCGCAGACCGGGAGAACAAGTCTCCACCCTAACTAGTGGTACTTGTCCACCTCCAGGATTTCATCCTAATGCCCTTAGGATCACAACACATTGAACCTTCTCATGGGGACTTTCCATGATACGGTTCCACTGCCCTCTATGGAAGCAGTGTCACACTTGGCACAGTCTTACACATTTCACATTTGCCGATTTTAGCACATACTTTTACGCATGACACATCTCATTCATTCTCTCATTCACAACATGACTCTGTTTTCCCCTAATCATGCCACTATAGATGACAGAAATTAACATTCAGGAAGTTTCACAACCAGGTTGGGTTACACAAAAATTAAATCATTTCACAATGGCATGCATTAATTTCACATTTTTGCATGGAAAAAAAATTTATATTGCATTGTATAGTTGTCCAAATGACCTGGAAATTTAACCACATGTTGATTTCGGGTTTAGAATCCCACATGAAAATTTTCACATTTTTCTGATCCAAAATGCAATTACAGGAAATTTAACATCAATTCCTGTATTATTTGAAATTTAAATTGTCATGATGTATAACACAAAAGTTCAGTTTAACAGATTATAACCCTGAACCCAGTGCACACAACACCACAGGAAATTTTTCTCGGATTTATTTCACAACACCCGATTTACTGGGGATTTCACAAACCTATACATGTTTTTCTAATTCCATTTCAGAAAATTCAATAAATCAGAGGAGCATGGAGAAAATTCCCAAAAATTTAGAGCATAGACTGATTTACCCACTCTCGGTTTAGCAAAATTTAGGGCATCCAACCTCACATGAATTGCACAAACGGTAACGAACATGGTCTAGGTCTCATCATGCATACATTCTCCATAATAAAACCATTTATGCCAAATCACAGAAATTACAAGGATCTCACCACACATTCAGACATCCATATTACATATCATAATAGGTTTACAATATATCCTCATCGAAAACACATCGAAAATAACCGTATAGAAGGAGAGAACAGTTCACTGTTCTGTCCTGTAGAACTTAACGGCATGCTCCGGCCGTTAATGGAGATTGACGGCACAATCGCTGGCCGTCAGTTAAGAACTCGACGGCAAGAGAGCTTGCCGTCAAGTTCAGGTCTGTGCAAAATACAGACCCGAACTCCAAATTCAAAGAGAATGGGGGATCTAGGACACGAGGGAAAAACGTGTAAAATAGGAAAACCCTACTAGACATCTACATGGACGGAGTGTAAGTGTTACTTGCCTTTCAAAAACTCTCCAAAGGAATTAAATGGGTTGATGATGCTCTCCTTGGGCAGTCCCAAGAAGCTCCCAAGATTGCCTTCCCCCGGGTTCTTGAGCAATCTCCACAGCAGATCGAGGTCGGGGATGCCTTTCTCGATGTTCCAGCTACCTCCTTGTCGTGGTAGATGGCCGGAACAAGCTTCAGATTGCCGGATTAAAGGTTGCAAAGGTGGGGTTTTGCTCACAGCAGTTAGGGTTTTTCCCTATCTCTCAAAAGAGGTCAAGAGAGGGGGTTTAGGGTTGCACTCGGGTTCAGATATAGGAGAGAGGTCTCTCCTGTCCCGCAGGGGTTGATGTGAACCCTTTTCAGACCGTTGGGGACAGCTCCCCAATGGGTGAGCTAGCTTGCTCCCGGAAATCCGCTCTGCAACGCATGCAGATCAGAGAAATTAGCGTCCACATCGATGGACGCTAGACTTAGTGTTAGCATCCATATGGTTGACGCCGACACAACACAAACGTCCATTGATCTTGACGCCAAGTTGGCCTTCGGCCAGAACTCAAAAACATGCAGAAACCATGCACAACTTATACCTATATATGTGCCATATGGATACTATCATGTACACACTACCATCATACCATTCATACATTATTTACAACTAACTTATACACATGCATGCATAAGTATACTAACTAGTACTTACGTAGATATTTACATGCACACATGCACAAGCACGAAGTATTTACAGGCATACGAATAATGCAACGAAATTCGAGGGCCTTACACCCTCTCCCCCTTAAAGAAACTTTGTCCTCGAAGTTAGAACGACACTACTCAAACAAAAGGGGATACTTCTTCTTCATTGCATTCTCAAGCTCCCAAGTAGCCTCCTCTCGCGAGAAGTTCCGCCATAGAACTTTCACCGACGCGATACTCTTGTTCCGGAGATGCTGAACCTTCCGGTCAAGAATAGCTACTGGTTGCTCGACATACGACAGATCTGGCTGAATCTCCACTGGCTCATGACTAATCACATGAGACGGATCTCAGACATACTTCCTGAGCATGGAAACGTGGAAAATGGGATGAACACTAGCCAAATCTGGGGGTAAAGCTAGCTCATATGCAACGCTGCCCAATCGTCTGAGAATCTCATACGGGCCAATGAATCTAGGGCTCAGCTTACCATGCCTGCCAAACCTGATGACACCTCGAGTAGGTGATATCTTTAAGAAGACATGATCACCTACCTCGAACTCAAGATCCTTCCTCCTGTTGTCGGCATAGCTCTTCTGCCTATCCTGAGCCGCAACAAGCCTCTTCCTGATAAGCTGGATCTTATCCGAAGTCTCCTGAACTAACTCCAGAACGATCAGCTGCCTATCACCGGTCTCCTCCCAACATAAGGGAGATCTGCAGGGCCGACCATACAACGCCTCAAATGGAGCCATACCAATACTCACATGAAAGCTGTTGTTATATGCGAACTCCACAAGAGGTAAATGACGCTCCCAATCATCCTTCCAATCCAATACACATGCCCTCAACATATCCTCGAGCGTCTGGATAGTCCTCTCGGACTGTCCATCAGTCTGGGGATGAAACGCCGAACTGAGCTTCAGCTCCGAACCTAACGCATGCTGAAGACCCTTCCACAACCTCGAAGTAAATCTCGGATCTCGATCTGAAATGATCAACTTCGGCTCACCATGCAATCTAACCACACTACTAACATACAATCTAGCTAAGCTCTCAACCGACTGCTTCTTCTTCATAGGCAAGAAATGCACAGTCTTTGAGAATCTATCTACGATCACCCAAATCGAGTCGTTGCCCCTTCTAGATCAAGGCAAACCCGAAACAAAGTCCATCGTGACAGCTTCCCACTTCCAAACTGGGATCTCCATCCTTTGCATAAGGCCGGATGGTCGCTGTCGCTCGGCCTTTACTTGCTGGCATACTAAACACCGGGATACATAATCCGCTACATCCTTCTTCATGCCGGACCACCAAAAGGATCTCTTCAAATCCTGGTACATCTTAGTGTTACTCGGATGAATAGAAAATTGCGATCTATGAGCCTCCGCTAACACATGCTCACGGACATCTACCAAATTAGGGACACAAACATGGTGATGGAATCTAATCACACCGTCCTCATCACGAGCAATGCCTGCCTTGCCCACTAGCTCTAAGAGTCTAGGGTCGGCTTCCTGTTGCTCGATCACCTCATCCAAAACTGAGGACCTAAGAGATAACTGAGCTACAAAAGCTTGGCATAGCGATGGCTCTAACTCAGTCAACGCGCAAGCCGCATCCTCCAACATCTTCCAATCCTGCTGGAGAAATGGCCTCTTTCTACTCAGAGCATCCGCTACGACATTTGCCTTTCCAGGATGATACTAAAGGTCGAAGTCATAGTCCTTCAAGAATTCAATCCATCTTCTCTGCCTCAGGTTTAGTTCCTTTTGGGAGAAAAGATACTTCAAGCTCTTGTGGTCGGTAAACACCTCAAATCTGACACCATAAAGATAGTGCCTCCAGATCTTTAGTGCATGAACCACTGCTGCGAGCTCCAAATCATGGGTCGGATAGTTCTTCTCATGCTCCTTCAACTGATGAGAAGCATAAGCCACTACCCTTTCCTGCTGCATTAGCACACAGCCTAAACCAATTCGAGACGCATCCGTGTAGATAGCAAAACCCTCTACACCGCTCGGTAAGACTAACACCGGAGCTGACGTGAGCTTAGTCTTCAACAATTGAAAACTACTCTCACACTTCTCGGACCAAACAAACTTCACTCCCTTTCTGGTGAGCTGAGTCAATGGGGCGGCGATGGATGAAAATCCCTCAATAAATCGCCGATAGTAACCAGCTAAACCAATAAAACTACGAATCTCCGAAGGGGTCTTGGGAATCTCCCAATCCATAGCTGCCTGGACCTTTGCTGGGTCAACTGCAACACCAGCACCGGAGATAACATGCCCGAGGAAATGAACCTCGCACAACCAAAAATCGCACTTGCTGAATTTAGCATACAGCTTGTGCTCACGAAGAACCTCTAATACTACCCTCAGATGCTGACGGTGCATGGCCTCATCCAGAGAGTAGACCAGCACATCATCAATAAACACTACGACAAAGCTATCTAGATAAGGCCTAAACACCCTGTTCATGAGATCCATGAACGCTGCAGGGGCATTGGTCAATCTGAAAGGAAGGACCAAAAACTCATAATGTCCATAACGGGATCTGAATGCCGTCTTGGACACATCCTCACTCCGAATCCTCAACTGATGATACCCAGATCGCAAATCAATCTTAGAAAAGACTGATGCATCTTGCAACTGGTCAAACAAATCATCAATACGAGGTAAGGGATACCTGTTCTTCACAGTCACTTGGTTCAGCTTTCTGTAGTCAATGCATAACCTAAGTGACCCGTCTTTCTTCTTGACGAATAATACAGGTGCACCCCAAGGGGAAACACTAGGGCGAATAAATCCCTTTTTTAGCAACTCTTGCAACTGCCTCCTCAACTCGGCTAACTCTGCAGGTGCCATCCGATATGGAGCCTTCGAGATAGGAGAGGTGCCCGGAAGCAACTCTATGGTAAACTCTATCTCTCTATCCAGTGGCAATCCAGACAAGCCATCAGGAAAGACATCTGGAAAATCCTGCACTACCTCAATCTCTGCAAGAGTAGGTGACTCATCAGCCTCTGGTACTAATACCACGCTGGCAAGAAAAGAGTCACAACCCTTGTTTACCATGCGCATCGCCTTCATGGCAGAGATGACCAACTTTCCCGCCAAGTTCCTTGGCAAGGGATGAGAAAACTCGTCCTTACCAGGAATGCGGAAAACAATCCTCTTTCCACGACAATCTACCAACGCATAGTGCTCCTCTAGCCAATCCAGACCAAGAATAGCATCATAGTCCTTCATCTTTAGCAAGAAGAAACACCCATCCAGGACTCTATCCTCAATGCACACAGGTAGCGACGGAATGCACTTCCTAGTCGATATCGTACCCGCAGGGGTGTGCATAGACAAAGGGACCTCTAAATCCTCAGACTCTATGCCTGACTCTAGGGCTAACTACCTAGCGAACCGCTCGGAAATGAATGAGTGAGTAGCACCCGTGTCAAATAAAACCCGAGCGTGCACACCTAGAAGTAAAACCGTACCTTCGGTGACATGCTTCGCCTGCTCGGCGTCCTCGCGCGCTAAAGCAAACACTCGAGCTGGGGCTCGAGGCCTTCCTGGTCTTCCTGTAGCTGGCGCTGCTGCCGCTACCGCTGCTGGGGCTGGTGCTCCGCGCTGGACTCCCTGCTGAAGTTTTGGGCAATCCTTGATCTTGTGGTCGCTGCTTCCGCACTTCAAGCACTTTCCCGTAATCATCCAACACTTGGAACCACCATGTGTCCTCCCACAGTGGGGACACTCTTTCTTCACACCAGGGGAACGTACAGAAGGTACCTGAGTACTGCCGACTGCTACTGATCGCTGCTGTGTCGGGTACATCGCTTTCTTCTTGTCCTGCCGCTGAAACGTAGCTGCTGGCCTCTTTTGCGAAGCCTTCTTCTCTTCAAGGTATTGCTCCATCTCACCCTCCTGTCTACAAGCAGCGCTGAGGGCCTCGTCCAAAGTGCGGTGGTCAAACGCCATGAGCCTCGTCCTCAGTGATGGCTTCAGGCCCATCACGAACTTCTTTGTCTTCCTACGCTCGTCTGTCACGATATGAGGTGCATATTTAGAGAGTTCAGAAAATCTTGCCTCATATTCTAGCATGGTCATGGAGCCTTGAGCCAAGGAGAGGAACTCCTGCTCCATCCGATCTTGAATATGCTCGGGGACGAACTTGGCCCGAAAGAGCCTCACGAACTCGTCCCAAGCAACATCAATAGCTCCGACCTCAAACCGGGTACGCAACAATGAATCCCACCATACATCAGCTCTTTCCTGCGGTACACCACTCATAAGCACCATCTAAACAAATCTAACTTAACAAAACATACGAGCATATAAACTAAAGCATACCTGTAGCATGTAGGTGGCTAATGTGACCTTATCCTCATCTGCACACCTGATGGCTCGGAAGATCTTTTCTATCTCCCTTATCCAGCTTTCTGCCAACAATGGGTCGCTCTCCCCCTTAAAAGAGGGTGGCAGCATCCTCTTGAATCTTTCCATGGTAGAAGGTCCACCATGGTCTTGAGCTGGTACTTGAGCCTGCTATAGTACACAGCAAGCAATACACAATCAACATAATATCGCATAATTAAATAAAACAGACTATTAATCATTTTATTAGTCTAACCTGAGCCTCCAACTGTGCCTGGAGTGCTGCCTGAGTATGAGTCTGCGTCTGCATGGCTTGCACCAGACCTTGCATGAATACTCCATAATCCACAGGCGGCGGTGGGGGAAGTACAGGACCCTGCGGTGCCGGGGCCTGCTGCTCCTCCCGCTCCTCACGTCTCGGCTCGTCCTCACGGGCCGGCGCTCCGCCACGCCTACCTCTCGAAGCCATGGCTGTAATAAATTTCAGCCACCATTAGAGCTACTTTAATTTATTTCCTAACCGCTTTCTTATCTATTTTTTTCATTCATTATTAATCAATTCTACACATGTGGACATTCCTAGCATGCAATGGGGATGAAGACATGTATATATATTCATGTGCAATCTCAACCGGTTGCTCTGATACCAATCTCTGTAGCGACCCTCATTATATCGGTACGGTTATACCAACCCACGTCGATATAGTAAACGTTGCCACAGTGGGACATTTACCCAAACGATAACATTCAGCTGAGATACACGTGAATATAAGAACAGAGTAGCGGAAGTAAAAGAACTACTGTCTTCATTTCATTCATCATCCACATTTAACATACCTGATTCGATTGAATTTAAAGAGCTAAAGTTCACATAATCCATATAGAAGAAGTGCTCAGATAAAATACATAGTTTGTCCAAGTTTACATGATAGTTCTAATACAATGCCTCAATTACATACATCAAAATGTCAAAATGTCACAACTAAGCTCCACCAAGCTAGCTACTCCCCGCGCTCGGAGTCGCTCTCCACGGTCTCCTCCAAAGGTGTGTCACCTACAACACCTGTACGCCGAAGCAAGTAATGAGTCTAAAAGACTCAGCAAATAACACTACATCTATCATCCATGCACATATCATAGCAGGTTCTTACATACACATTTACAAGACACAACATGTAGCATGCGTGACATTGAAATTAACAACCTATCATGGTAATTCTACTAATGAAACACATGATTCATGCTTTCAGATTTCCTAAATTAAAATCTCCTATTACATGCTCTCTAATCATTCCAACACATGAAAGTCCTACTTCCAATTAAGCTAAAACATGAAAGCAATCTAGCATGATTAGCTTACATACATGAAAGAAAACATTGCTAACATGGTTACTACTCATTCTTACACATGCACATAACTATTTTACATACTTTAAGCTTGCTGTTTTGACATGGTTTAACACTTTACAATCTAACACATGAAAGCTACATTCTCATTCAACCACAATGTGAGAGTAAACATACATGGAATGATTTACACATAAGTAAGGATTGTCCCTAGCATGGATTCTACACATTGTACACATATAGCACATGATCATAACCACATTTATGTTGCTGTTCTAACATGATTTCAGATCATCATATCATGGATTTCAATTTCACATCCTCACATTTTGGTTTCACATTTTTACACAATTTCTAATTCACATACTTCACACTTTACACATTCACATTTACACCTTGTTCACATTCACAATTTTACACATTTCGCATTCACATTCACATTCTCATTTACATTTAGTGCCGTGACACATAGTCCAAACTACCATAAGAAGGACGCATCACATCACGTACACATAGACGCCACCTAGGCAATATAGTGACGACTCTTGGACTGCGCAGACCGGGAGAACAAGTCTCCACCCTAACCAGTGGTACTTGTCCACCTCCAGGATTTCATCCTAATGCCCTTAGGATCACAACACATTGAACCTTCTCATGGGGACTTTTCCCTGATACGGTTCCACTGCCCACTATGGAAGCAGTGTCACACTTGGCACAGTCTTACACATTTCACATTTGCCGATTTTAGCACATACTTTTACGCATGACCCTCACATCTCATTCATTCTCTCATTCACAACATGACTCTGTTTTCCCCTAATCATGCCGCTACAGATGACAGAAATTAACATTCAGAAGTTTCACAATCAGGTTGGGTTACACAGAAATTAAATCATTTCACAATGGCATGCATTAATTTCACATTTTTACATGGAAAAAAAATTATATTGCATTGTATAGTTGTCCAAATGACCTAGAAATTTAACCACGTGTTGATTTCGGTTTAGGATCCCACATGAAAATTTTCACATTTTTCTGATCCAAAATGCAATTATAGGAAATTTAACATCAATTCCCGTATTATTCAAAATTTAAATTGTCATGATGTATAACACAAAAGTTCAGTTTAACAGATTATAAGCCTGACCCAGTGCACACAACACCACAGGAAATTTTTCCCGGATTTATTTCACACCACCCGATTTACTGGGGATTTCACAAACCTACACATGTTTTTCTAATTCCATTTCAGAAAATTCAATAAATCAGAGGAGCATGGAGAAAATTCCCAAAAATTCAGAGCATGGACTGATTTACCCACTCTCGGTTTAGCAAAATTTAGGGCATCCAACCTCACATGAATTGCACAAACGGTAATGAACATGGTCTAGGTCTCATCATGCATACATTCTCCATAATAAAACCATTTATGCCAAATCACAGAAATTACAAGGATCTCACCACACATTCAGACATCCATATTACATATCATAATAGGTTTACAATATATCCTCATCGAAAACACATCGAAAATAACCGTATAGAAGAAGAGAACAGTTCACTGTTCTGTCCTGTAGAACTTAACGGCATGCTCCGGCCGTTAATGGAGATTGACGGCACAATCGCTGGCCGTCAGTTAAGAACTTGACGGCAAGAGAGCTTGCCGTCAAGTTCAGGTCTATGCAAAATACAGACCCGAACTCCAAATTCAAAGAGAATGGGGGATCTAGGACACGAGGGAAAAACGTGTAAAATAGGAAAACCCTACTAGACATCTACATGGACGGAGTGTAAGTGTTACTTGCCTTTCAAAAACTCTCCAAAGGAATTAAATGGGTTGATGATGCTCTCCTTGGGCAGTCCCAAGAAGCTCCCAAGATTGCCTTCCTTCGGGTTCTTGAGCAATCTCCACAGCAGATCGAGGTCGGGGATGCCTTTCTCGATGTTCCAGCTACCTCCTTGTCGTGGTAGATGGCCGGAACAAGCTTCAGATCGCCGGATTAAAGGTTGCAAAGGTGGGGTTTTGCTCACAGCAGTTAGGGTTTTTCCCTATCTCTCAAAAGAGGTCAAGAGAGGGGGTTTAGGGTTGCACTCGGGTTTAGATATAGGAGAGAGGCCTCTCTTGTCCCGCAGGGGTTGATGTGAACCCTTTTCAGACCGTTGGGGACAGCTCCCCAATGGGTGAGCTAGCTTGCTCCCGAAAATCCGGCTCTGCAACGCATGCAGATCAGAGAAATTAGCGTCCACATCGCTGGACACTGGACTTAGTGTTGGCGTCCATATGGTTGACGCCGACACAACACAAACGTCCATTGATCTTGACGCCAAGTTGGCCTTCGGCCAAAACTCAAAAACATGCAGAAACCATGCACAACTTATACCTATATACGTGCCATATGTATATTATCATGTACACACTACCATCATATCATTCATACATTATTTACAACTAACTTATACACATGCATGCATAAGTATACTAACTAGTACTTACGTAGATATTTACATGCACACATGCACAAGCACGAAGTATTTACAGGCATACGAATAATGCAACGAAATTCGAGGGCCTTACAAAGCTAGTATTCAAATGGCACCTTTCGAGGCACTTTATGGTAGAAGCTATCGATCTCCAATCTGCTGGTACGAGATCGACAAAAGGCAACTATTAGGACCAGAGATGGTAAGAGAAACTACAAAAAAAGTGAAGCTTATTAGAGAAAGAATGGCAGTGGCACAGCAGAGGCAAAAGGCTTATGCAGATACTAGGAGAAGGGATCTGGAATTTCAGGTTGGCGACCATGTGTTTCTAAAGGTATTCCCAGGCCGTGAAATTAGGAGGTTTGGAATCAAAGGCAAGCTGTCACCAAGATTCATCGGCCCTTTCGAATCCTCGAAAGAGTAGGTGAAGTTGCATACCGTTTGGTGTTACCACCACAACTGGATGGAGTACACAATGTATTCAACATATCTATGCTGAAGAAGTATGTACGCGATCCTTATCACGTCATAGAATATGAGCTTCTGGAGTTCCACAAAGACGACACTTATGGGGAAAGGTCGATTGAGATTGTAGACCGTGAATTGTGCCAATTAAGAAACAAGGTTATCCCTTTGGTGAGGGTCAGATGGAATCAACGTTTGGAGGAAGATGATACATGGGAAACAGACGAAGCTATGTGCAAGAGGTTTCCTAGAACTATTCACAAGTAAGTAACAATTTTTCCGATTCTGTATATCCTATCTATGAAATTGGGGACCAAATTCTCTTAAGTGGGGGAGGGTGTAGCACCCCGGAAATTTAAAGATAAATTGAAAATAATATTATCAATATTTATCAAAGTGGTTAAAACATACGTGTCATGATCATATGTGTGAAAGGTGAGCTTAAAATGAAATAAATTCCGTGGTTAGTCTTCCATTAAGACAAGACAACTAGTGGATACTTTTTGGGCCAAACAAACACTCTTAGCCCAAAGAACAAGAACCCAACAAGAAGAAATCCCTAAAATTCGTAACCCTAATTGAGCAGAAAATAGAAAGGGGCAATTAGGGCAAAAGCAAAGGCAATTAGTCTTACTTAGCAACCCAAATTCATGTCTAACCATACTTTGAGGTTTCCTTATAGCTCACACACTCTAATTGGGATGAGAATTCCTCAAACAAGGAAAGGATCAAGCTAAAACTGCAACCCTTATTTCCTAGTTGTATTATGACTTCTAAACAACACTAAACACTTAAATACTAGTCATAAACCGCTTGGGGACGAGTTACCAAGTTGCTGGGGTCATGAGGAGGACTTCTAGAGCACCATAGGAGGAGGAGATCGCCCCCAACTGGAGCCATCTTCCCCTGCTGTCGTTCTGCATCGACCTGCAGAAGACCTTGCTTAGCATCGATCAAAAGTAGGTTATCTCGGGCCAAACTTGAACAAATCATACACCATGTTAAAGTTCATCGAGTCTACTTTCATATGCACCTATTTTCCCCAATTTCCATCGAGCATGAATCGTGTATTAAGCTTTTTCCAAGAGATGTGCAAGATTAGGGCTCATAGTGTTCATGTCAGGTTTCATGCATCCCTAGGCCAAATCATGTGAACCCAAAGTACAATTACCTTCTACTCATCGTCCTCTACAACTTTCATGTTCACACTTTTGCCTAAAGAGCCCTAGATCTCGAGTTATAGGCCATGCATGCATAACTACATCGTTTTTCATGTTTTCGGTTGCACCCTAATCCGGGACCAGACCAGGCGTCGCGTTTTGGTGACTGGTATCGCAACAACACGACTCGTCATGATTACCTTTATCGCGATTGCACAAACCGTCACATTTCTGGCCGGTTCTGACCAGGTCCAACGCCTCAAATTGTTTGCCGCATAGTATTCAGTGCATGTCTGAATCACGTTAGTGGACTAAGTCGCGATTTAGTCTATGTTCCCACCCAGGATTTTAATGTATTTTTATATTCAGGTATTTTGAAAACTACATGAACGCGACCGATTATACCGTCGCCTTTTTGAATTGGCTCCTTCTAAACGCATCATACTTGTCCGTTGCGATTTGAACGTGACAGGTACCCCCGTTGCGATTTAGACAGCTGACCGTTTACCTTTTTTAACTGTCAACAACCTTGGAAATAGCGACGACTGAATCCGTCGCGATTTCTGTAGCTTACCCGAGACCTGTTTTACTTAGTCTAGAGTGTAAGGATTGCATGTTATGGTTATATTAAGTGTGTACAGTCCGTCTAGTGGCTTAAAAACTGTTCATCCATGTAAAAACAATAACCATATGAAAGTCTATTCTAAGTGTTCTTAATTCCATGATATTTCTAGCTTGAGATTTCTATGATCATCTTGATGTTCTCACTTGCTTTTAAACTGAAAGTCGACCTTATTAAACTGATGAAACCATGTGATGGAATCTTGATAGTATTATTTGATCTTATGTCGTCGTGTTACTTGCTTTCCGTTTGTTTCAAACCGATGGATTGTGGATTGAGACACGTTCTACACTACACTCTTGCACAAATAGGCAGCCCTTCTTAGGGGATTGGAAACTCTCGGTCGGTCATTCCATATCGTAAGTGTGGATTTATAATCATGGACTCAAGCCATTAATGAAAGAATTTAACTAAAGTGTAAATAGCGTCGTTATGCTGCCGAAATTCTCTCTTGACTAATGTTATCATGAAATTATGTTCACATGACTTATTTCTTGAAATCATCATGAACATGATATTGCATTGTATACTTCTTGAAACTCGTGTTATTGGCCATGAATGATTGTGGGTATCTACAATTGAAAATCGTGAGATGCTGATCGGGCACGACAAGTGTCCAAGGGCTCCAGTCTAGCCCCAATGACGGCAAGTCATAAATATACTGTTAACCATGGGGTATAATGATTACTGGCATTGCATCTGCCCTAGGAAATAGTGTCGTGTTGAATGCTAGATACAACAACCACATACACCTGTCCTAGTGTGCATTCCAAGGTGGCATAGATCCTTAGTGCCCATTAGTGGCTTCGTGCCTGATTAAATGTTAAGTGTTAAAAGTTTGTGCTCATGCGTGCTTGCTTGCGTGATATGGCCATCCTCCCACTCTTGCAAATAAGTGACATCCTGTGTTCTTGTAAACTATTGACATCTTGCGTTCTTGCAATTAAGTGATATCTTGCATGCTTGTACATACTGCTAGTGCTATCTTGTTACATCATTCTAGTTCTTGTTCACTTACTATCGTTCAACCTATCTTGTTCACGGATCGTGTTTATATGGATTTATCGTTCATACATATCTAGTTAATCGTGCTTGCCTAGTTCTAAAATGTTAATCACTTATATCATTGCCCACACATTGAGATATAAATCCTACTGGGCTAGTTTGCTCATTCCCTACCTTTCAACATCATAGTTGACGTTGAAATGGAAGACGAAGGTCAAGGCTTTGATGGGAATGCGTCAGAGTGATGAGCGTGTTCCAGCCTTAGTGCCTATCATTAGTTTATTTGAGAGTAGTTTGATGTAGTAGACCGTGAGGATGTATGTAATTTCTTTTATTGAGTCTTAGTCCTATAATTCAACAATGAAAGGGTATGTGTTGGTACTATTTTGAGATTTGAATACAAGATCAGTGGTGTTCATTATTGGGCCCTAATATTATGTTTGTGTCGATACACATTTAATTATCGCTAGTTAGAGGCTTATTTTCCGACTGTTCACATCTCAGAATATCGACCTTTAATCTCTAAATATTTACGCTACGTAATTCTCGGAACATGACATAACTGTTTAAATAGATGTTCTAATCCTACTTCTCTTGTACTAGTGTTATTTCAGCTTTTGAGGGAGTTTCCCTACTGAGCCAGTGACTTGTGAGGCTCACCCCTACTCCTTTCAGGTGAGGGAGAGCAGGAGGGTTCCTGTCCTTCTTCTAGTTCGGAGCCGCACCGCAGCAGAGTTGGGTCTACTCCTCCAACAGTGTAATTCTCTTTCTGTTGTACCTCGGGGTATGCCCCAGGCTGTAGTACATTGTACTTTGACTTTTATTGAGAACTAGCTATGTAATATTCTTGTAAATTATATATGAGATGTGCAATTTTATATGTGTTCAGTGCGTTCTTTTAAATTTCCATGGACATGTGTGTTTATATCCCTTACGAGGCTTTGGCCCTTTTGCGGGAGGCGGAGTCGGGTCAAGCTCGTTATTAGGTTAATGGGTTTGAACGACGAGGACCATCACATAGTTTCAGCTGGGTAGTGGAAATCTCAAGGTTTTGCTCTTGAGGACTGGATGTAGGTGTTGAGTGGATCAACACCAAACCAGAATAAATCCTGTTGTCATGATTGCTTGGCTGTGTGATTGTTTTCTCTCTTGCATGTTCATCTGCACGCTTGGCATTCTTAGAACATCCTTAGCTCATCATTTAATCTCTTGCCAACTAACGAGAAGTTTATTTGTGTTTCTTACTATTTGGTTAGATGGTGTTTATACTTTGTTAAACCAACAAATATAAGTAAGTACCACAATTAGAACCTATTCACCCCCCCTCTAGGTCTCTATAACTTGGGCAACAGGTTGGCGGTATAGGTAGGTGTAGGGTGGTGGACGACATCCACTTGTTCCTAGATTTGGAACCTCATATTAGGCTCTTGAAAGGTGGGATTCGGTTGTTGGGCCTCAAACATGGATAGCATAGGGGAGTCTTGGAATTGGGTTTTAATGAAGCGAGCTTGATTATACAATTGTTGCATAGAGGTAATGTCATTCATGACTAAGATGTGGCGATAGGCAGGTGTTGCATTGGCGATGATCAACTTGATTTTTTCGCCCTCTGGGATATGCCCCTGGACACGTACAACAGTCTATCCCCATCAATCAGCATAAGTCACGAACTCCTCATCAGGCTTCATCTTCTCAGCTATCAAATCAACTATAGAGTGTTCAGGCCCAACCCGGTCTTGATACTGCTAAATACATCTCTCTTTTATAATGCAGTAATCCTCGACTTCATTAGGAGGTAGAGAATAGAACCAATCTAGAGTCGGGCCATCCAACGATCGTCTAAAGAGATATGCCATAAGACGTGGGTCGTGTTTGTAGCATGCAGACTCGTAGATGAACTCCTTAAGATGAGTATATGGGTTTCCGATTCCGTTGTATCTGTGATAGACAAGAAGCTCAGAAGGAGGTGGAACCCGGATACCATGGAGGTTGGGGAGCGACGCATCAAAGGAGTTTGGATTGATTTTGAAAGATATGCGGAACTATCTTAGATAGTAATCTAGAAGGGGGGTTGAATAGATTACTACCAATTAAAGACACTATGACCTTCTTTTCGATTCAACACTAACTTATCAAAAACTTAAACATATTTGTATAGAATTCGAACTATGATGTGTGTGCTGATTATGAGTAGAATAAACAACAACCTATCTAGCGTGTGAGTAATCAACGTGCCTACCAAACATCTACCGTGAAACGTTCAAACCACAAGACACGAAGATTAAAGGTGGTTCGGAGTACACAACTTGTGTATCCTACGTCCACCGTCCACACACACACACAGAACGATTGCTTATGAGTGAGTTCAACTCTAAAAACACACACACTTAGGTTGTCTAATGCAAACAAGCAATCAGAACAACCATCCATACGTGAATCAAGCACAAGGGTCACTTGAATCACTGCCACACACACAAAGATGTGAAAAGTAGAAGAAGAGAAGAGTTCTGAGTTTTAGAAACAAATCCAGAAGAAGAACTCTTCTTGGTAATCGTCCAGAAGAACTCCAAGCTTCATGTAGATGATGCCCCGGTTGATGGAGAAGCTTGAATCGTGGATGAACTGGCTTCAACTCCGCTCGTGAGATGGATCTTCCACGAACTAAACAGAGGGTTGAAGCAGAGCAGCAGGGAGAAGCTTTTCTCTTGGGTTTTGCTTAGGGTTTTGGTATGGTAGCTTCTTGCTGCGAAAATACCTTCATATGATCTATATATATGGGTGTCCAAGTATGGAGAGTCGTGCTTGAAGGGATCACCCCAATACAGATCATATCCTGACCATCAGATCTGATTTTCTCTTCATCTGTCGACAGGCACTTCATGGCTGTCGACAGCTACTACAGACTTTTGGTTTCCAGAAACATGCTAGTTCCTGGAAAGGTGAATCTATCGACAGGTGATTTCAGGTTGTCGACAGGTATCCTGTATCTGTCGACAGGTGAGATGTAGCTGTCGACACATACTACTGTAGTTGTGTTTCCAGTAGCCTTTATGTTCTAGATTGGTCTATCTGTTGACACATGCATTGTGGGCTATCGACACATGACCAGTTGAAGTATTTTTCTTGGTCTTTTGCACTTGACTTTGGTTACTTGTCTTGTATATATTCACACCTACATCAAAAGACATTATAAATAAGACACAATAAATACATAGGTGATCAATAAAAGTATCATGTTCATTTATCCATTTCTTCATGTCTTTGTCATTTGGTATCATGTCACAAACATCAATTCACCATCAATTAATCCACACATCATCAAAAACATTTATGCACATATCATCATACACATTGTAACCCAACATTCTCCCCCTTTTTGATGATGACAAAATTACAATTGATGTTTCTCCCCCTTTTGACAACATTCAAAAAGACAAATCATGCACACATGGACAAGAATGAAGCAAAGAACTATGTTGTCATTGATTGAACTTGAAAATACACACAGTTACAAAAAGATATCCACTACATGACTGAACCAAAATCAAAAGAAGGAAAAGTACATGACTGACAAAGCAAACCTAGTGAAAAGAAAAACCAGATTTGTGCCAGAACAGAATTTTGAAGGATTTGAATGGAGAATGAGTGTTCAAATGGGATTTTAAGGTGGAGAATAGATTTATACCCATTACAAAGTGTCATCATACACATTGTAATCTAGAAGGGGGGTTGAACTATCTAAGACATGCTCAGAAAGTGAACTTGTCCTTTTCAGCTTTTTCTTTAGCTCTGGGCATTCACCTCTCATGTGCCCTGATTTCTTGCACTCATAGCACACAATCATGTCATATTTTTTGTTGGAATCAAATTTATTTGAAAAATCTTTCTTTGGAAAAGTTTTGAAGTTACCTCGGCCTTTCTTTTGAACCTGAGGAATTTTTTGAACTGTCTAGTGAGCATGGCCATTTCATCATTCTCACTATCACTAGACGATTCAGATTCATCACTTTCCTTTTGTTCCTCTTTCTTGGAACTTGAAGAACTTTTGTTAGAGGCTTTTAAAGAAATGGATTTTCTAGGATTAACCTCAGTTTCTTTTCTTTTCAAGTTAATTTTATAAGTCATCAGGGATCCTATTAACTCATCCAATTTCATTGTTGAAAGGTCTTTAGAGTCCTCAATGACAGTGGCCTTAGTATGCCAAGAGGATGGAAGAGACCGAAGTATCTTTCTTACTAAGTCATTCTCTGAGTACTCCTTTTTGAGACCTTTCAACCCATTTATTATTAGCATGAATCTAGCAAACATATCTAAAATAGTTTCTTCATTTTTCATTCTAAACATCTCATATTTAGATACTAGCGTGCTTGCTTTGGTTTCCCTTATCTCAGACGTACCTTCGTATATGAGTTCCAATTTGTCCCACATCTCTTTTGCTGACTTACATGTGGAGACCCTCGAATATTCTTTCGGATGTACGACGCACTGCATCGTGTTCAATGCGCTCCAATTTAATGCACCTCTGCGGATCTGTTCTCTGGTCCAGGTGTCCTCGTCAGTAGGCAGCTTATAAGGCCCTTTACTGACGATCTTCCACAGCTCGTAGTCTTGAGCTCTCAGAAAGACTTGCATGCGATTTTTCCAATAAGTGTAGTCAGTGCCACCAAAGAAGGGAGGCCTAGACACTGAGTGTTCTTCAGCCATAACCCCCTTGTTAGGTTCCATGAGATCGAACTTCTCCTGATCGTGAGATCAAGCTTTTAAAGCAGTAAATCAGAGAAACCTCGCTCTGATACCAATTGAAAGATATGTGGAACTATCTTAGACAGTAATCTAGAAGGGGGGTTGAATAGATTACTACTAATTAAAGACACTATGACCTTCTTTTCGATTCAACACTAACTTATCAAAAACTTAAACATATTTGTATAGAATTCGAACTATGATGTGTGTGCTGATTATGAGTAGAACGAACAACAACCTATCTAGCGTGTGAGTAATCAACGTGCCTACCAAACATCTACCGTGAAATGTTCAAACCACAGGACACGAAGATTTAAGGTGGTTTAGAGTACACAACTTATGTATCCTACATCCACCGTCCACACACACGCAGAACGACTGCTTATGAGCGAGTTCAACTCTACAAACACACACACTTAGGTTGTCTAATGCAAACAAGCAATCAGAACAACCATCCACACATGAATCAAGCACAAGGGTCGCTTGAATCACTGCCACACACACAAAGATGTGAAAAGTAGAAGAAGAGAAGAGTTCTGAGTTTTAGAAACAAATCCACAAGAAGAGCTCTGATACCAGTTGAAAGATATGCGGAACTATTCTCTGACGGTAATCTAGAAGGGGGTTGAATAGATTACTACCAATTAAAGACACTATGACCTTCTTTTCGATTCAACACTAACTTATCAAAAACTTAAACAGATTTGTATAGAATTCGAACTATGATGTGTGTGCTGATTATGAGTAGAACGAACAACAACCTATCTAGTGTGTGATTAATCAACGTGCCTACCAAACATCTACCGTGAAACATTCAAACCACACGACACGAAGATTTAAGGTGGTTCGAAGTACACAACTAGTGTATCCTACGTCCACCATCCATACACACACGCAGAACGACTGCTTATGAGCGAGTTCAACTCTACAAACACACACACTCAGGTTGTCTAATGCAAACAAGCAATCAGAACAACCATCCACACGTGAATCAAGCACAAGGGTCGCTTGAATCACTGCCACACACACAAAGATGTGAAAAGTAGAAGAAGAGAAGAGTTTTGAATTTTAGAAACAAATCCAGAAGAAGAACTCTTCTTGATGATCGTCTAGAAGAACTCCAAGCTTCGTGTAGATGATGCCCAGTTGATGGAGAAGCTTGAATCGTGGACGAACTGACTTCAACTCTGCTCGTGAGATGGATCTTCCATGAGCTAGACGGAGGGTTGAAGCAGAGCAGTAGGGAGAAGCTTAGGGTTTTGGTATGGTGGCTTCTTGCTGTGAAAATACCTTCATATGATCTATATATATGGGTGTCCAAGTATGGAGAGTCGTGCTTGAAAGGATCACCCCAATACAGATCATATCCTGACCATCAGATCTGACTTTCTCTTCGTCTGTCGACAGGCACTTCATGGCTGTCGACAGCTACTGTAGACTTTTGGTTTCCAGAAACATGATAGTTCCTGAAAAGGTGAATCTGTCGATAGACGATTTCAGGTTGTCGACAGGTATCATGTATCTGTCGACAGGTGAGATGTAGCTGTCGACACATACTGCTGTAGTTGTGTTTCTAGTAGCCTTTATGTTCTGGATTGGTCTATCTGTCGACACATGCATTGTTTGCTGTCGACACATGACCAGTTGAAGTATTTTTCTTGGTCTTTTGCACTTGACTTTGGTTACTTGTCTTGTATATATTCACACCTACATCAAAAGACATTATAAATAAGAGGCAATAAATACATAGGTGATCAATAAAAGTATCATGTTCATTTATCCATTTCTTCATGTCTTTGTCATTTGGTATCATGTCACAAACATCAATTCACCATCAATTAATCCACACATCATCAAAAACATTTATGCACATGTCATCATACACATTGTAACCCAACATTCTCCCCCTTTTTGATGATGACAAAATTACAATTGATGTTTCTCCCCCTTTTGACAACATTTAAAAAGACAAATCATGCACACATGGACAAGAATGAAGCAAAGAACTGTGTTGTCATTGATTGAACTTGAAAATACACACAGTCATAAAAAGATATCCACTACATGACTGAACCAAAAGCAAAAGAAAGAAAAGTACATGACTGACAAAGCAAACCTAGTGAAAAGAAAAACCAGATTTGGGCCAAAACAGAATTTTGACGGATTTGAATGGAGAATGAGTGTTTAAATGGGATTTTAAGGTGGAGAATAGGTTTATACCCTTTACAAAGTGTCATAAACACAAGTATGAAGACACATAAAAATTCTACAATGGTTAAGAGATAATACTCCGGGAATCTTAAGTTATAGCATTTAGAAAACACTGTTCAAAAACATATGAAACTAAGATAACCCATTTGAATAAAACCATTGAAGAAAATCATATACCTTAGTGGGTGATGTTCAGTTGGTAAATGTAGGCAATGTCTACATGAACAATTGAGAATAGACAACCCATTGCCCTTGATTTCAAATCATGGAGGCTTCTCTCTATTTCTAGCATTTGAACAATTTCTTTTATCAAGAGAATGTGGGAAAAGTGGTAATTAGGATCACGTTCACCTTTTGACGTGAAGGTAGACATTTGTGATGCCCGTACCCCAGTTACTTAGTGTGAGTGACCATCATACCATTGTACAGAGATAATGAAAGAACTTTTTGACGCGAAGACAGACATGTGTGATGCCCATGTCCCCGGTTACTCAGTGATGTTCATCATTGCTCTGCCGTTATCCCATTTCATATTATTTTGATTGAACTTTTGAGTGTAGAAATAGGTAGCTTTTCTCTTTTTTTTTTTAATTTGAAATTCAAGGTCAAAGGTTATTTAAAGTCAAAGGCCAATGTAAAAACATTAAGTTCAATAACCTTGTTACTTATCAATCCATGTTAGAAACATGATCATCCACAAGGGAGTTATTCAAGTGAGTTAGGTTAAAATTGTTAGATTTGTTCGATGTTTTCTAGATGATACAACCTAGACTCAAGCACAAAATATTATTTCAAAATCATTGTGATTAAGTAAACGTCTTTGATACTATGCGAATATGAAATGCAGTAATGAATATTAATTCCAAATTCTCCCCTTGCATCAGTATTATGAACATGCTCATGAAGAAGGAATGAGAGAAGATGAGGAATTGACAGAAAAGGTATGTCTGTCGACAGCAAGGATATGTCTGTCGACAGTTACTGAAATCCAGTGAGATAGAGGTTCTGGGAGAGGCTATCTGTCGACAGGAGGAATGGAGTTGTCGACAGATACTGAACTTGTCCATAAACTAGGTTCTGGAAAGGCTTGGCTGTCGACATCTAGGTTTGTGGCTGTCGACAGGGACTTGAAAACTCAGTTTAAAGGCTTAGGATTGAGAGAAATTTGACTCATATGAATGAGGGATTATGACACATTGAGTATGAAGGGTTACCCTTAAGAATTTCACTCACTTAGCCTAAACATACTCCCCCATAGTGTGTGCATGTGATGACTCACATTCAAGTAAATCAATCAAGGATACATACATTCATACCAAGCATTTACACACAAAAGAACATCCATAAGTATATGAGTACCAAAAATTCATTCTTTGAAGGTTATGCATGTGATAAAATTAAAAGAAACCAAATACTTTATTATGAAGTTAATGACCTTTATGTATAAGTAGACTATGGATACTTGACGGAGTAAGTTTACTCACGCATAATGATAATTTTCAAACAAGCCTAACTTGTTCTTCCACATGTCACCATTTGATATACCTCATAGTCACTACACACAGGGATCATTTACTCCGCAATTTGGTATTGGATTCATTGAATTTTACACAATCTCAATTCTCTTCTTAAGGAGGTGAACCTATCTTCTGACAAAGGTTTGGTGAAAATATCAGCCAATTGTTTTTCAGTAGGAATAAAGTCAAGTTCTAGGTTCTTATTGGCTACCTCATCTCTCAAAAAGTGATGCCTAATTTCAATGTGTTTGGTCCGTGAGTGTTGAATTGGGTTTATAGAAAGATTGATAGCACTAGTATTGTCACATAAGATAGGCGTGCATCCAATGTCAATGTTGTAGTCACACAACTGACTTTTGATCCACAACACTTGAGCCGCACAACTCCCTGCAACAACATATTCTACCTCTGCAGTGGAGAGTGCAACCGAGTGTTGCTTCTTGGATGCCCACGAAACCATGCAACCATCAAGAAATTGGCAATACCCACTAGTGCTTTTTCTGTCAATTTTACACCCAGCATAGTCAGCATCAGAATATGAAACCAGTTCAAAGCTACTACCTGCTGGATACCATAAGCCCAAATCATACATACCTGAGAGATATCTGAAAATCCTTTTAACTGCAACCAAATGGCTTTCCTTTGGACTAGATTGGTATCTAGCACAAAGGCAAATATTGAATTGTATATCCGGCCTACTTGCAGTAAGATAAAGGAGTGAGCCAATCATACCTTGGAATTGCTTTGCATCTACCGTTTTACCTTTCTCATCATTTTCCAGTTTTATGCTTGTGCTCATTGGTGTTAAGGCTGGCTTGGTCTGTTCAAACTAAAATCTTTTCAGTAGCTTCTTGACGTATTTTTCTTGATTGATGAAAAAGCCATCTTCATATTGTTTTACCTGCAAGCCAAGAAAAAATTGAAGCTCCCCCATTAAACTCATCTCAAATTCACTATACATATGTTTTGAAAACTTTTCACACAGTGAAGGGTTAGTGGAACTAAAGATAATGTCGTCCACATAGACTTGAACAACAATGATATGATTGCGAACGCACTTAGTAAAAAGAGTTTGGTCCACTTTATCTCTTGAGTAGTTTTTACTCACCAAAAAATTGCTCAGTCTGTCATACCAAACTCGGGGTCCCTGTTTCAAACTATAGAGAGCTTTGTGCAATTTATAAACATGGTTAGGCTTTTCATTGTCCTCAAATCCGGGTGGCTGAGAGACATAGACTTCCTCTTTGATGTAACCATTCAAGAAGGTAGTTTTAACATCCATTTGAAAAAGTTTGAATATGTTTGAGCATGCATATGCTAACAATATTCTAACTGCCTCAAGCCTAGCTGCAAGTGCAAAGGATTCTTCAAAATCTATCCCAAACTCTTGATTATATCCTTTTGTTACCAGTCTAGCTTTGTTTCTCACCACTTTACCCTCTTCATTTAGCTTATTCCCAAATACCCATCTTGTTCCTATTATAGAAATTTCTGGGGTCCTAGGAACTAAGCTCCATACATTATTTCTTTCAAATTTCCCAAGCTCTTCATGCATAGCATCTATCCATGAATTTTCTTTTAAAGCCTCTTCAACATTTTTAGGTTCCACTTAAGAGACAAATGCTAAATGATCTTGTTCAACAATGTGTCTAAAATGAGACCTAGTTTGAACTCTATCATTTACATTTCAAACTACATTATCAAGTGGGTGATCTTTTGCGTACCTGACATTTCTGATTATTGAAGGACCTGATTGGTCTTGGTCTTGAGGATATTGCTCTTGAGGAATTTGCACTTGGGGAGGTTGTTCTTGAAGAGTTTGATCTTGTGGATTGACTTCAGGCCTGTCAACAACCTCTTCATGGTATGTTGACAGTTTCTTTTCATCTTGATCTTCAAGTAATTTTCCTTCATCATCATCATACCTGGAAATATTTGATTTGTTAGTTTTTGCATGATACTCATCAAAATAACATGTGGAGACTCTTCCACAGTTTTGTTTTTATTGTTATACACTCTATAAGCTCTAGAGTGTTCTGAGTATCCGAGAAAAATACCTGGATCACTTTTGGCTTCAAATTTATCTAAATCAACTTTATCATTGTTATGTATAAAGACTTTGGAGCCAAAGAACCCAAAGTATTCAATACTTGGTTTCTTACCTTTCAGGAGCTCATACGGGATTTTCTTCATGACAGGTCTTACCATGGCTCTATTGAGGATGTAGCATGAAGTGTTCACAGCTTCTGCCCAAAAGCTCCTTGGAAGTTGGCTTTCAACCAGAAGAGTGCGAGTCATTTCCACCAAAGTTATGTTCTTTCTCTCCACTACGCCATTTTGTTCCAGAGTCCTTGGAGAGGAAAACTTATGATCTATACCTTGGTTCCAGCAGAATTCAGAAAAAGAAATATTATCAAACTCTCCCCTATGATCAGTGCGGATTGAACATATTTGTTTGTGTTGCCATGCTCAATCTTATTGAAGAACTCTTGAAAGATTTTCAGTACTTCATGTTTGTGACCCAGAAATTTAACCCAAGTGAACCTAGAAAAATCATCTACAATGACAAACCCAAAGCGTTTGCCATTGAGACTTAGTGTTCTAGTAGATCCAAAAAGGTCTATGTGCAACAATTCATAAGATTTTGAAGTGATTAAGGGAGCATTTAATTTGAAAGACATTCTGATTTGCTTTCCTTGTGCACATGCATCACAAAACTTACATTTTTATTGAAGGAAATTTCAGGAAGACCACTTACCAGTTTCATCCTCATGATCTTGTGCAAAACATTGTAGCTTGCATGGCCTAGCCTACGATGCCACAGTGCCAATTCATTCTATTTATTTACAACAAGACATAAATTTTTGTTTTCTAGTTAATCTAAATCAACTAGATAGATGTTATTAATCCTTTTTCCAGAAAACTTGAGACTTCCTGTTTCTTTATCAACAATTTGATATTCATTTGTTTCAAAGATGACTCTATGGCCTTTATCACACAATTGGCTTATGCTAAGAAGATTGTGATTAAGACCATCAACTAAAAGCACATTGTCTATTGAGTTAGAGGCATACTTACCAACCTTACCTATGCCAATAATTTGGCCCTTATTGTTACCTCCAAAGACAACTTGTCCTCCGTCTTTTTCCACCAGCAGATAGAATTTTTCTTTGTCGCCCGTCATGTGCCTCGATGTAGCATATCGATTGTTCGGATCGTCTTATATTTGTTGTGGTGGCCAATGTGTGGCCCACATTGTAAGTAGCAGGTGCTTTTACAGCTTTCCGGGGTGTTGTGGGTCGGCTGGTTGGCCCAAAACGCAGGTTTGTTCTCTGTCCCTAAACGCGACCGAGTGGCTCGTCGCGTTCTCATCGCGACATCCGGGGACGTCGCGTTCAGGTTGCCACTGTTTTGGCTCGTCCTCTGCATGCGTGCCGCGTGTCGCGCGCTGGACGGGCGTGCTGACGTTGACAGGCGGATCGCGACGGGTAGCTGCGTCGTGATCAGGTCGCGACGTCGCGATACGTCGTGTTCCCAACCGAGCTGCATTTTTAAGAAACCCTGGCAGAACAGAGCTTTCACAAGCTCTGCTCGGCCAGGGGAGGTTTTGCCCGTGGGTTTTTGGGCGATTCGAGCTCGTGGGACTTGGTTGGACGTGTTCTCGCCGCAAGGATCGCGTGTGGAGCGGGAGAAACACCGGGTTATCGCCTGTTTAGGTGTTCTTCATCAAAGTAGGGAGATTCTACCCTTTTTCTTCGTGGAATCGCTGCGTGTGTGTCGTGTGATGTGTTTACTACTTTAAGAACCGTAGATGGCATGCTAGGACATCACAAAGAGCATGAAAAATGGATTAGAAACCATGTATGGTAGGGTTTTTAGGGTTTTCTGGCGAAGGGGACCCGGATAGGGTTTTTCGCCTGCGAAGGCGACAGTCTCCCCTATCGCGATCTGATCGCGACAGGATGATACGTCGCGATAGCTATCTTGATTGCGACTGGTCGGGGCGTCGCCATCTGAACGCGACCTGAGCCTCTGTCGCGATCGCAGCCGAGCGTTGTTATTTGTGTACCATTGTTAATGTATGTATCCGTTACTGTTTAACCAATGCATGGCATGGTTAACTGATGTGTGTGGAAATGGTTAGTGGTGCTTTGACACCTGTTGTGCTCCTTGGGAGTGCGGTTCACGTGGTGAGCTGCAAGCTCACGTGGTAGTGTGCGTAACTGGTTTCAGTGACCCGTATATGTTCGCATGGTTTGCGTAACGTGCACGAGTTTCCGTGTGCGTGGCAGGTAGTGTTACGCCTTCCGTGGTTACCTCTTCAGTTGGGAGCCCTAGGTTCCGAGGTGAGCCAAGCACGAGGGTGTGCTCGGGGTTTGTCCCGGTACAGTGGTACTGTCAGGGTCTTGTCATCTTCCTGGACATCCTCACTCTCGGGGAGAGTTGCCGTCCGACAGAGGGAAAGACGGCAGTGGGACAGTGACTTGTGAGAGTTTGTGTTTAGTCACTTGTAGTGCACTCGTAGTTGGGGGGACGGACACCAGTAGACGTATTGGACCCCAGCTAGTCCTCTTTCCAGTGCCTCACTTTAGGGAGCTTAGGCCAGAGTCCCTAAAGGTGACAGGCATGGGCCTGCGGGGTGTGACCTGCAGGTGTGGTGGTTTGGTTGGTCTCCACAGTTCTTGTTTGGTTTAGTGGAGCGGCAGCTGGACCTTTCGTCCTTGGCTGTGAGGCTGAGAGGTAGACCTGTGTGTTTGTCTGGGTTGGTTGCTGGTGTTGCGAGCCAGGCTACGCGACCCGAGTTTGGCGTTTACCTACTTTAGCTCGTACACTTGTTTGGGTTTTCCGTTTATTTATTTATTAACATTGCTTTTGAGATCAGCAAGCGGTAAGTAAGTTACAGCTTTAATATCTTGCTTAAATAATTCTATAAACTGTTATAGCGTAGCTTCCTGCTTAGTTACTTGAGTTGTGGTTTGCTCGGTTTCTTTGGAGGAGTTTTCCCTACTGAGCCAGTGACTAGCGAGGCTCACCCCCCTACTCTTTTCAGGTGAGGGAGAGCAGGAGGCTTCCCAACCGTCCTCTAGTTCTGGGCCGCACCGTAGCAGAGCAGGGTCTGCGCCACCTCCAACAGTGTAATTTTCTCTCTTTGTACACCTCGGGGTATGCCCCAGGTTCTGTTGTACAGGTTTACGGTTTTAATTGAGAAATTGGCTATGTAAATCTCATGTAAATATTGGTAGAATGGAAAGTTTACTTCTGTTATGTGGTTTCCTTTATATTTCTACGGACATGTGTGAATGATATCCCTTGCGAAGCTTCGGCTCGATCGCGGGAGGCGGAGTCGTGTCAGGCTCGTTATTAGGTTAACAGGTTTGAACGATGTGATCCGTCACAGTTGGTATCAGAGCATAGTCCGTATAAATGTTAAGGAATAGGAAATCTACATAGCCTATTCTTTACTTAAACCCACTGCTGGTAGTTGACCCTGGGTTTTTCTGTTAATAATTGTTGTGTTGTATGGTTGGAAATTGTTTGTGCAGTTATCAGAAATGGCAGATCCGAGAGATTGGGGAGGAGGTGGTGATGATCCGGAGGATCCTACCCAGAGGATGATTGAGCGAATATGGGAAAGTCTTACGGAGATCCATATGAGGATGGATCTGTCAGGACCCGCACAGCCAGCAATACCAATTGTTGAGGAGGCAGTGCCAGCATCCCCAGTTCTACCGCAAGCAGGAGTTGAGGTACCTCCTGTAGTACCTATGCACCCTGCAGTACCAGTGAGGCCAGTTACCACAGAGGATCCCACTGCTCTTGTGGAGAGGTTTTTGAGGTTACAGCCCCCTACTTACTTAGGTGGCCCTAACCCAGATACTGCAGAGCATTGGATATATGAGATCGAGAGGGTATTTGTGACTATGAGGTGTCCACAGAAAGACAGAGTCAGTCTTGCTATTTATCAGTTGAGGGGATTTGCTTAGGAATGGTGGAGGCTCAAGTTGCAGACTGTTTTTGCGGGAAGGACAAAAGATGGAATCACTTGGCCAGAGTTTTTAACAGTTTTCAATGACACATTCTTTCCACTACAAATCTAGCAAGCAAAGAGGGAGCAGTTTAGAACTTTACAGCAAGGAAGATTGTCTGTGTTGGAATATCAGATGAAATTCATGGCATTGAGTAGATATGCTCCTTATGTGGTGACCGATCATGCAATAATGGTGGAGTATTTTATTAGGGGATTAATGTCCGAGTTGCAGGATGCAGTAGCTCCACTAATGTGCAGGACAGTAGAGGAAGCGGCACAGCAGACAGCTGTGTTAGAAAGGACTTTGCAGGCTAGGCAGAGTCAGTCTCAGGTGGGAGGTTCAGGCAGTTTTCGACTTCCCCAGCAGTCGCAGGGCATTAGGAAAGGAAAAGCAGCCTCAGGAGCATCATCATCTGGGATAGCAAAGTAGGGTAAGCAGATCAAGAAATTCTTTCAAGAAGGAGGACGTGGCAGAGGCAGGCAACAGGGTTTTTAGCAGGGTGGTTTTCAGCAGGGGCGTGGCTACAGGCCACCGGTTCCAGAGGAGTCTCAGCAGAGTACCGCAGGTCAGCCCGTAACTTTTCGAGAAGTCATATGTTATGTTTGTGGTCAGCCAGGACATTATGCCAGGGATTGTCCATCTCGAGGATATGGTTATGGCAGGGGAACTCAGCAGCAGTAGCAGACATATCAGCCGTCAGCAGAGAGAGGCAGAGGAACCCCTTTTCAGAGAGGAGGTCGAGGTCGGGTGATGGCAATCACCAAGGCGCAGGCAGAAGCATCAAATCTTATTGAAGGTATATTACCGATCTTTGATTTCTCAGCTAGAATATTAATTGATCCGGGTGCTTCTCATTCATTTATTTTCGAAGATTTCTTGGATAGTCTGACTCATCCCATAGAAGAAAGGCAATGTGAATTGGTGGTTGAGATTCCTACCGGTGATTTTATGCTTACTTCCTGTTATTTAGATGAGGTTCCGATTGTGATTAATGGAAACCAGTTGCCGGCAAAGTTGTATGCTTTGTCTTTAAAGGAATATGATTTGATTTTGAGTATGGATTGGTTAGAGGCTTATGGTGCTCTAGTAGACTGTAGAAAGAAGAGGGTCAGGTTTTGTAGACCTGATAGAACAGCTTTTGAATTTCAAGGTATGCCCTTCTATTCTTCTAAGTTTATCATTTCTGCGCTCAGAGCTAGAGGATTAATTAATGCAGGATGTGTAGCATATCTTGCTTCTGTGAGTTTGGTTGAGTCTCATAAATCTATAGAGTCCGTGCCAGTAGTTAGAGAATTTATAGATGTATTTCCAGAAGAGTTGCCGGGGCTAGCGCCACACAGAGAGGTAGATTTCACTATTGAATTAGAACCAGGCAGTATGCCGATCTCAAAGGCACCATACAGGATGGCACCAACAGAATTGAGAGAATTAAAGAAGCAGTTGCAGGAGCTATTAGAGAAAGGTTTCATCAGGCCAAGTCACTCACCGTGGGGTGCACCAGTGCTATTTGTTAGAAAGAAGGATGGTAGTCTGAGAATGTGTATAGATTACCGGCAGTTGAATAAGGTTACTATCAAGAACAAGTATCCGCTTCCAAGAATAGATGATTTGTTTGATCAGCTTCAATCAGCAAAGGTGTTCTCCAAGATTGATTTGAGGTCAAGATATCATCAGTTAAGAATTAAGGAAGAAGACATTGAAAAGTCAGCTTTCAGGACCAGGTATGGACATTATGAATTTGTAGTAATGCCATTTGGATTGACAAATGCGCCAGCAATTTTTATGAACTTGATGAATAGAATATTTCATCCATATCTGGATCAGTTTATAGTAGTTTTTATCGATGATATCTTGATATATTCAGCATCTGAAGAAGAGCATGCAACCCATTTAAGAATCACATTGCAGGCATTTAGAGAACATCAATTGTATGCTAAGTTCAGTAAATGTGAATTCTGGTTAAAAGAGATTCAGTTTTTGGGTCATGTGATTTATAGTGAAGGAGTTGCAGTGGATCCAGCAAAAGTGGAAGTAGTGTTGAAATCGGCAGAGCCAAAAACAGTGTCAGAAATCAGAAGCTTTTTGGGTCTTGCAGGTTATTATAGAAGATTCATTCAAGATTTCTCTAAAATAGCAGCCCCAATGACTAAGTTGACCAGGAAAGGAGTTTCTTTTGTGTGGTCTTCTGAGTGCAGGCGTAGCTTTGCTGAATTGAAAAAGAGGCTACAACACCAATATTAGAAATTCCTTCAGGAAGTGGTGGTTTTGTGATATATACAGATGCATCCAGAAGAGGATTAGGGGCAGTATTAATGCAGCATGGAAAAGTGGTTGCTTATGCTTCCAGAAAATTAAAGAAACATGAAGAAAATTACCCGACTCATGATTTGGAGCTGGCAACGGTAGTGTTTGCTTTGAAGATTTGGCGGCATTATTTATATGGAGAAAGATTTGAAATATTCACAGATCATAAGAGCTTGAAATATATATTTTCACAGAAAGATTTGAATTTAAGGCAACGCAGATGGATGGAATATTTGAAAGACTATGACTTCAGTTTGGGATATCATCCGGGTAAAGCAAATGTTGTAGCAGATGCATTGAGCAGAAAAGCTGTTATGAATCAACTTATGATCAGAGAATGGAAATTATATGAAGAGATGGCAGATAATTCCTTATATGTGCCAAATAGTCAGCAGAGAGCAGTGTTGGCAAATAGTGCAGTTGAACCTTCTCTTTACAGACAGATAGTTGAAGCCCAGAAAGCCGATGAGAATTTGGCGGATATTTTAAGAATGGAGGAGGTAACTTTGGGCCATGATAATGTAGTCCGATTAAAAGGCCGAGTATATGTTCCAACTGATGCAGGAATTAGACAGAAAGTGTTAGAGGAGGCCCACAGGTCAAGATATACTATTCATCCAGGCAGTACTAAGATGTATCAGGGAATGAAGGGTTTTTATTGGTGGCCAAACATGAAAAGAGAAATTGCAGAATTTATAGCAAGATGTGCTATCTGTCAGCAAGTAAAAGCAGAACATCAGCGACTAGGAGGTTTGTTGCAACCTTTGCCCATACCGCAATGGAAATGGGATGATATAGCTATGGATTTTATAGTGGGTTTGCCCAGCTCAGCAGGTCATAATGGCATTTGGGTCTTTGTTGATAGACTGACTAAAGTTTGCAGATTGTTACTAGTTAATATGTCATGGTCAGTAGATAGGTTAGCCAAGTTATATGTGGAAAGAATAATACCATTGCATAGAATTCCAGTTACTATTGTTTCAGATCGAGATCCAAGATTCACCTCAGGCTTTTGGAGAAGTTTGCAAAGGGTAATTGGTACAGAGTTAAGATATAGTTTAGCATACCACCCGCAGACAGATGGACAGACAGAAAGGACCATTCAGACAATAGAAGATATGTTAAGGGCCTGTTGTTTGGTTTGGGGAGGAATATGGGAACGTCATTTAAGTATGGTTGAATTTGCATATAATAACAGTTATCAAGCAAGTATCGGAATGGCACCTTATGAGGCATTATATGGCAGACCATGCAGAACACCATTGAACTGGCATGAGGTAGGAGAAAGGCAAGTTTTGGGTCCGGAATTAATCAGGCAATGTGCAGAGACGGTTAAGTTTATTAAAGAAGAACTTCAGATAGCACAGAGTCGACAGAAGAGTTATGCTGATAACAGATGCAGGCCATTGTAGTTTGAAGTGGGGGATTATGTATTTTTGAAGGTTTCTCCTACTAAAGGTGTATTTAGATTCAGCAAGCGAAGCAAGTTAAGCCCCAGATATGTAGGTCCATTCCAGATAATGGAAAGATTGGGCGAGACAGCTTACAAGTTAAATTTGCCAGCAGACTTCGCAGATGTTCATAATGTGTTCCATGTTTCAATGCTTAGAAAGTACATTGAAGATCTGTCCCAAGTAATTAGTTACCAGAGAAGTGAATTAAAGCCAGATATGACAATGCCAGAATATCCAGTACAGATTATAGGCCGCAGAACCCAAAAGCTCAGGAATAAAAGTATTGATTTAGTGAAAGTCAGATGGGAAAACAGGCAAGGCAATGAGGATACCTGGGAACTAGTAGAGGAAATGATGAAGATGTATCCATACTTGTTTGAGTAAGCTTTTAATTCTTTTAGGTGATAGTACCTTATTTGTTTTATATTGAAAATTTTTGTTATCGGATTCCACTTTAAATTTTGAGGACGAAATTTCTTTTAGGTGATAGTAATGTAGCATATCGACTGTTCGGGATCGTCTTATATTTGTTGTGGTGGCCAGTGTGTGGCCTACATTGTGAGTAGCAGGTGCTTTTACAGGTTTTCGGGGTGTTGTGGGCCAGCTGGTTGGCCCAAAACACAGGTTTGTTCTCTGTCCCTAAACGCGACCGAGTGGCTCGTCGCGTTCTCATCGCAACACCTGGGGACGTCGCGTTCAGGTTGCCGCTGTTTTGGCTCATCGTCTGCATGCACGCCGCGTGTCGCGCACTGGACGGGCGTGCTGACGTCGACAGGCGGATCGTGATGGGTAGCCACGTCGCGATCAGGTCGCGACGTCGCGATACGTCGCGTTCCCAATCGAGCTGCGTTTTAAAGAAACCCTGGCAGAACAGAGCTTTCACAAGCTCTGCTCGGCCAAGGGAGGTTTTGCCCGTGGGTTTTTGGGCGATTCGAGCTCGTGGGACTTGGTTGGACGTGTTCTCGCCGCGAGGATCACGTGTGGAGCGGGAGAAACACCGGGTTATCACCTATTTAGGTGTTCTTCATCAAAGTAGGAAGATTTTGCCCTTTTTCTTCGTGGAATCACTGTGTGTGTGTGTGTGTCGTGTGATGCGTTTACTGCTTTAAGAACCGTAGATGGCATGCTAGGACATCACAAAGAGCATGAAAAATGGATTAGAAACCATGTATGGTAGGGTTTTTAGGGTTTTCTGGTGAAGGGGACCCGGATAGGGTTTTTCGCCTGCGAAGGCGACGGTCTCCCCTGTCGTGATCTGATCGCGACAGGACGATACGTCGCGATAGCTATCTTGATTGCGACTGGTCGGGGCGTCGCCATCTGAACGCGACCTGAGCCTCTGTCGCGATCGCAGCCGAGCATTGTTATTTGTGTACCATTGTTAATGTATGTATCCGTTACTGTTTAACCGATGCATGGCATGGTTAACCGATGTGTGTGGAAATGGTTAGTGGTGCTTTGACACCTGTTGTGCTCCTTGGGAGTGCGGTTCACGTGGTGAGCTGCAGGCTCACGTGGTAGTGTGTGTAACTGGTTTCAGTGACCCATATGTGTTCACGTGGTTTACGTAACGTGTACGAGTTTCCGTGTGCGTGGCAGGTAGTGTTACACCTTCCGTGGTTACCTCTTCAGTTGGGATCCCCAGGTTCCGAGGTGAGCTAGGCACGAGGGTGTGCTCGGGGTTTGTCCCGGTACATTGGTACTGTCAGGGTCTTGTCGTCTTCTTGGACATCCTCACTCTCGGGGAGAGTTGCCGTCCGACAGAGGGAAAGACGGCAGTGGGACAGTGACTTGTGAGAGTTTGTGTTTAGTCACTTGTAGCGCACTCGTAGTTGGGGGGACGGACACCAGTAGACGTATTGGACCCCAGCTAGTCCTCTTTCCAGTGCCTCACTTTAGGGAGCTTAGGCCAGAGTCCCTAAAGGTGACAGGCATGGGCCTGCGGGGTGTGACCTGCAGGTGTGGTGGTTTGGTTGGTCTCCACAGTTCTTGTTTGGTTTAGTGGAGCGGCAGCTGGACCTTTCGTCCTTGGCTGTGAGGCTGAGAGGTAGACCTGTGTGTTTGTCTGGGTTGGTTGCTGGTGTTGCGAGCCAGGCTACGCGACCCGAGTTTAGAGTTTACCTACTTTAGCTCGTACACTTGTTTGGGTTTTTCGTTTATTTATTTATTAACATTGCTTTTGAGATCAGCAAGCGGTAAGTAAGTTACAGCTTTAATACCTTGCTTAAATAATTCTATAAACTGTTATAGCGTAGCTTCCTGCTTAGTTACTTAAGTTGTGGTTTGCTCGATTTCTTTGGGGGAGTTTTCCCTACTGAGCTAGTGACTAGCGAGGCTCACCCCCTACTCCTTTCAGGTGAGGGAGAGCAGGAGGCTTCCCAACTGTCCTCTAGTTCCGGGCCGCACCGTAGCAGAGCAGGGTCTGCGCCACCTCCAGCAGTGTAATTTTCTCTCTTTATACACCTCGAGGTATGCCCTAGGTTCTGTTGTACAGGTTTACGATTTTAATTGAGAAACTGGCTATGTAAATATTGGTAGAATGGAAAGTTTACTTCTGTTCTGTGGTTTCCTTTATATTTCTACGGACATGTGTGAATGATATCCCTTGCGAAGCTTTGGCTCGATCGCGGGAGGCGGAATCGTGTTAGGCTCGTTATTAGGTTAACGGGTTTGAACGATGTGGTCCGTCACACTCGAGTAGCCGCTATCCAAGTACCATTTGTTTTGATTTTGGGCTGCTAGACATTCCTGCATAGATGGATCAGACAAGAGGTTTTGGTACCTAAATTACTTTGGGTCCCAATGTTTCATTCATGCCAAAAAGTAAATGCTTTGGAATCCAAACTTGTTTGCATTTCAGTTTGTTCAAATTATTCCAGCATTGTTTTTTAGTGTGGCCAAGTTTTTTACAGACATTGCATGATGGATTTTTACTCAAAACATTTCTTTTGGTGATTTGTTGAACTTGTGTTTGCATTTTTCCTTTTTGTTGCCTGGTTGGTTTTCCCTTTTGAGTGTACTTCCAGGCTTGTTAAACAGAAGAGGTCTTTTGATTGTTTTGAGGTTGTTTACCTTTAGCCTGAGCATTCTTGCTCTTGGGTGGAACTTGTTTACCTTTAGCCTGAGCATTCTTGCTCTTGGGTGGAACTTGTTTACTTGTACTTGGTATGCAATCAACAAATGATGTGATCAATTTTACTCCAAGTTTCTTTTGTTTTTCCGGTTGAAACCCAAGCCCATGCCTTGTTACATTGGCATTAATTCCAAAAACTACATCAAGATTTTCTTTTCCTTTCACAAATCTTGAAAGATCATCAGATTTACCTTTTAGTTCTTTCTGAGCTTGTTCCAACTTTTTCTGAATCTCTTGATTCTCAAGTTGAAGGGTTTCAACTGATTTACTTAACACTTGTTTTTCCTTTTCATTTTCTTGCAGTTTTTCTTTCATGCAATCTATTTCTTCATAGTGACCTTCATGTTCAATTTTCAGTAAGTCAATTTCTTTAGACATGATTGCAAGTTGATCATCAGTGCTTGTGCTAGAAACAAGATTAGTGATTTTCTTTTTCAGTGCTTTATTTTCAGACTTGAATTCACAAAATTTTTCAAAGAGCAAGGTGTATGCCTCTTCCCATTCATCAACAATATAGTTTTCAAAGGAAGAGTTTACCTCATTTGATTCTTCAATCCTTGCCATTAAGCACTGAATTTTTTCATCTCCAGAGCTTCCTTGTGCGTTCTCGTCTTCGTCTTCATCACTCCAAGTCGCCATCATTGCCTTGGCTTTCTTGAAAGTGAACTTGTCCTTTTTCAGCTTTTTCTTTAGCTCTGGGCATTCTTCTCTCATGTGCCCTGGTTTCTTACACTCATAGCACACAATCATGTCAGATTTTTTGTTGGAATCAAATTTATTTGAAAAATCTTTCTTTGGAAAAGTTTTGAAGTTACCTCAGCCTTTATTTTTGAACCTGAGGAATTTTTTGAACTGTCTAGTGAGCATGGCCATTTCATCATTCTCACTATCACTAAACAATTCAGATTCATCACTTTCCTTTTGTGCCTCTTTCTTGGAACTTGAAGAACTTTTGTTAGAGGCTTTTAAAGCAATGGATTTTCTAGGATTAACCTCAGTTTCTTTTCTTTTCAGGTTAATTCCATAAGTCATCAGGGATCCTATTAACTCATCCAATTTCATTGTTGAAAGGTCTTTAGAGTCCTCAATGACAGTGGCCTTAGTATGCCAAGAGGATGGAAGAGACCAAAGTATTTTCCTTACTAAGTCACTCTCTGAGTACTCCTTTTTGAGACCTTTCAACCCATTTATTATTAGCATGAATCTAACAAACATATCTGAAATGGTTTCTTCATTTTTCATTCTAAACATCTCATATTTAGATACTAGCATGCTTGCTTTGGTTTCCCTTACCTCAGACGTACCTTCGTATATGAGTTCCAATTTGTCCCACATCTCTTTCGCTGACTTACATGTGGAGACCCTCGAATATTCTTTCGGATGTACGGTGCACTGCATCATGTTCAATTCACTCCAATTTAATGTACCTCTACGGATCTGTTCTCTGGTCCAGGTGTCCTCGTCAACAGGCAGCTCATAAGGCCCTTTGCTGACGATCTTCCATAGCTCGTAGTCTTGAGCTCTCAGAAAGACCTGCATACGATTTTTCCAATAAGTGTAGTCAGTGCCATCAAAGAAGGGAGGCCTGGACACTGAGTGTCCTTCAGCCATAAACCCCTTGTTAGGTTCCATGAGATCAAACTTCTCCTGATCGTGAGATCAAGCTTTTAAAGCAGTAAATTAGAGAAACCTCGCTCTGATACCAATTGAAAGATATGTGGAACTATCTAAGATAGTAATCTAGAAGGGGGGTTGAATAGATTACTACCAATTAAAGACACTATGACCTTCTTTTCGATTCAACACTAACTTATCAAAAACTTAAACATATTTGTTTAGAATTCGAACTATGATGTGTGTGCTGATTATGAGTAGAACGAACAACAACCTATCTAGCGTGTGAGTAATCAACGTGCCTACCAAACATCTACCGTGAAACGTTCAAACCACAGGACACGAAGATTTAAGGTGGTTCGAGTACACAACTTGTGTATCCTACGTCCACCATCCACACACACACGCAGAATGACTGCTTATGAGCGAGTTCAACTCTACAAACACACACACTCAGGTTGTCTAATGCAAACAAGCAATCAGAACAACCATCCACATGTGAATCAAGCACAAGGGTCGCTTGAATCACTGCCACACACACAAAGATGTGAAAAGTAGAAGAAGAGAAGAGTTCTGAGTTTTAGAAACAAATCCAGAAGAAGAACTCTTCTTGGTGATCGTCCAGAAGAACTCCAAGCTTTGTGTAGATGATGCCCAGTTGATGGAGAAGCTTGAATTGTGGACGAACTGGCTTCAACTCTGCTCGTGAGATGTATCTTCCACGAATTGGACAGAGGGTTGAAGCAGAGCAACATGGAGAAGCTTTTCTCTTGGGTTTTGCTTAGGGTTTTGGTATGGTAGCTTCTTACTGCGAAAATACCCATATATATATATATATATGGGTGTCCAAGTATGGAGAGTCGTGCTTGAAGGGATCACCCCAATACAGATCATATCCTGACCATTAGATCTGACTTTCTCTTCGTCTGTAAATAGGCACTTCATGACTGTCGACCTGGAAAGGTGAATCTGTCGACATGCGATTTCAGGTTGTCGACAGGTATCCTATATCTGTCGACAGGTGAGATGCATCTATCGACACATACTGCTATAGTTGTGTTTCCAGTAGCCTTTATGTTCTGAATTGGTCTATCTGGCGACACATGCATTGTGGGCTGTCGACACATGACCAGCTGAAGTATTTTTCTTGGTCTTTTGCACTTGACTTTGGTTATTTGTCTTGTATATATTCACACCTACATAAAAAGACATTATAAATAAGACACAATAAATACATAGGTGATCAATAAAAGTATCATGTTCATTTATCCATTTCTTCATGTCTTTGTCATTTGGTATCATGTCACAAACATCAATTCACCATCAATTAATCCACACATCATCAAAAACATTTATGCACATGTCATCATACATATTGTAACCCAACATATTTGTCTTATCAAGCATTATCAAAAGACATTTATTGAGATGAAGAAATTTAATGATGAAAGATTCAAGCTGAAGATAATTGATGTAACTATGGAATAATGGGCAATGATTGTCAATGGTCGGGGAGCCATTACTCTAAAGATGAACGTAGGGTTACCTTCTCAGTTATACCCTAGCTTGATAGGAATCACGAAATAGAATCCTAAATTTGCCCAACAAATATTCAATAGATACATCAGATTGGCAATAAGGTTCAAAATCAAGCATGATCAGATTTTAACTTTCCATAGATTCTTGCTTATTCAAGGTCAAAAGGCCAATCACTTTCTCAAAGTATTTGCAAGACAGTTTTGCTGAATCTAAGAAAATGAATAAAGAACAATGGAAAGGCAGATATCCTAACCTTGCAAAGGAATGCAAGAAGTCTAAGCTCACTTCCTACAAATTTATGAGAAGAGAAAATGAAAACTTAAGGAGTTAGATTGGGTAGAAATGGACTGATAGATATAAGAGATATTATCAAGCTAAGACAGAATGGACTGATAGATATAAGAGGTGTTATCAAGCTAAGACAAAAGCTTGTGCTCAGGAACTACATTCGAATATAGTAGTCCATGAATTTTTTAAGAAAGCTTTTCATCCAAAGTTCACACCTCTGAGATTTGTTGTCCTAACCAAGCATGTCTACCATCAAAAGCGCACTCAATATCACTTCAGGCATGTCAAGTCTTTAAGAAGCTTCGCACTTATGGACCTAGTTATGAGATTAGTCTAGGAATTTTTTAAGATTATTTTTCAAAGAATGAGAAGAAGCTTTGTGATGTCATCTACCCCCATCTTTTAGAAGTTCCTAAGGACCTGTTTCTTCCAACTTCCTCATCCTCCAAATGAACACTTCTGCTACAGATCATTTCTCTTCTGTCATGGCTAATTATTTATTTATCTCTTTATCTGTTCTCATATTTATTCTTTTCTCATTCTAACTGATGACAAAGGGGAGAATAACTAAAAGGAGAACAATAGCAAAAATTGATGAATAAAGTAAAAAGGGGGAGAAAACTTACAAAGGGGAGAGCACACATATAGGGGAAGCAACATAACTAGAATAATTTCATTATGGTCTTTTTATCAAATCTTTATAGGTTTTGTCATCACAATAAAGAGAGAGATTGTTGGAGCATACCTTATTACTTGTTAATCAGTGTGTTTTATCATGCTTAATTAACCTAGTTTTGGTAATGACAAAAATGATAGTAACATTACTTTTTATGACAAAAGCATTAATATGTTGATTACAAAAGGCATTAATGGTAATGACAAAAAGTTCTAATAGTTTTATTTGTTGATGGCAAAAGGTGCTAGTTTTAATGATGAATAAGTTGTTGACAATTTTTTTTAAAGAACAAGCAAATAACATATTTTATCAGCCACTAATATTGCTCTAAATATTATACAAGTGAAGTGAGCAAAATCAGCTAAGTGTTATATCGACTATAAAATATTTCTTTTGAAGCCGAAGTCTATTTTGGAGTCGAAGTTCATTTCGATTGAAGATAAGTCTCTTCAGGAGTCGAAGTTTCACTTTGACTAAAGTAAACTTCCTTCAGTAGTCGAAGTTCGACTGGAACAAAGTTTCTTCAACAGTCGAAGTCTCACTTCGACTGAAGAAGACTCGCTTTACGAGTCCAATTTCCACTTCGACTGGACTTCGACTGAAGATCTATTCCACTAGAGTTGATGTTCACTTGACTTATTATGCTTCTGACTATGAGACAAAAGATACTGATATCTTGGCGGCATTCTGAGTAACTCCTCAACATGGAGTTCTGTCTGAAGAAGCGGGGGCTACAGTAGTTGTCGAATCTTCTATTGGTACATGGACAACTATGTAGACAGATGGATTTGCTAGTCTTGCTTTGTATTTTTTTTTGTATTTTTTTTCATACATTTATTTTGTATTTCAAATAAATAAAAGATTTTATTTCAAAACAAAGAAATACATAAATATGGATTGATAAAAGCCAAAGTATGCTAAATTATTAAAATAAAAGTACAAATGTCAAAAATGCTTACGTGGAAAAAATCCCAATGAATAAAAAAAGTAATACCAAACCTTGTCGATCGAAGATCCACTTCAACTGATGTAATATCTGTCTTCTTAAGTCAAACTTCAAGTCGAAGTTAATTTATTCACCTGTATAATACTATCAGTCGAAGATTTATACTAACATTAAAATATTTGTCACTTTCTGTAAATCATTTTAGCGATAGAATTATTTCATGATAAATTGCATAAGGAAAAAAATATTTTCTACCAATATAATGTTTGAAACATATATTGTTAGGGATATAATGCAAGCAATATATCTGATCATTCATCTATGATAAATTTGAAATGGTTTTATATATATATCTGTCATTTCAGAATTTCAGTCATATTGTCACGCCTAGAATATTTTTAAATATTTCTTTTCTCTCTGTAAGAAAATTAATTGTGTTGAAAGTAACTTTTCATAATAGATTGCTCGAAAAATGTTTAGGATATCTTACATACATAGGTTGTCTACTCACGTATCTTTCTACAGGCATACATTTAAAGAAATGTACGAATATCTTTACATAAAGTCAATACCTAACCTTTCTTATCATATTATCGTATGTATATTTAAATTGTACTTTCAATAACCTAGGATATCTGCCTCGAGAAAAACTTTCTCTTTTCGTGTCTATGCTTCAATACAAGAACATTAAATGCACTAGGCCACAGAGACATGCAAGACATGTCAAGACAAAGGAAGAAGCACATTACTCACAACTTCAAATACTTCACATTGATATAATTCAAACATCTATTTTGCAATGGATAAATGAGCAATAGACAAGAGATATTGGAGCTTATATAAGTAGACTTGGTGCAAGCTGAAGAGAGAACTTTTGGAAGAACTTTTGACAACTTCACACATCTCTTGAAAAATCCTTGGGTCTTTTGAAGCACACACTTGAAGCCTTCCTCTCCAAGCTTCTTCGTGGACTTGAGCGATTTTAGAAACACCCTTAAGAGTCCACTATTGTAAAGAGAGAGAAATCACAGTGCAAATCGATCTTTTCCCTCTTTCTCTCTCTGAGCCTCACTAAGATCAGGCCTTGTGGTTCTTGTAGAAATTTCTTGCTTTCTCTTATTGAAATTTGTTTGGATAGAACCAACAGGGAGTTTGCACCCTATGTGTGCCCATCTGGTGAAAGGAAGACTTGCTTGTGTTTGTACCCCTCTGGTGAAGTTCAGACCGAGTAGGCTTGGTGGTTGTAACTTGATTGATAGATTAGTGGAATCCCTAGTGTTCTTGGGGACTGGACGTAGGATTCTCGAAGGGGGAGAGGTCCGAAACAAGATAAACCATTGTGTCTTATGTGTGATTGCTTCTGCTTGTTTATATTCTATACACATGATTACCAACCACTAACCAACTATTTTTAAATGTTTATTATTTGCAATTAGTTTTATAAATCACCCTATTCACCCCCTTCTAGAGTGAATTAGTTGCCTACAAATCGAACATGTATGATGCAATCTCACATATGTTCATGCATGTACAATTACATCATAGTAATGTAGCACGTGACTTCATTTGTGTCATTTTATGGGTAATGGACAATGATAAGTGGACTATTATATCCAATTCAACGATTGGGAAGACCAAATAGGCAACTCCATTGAAAATGTAGATTTTGAGTTCTGAACCCAATATCTACAATTCCATACTATTTAATTCAATGTTTTATTCAGAAACTAGGTTGGACTATAGTAAAAGTAGAAAGGAAATTGCAAGTGTTGGTTTTTAAATCATTTTATGTTATTTTAGTCCATGAATATTGGTGTAGCACTTTGAAAATCTAAGTAATTAAAATTTTGGGATAAATGGAAAATATGGCCATTTAATAATCTCAAACTAGTTAAATATGTACGCATCATTATCGCATGTGTAAAAATGCATATAAAAATTTCGTAAAAATCATAGTTAGACTTTAAATAATAATCTATAATGACCCATGAATAAATTTAGGCTAATAAAAATATTTTCGACCATGTTTAAGAATTATTGCGACTTAATATCGTAATTAAAGAATAAGTCGAAAATCTATTATCATATATACATAAAGAGGTCAAAAATTAAAATAATAATTATTTGTGGACTTCAAAGAATGGGTATTAACAATCCAATGAGAAAAATGGGCTAAGAGTTGTCTCTTGGGATATGAATAAATTCAAATAGAAATTTGAAAATTTTAACTAGTTAAGATTAAAAGGTTAAATACTCACCGAATACACACTTATTGGACTTCAAATTGAGCCCAATTCTTGTGTACAACCTAGAGTATATTTCCTAAAGTATTTCTATCTCCAATTGAGAGAGAAATCTCCAATGGATGGAATGATTTCCCAAAACTCAGACCTTCAATTTTCTAATATAATTAGGACCCCTAAAAACACTCCTCCCTATAAATTAAACCCTCTCTCTTCCATGGGACGACCCCTAGGGTTGCTGAAGACATCTTGAAGGCTGTGGAGACTGGGAATCTTGAGGTGGTGGCTTGTGCAAGAAAAACTCGTGCTCTCCTTCAACTCGGACCTACAAATAAGACTTATTTTGTTCAACATCAAAGGTTAGTAAAACCTCGACCAAACCTAGCAAACAATATACCTCTAGAAAGCACTTTGAGTCTAGTTTCATATGATTACTATTTTTCCCAATTGTTATGCAGTGTGTTGGACGTATTAAGAAGATATTTGAACTAATGTTGAAACTAGGGTTTTTTGGGAGCATGATTTTCTTTCACTAAAAGGTAGGTAGTCTCCAGGACAAACCTTAATTAAACTCGTACATGCTTACATACATATGTTTAGATCATGTTTGTACTATTTCCCCCAATTTTTATCTTGTTGTGTCATCAAATTAAATCAAGTATCATCATATTGTTATTTCAATCATGACAAACCCTTGCACTGTTTTATGAGTCTCCTATCTCTCGTCTAAGTCTTTTTCTGATCGAGTACTCAACATGAATAATGTTTCCCTTTGAGTCTACTTTCAAACAAGACCAAAATATCTCTGTTTCATGATGTGTGTAGAGAGCAAAGACTAAAACATCTCTACTGTGTCAGATTTTCATGGTTAGCCCCACAGAGTCAAGTTGACCCAGTAAATGTGATTATTTTCTAATTCCTCATCATAATAGTTAGCTTAGTGAGATAGCAATCCAATGAACTTGGTTTCACAATTTTTCATGCTCTATACAACGAGTTATAAGCTCTAGAAGTGCCCCATGTCACTCTAGTCCAAGTAGGAGTCGAACTGGGTGCATTTGGCAACCCAAAACCCTATCCAGAAGGCGACGTATCAACCTGTCACGTTCAGAACGCGATAGGAAGGCTGTCACGACCTGGCCTCTGTGCAGTGTCTGTTTAACTGGCCATAACGTTTTCTATAGACCTCGGATTGACGAGCCATTTTTTTTGTTGGATTCTTTATACAAAGGGCTTCAAGATGGTATATTCATGTGTGAAATTTGAATAAGTAATCAGTAAGTTATAACCCGAGGAAGTGAAGGGATGTGACTACTTTTGCCTTCTTAGGGATATACGTCTTGGTTTCCATCGTTTTGCATCGTTTCTTTGCATGTGTGAATTTGATCTATTCTATGAAGGTTCTAGAAAGTCTTATCATGCTTTAAATCAACCCATGAAAAAGTGATAAACATCTTAACATGATTCTAAGTGTTCTCAAGTTAATGATCATGCTCTCTACTTACCGATTACTCTCTCTTTCTTGCCTTGCTATCGTACTTGCTAAAATAAGCACATAGAAACTTGCTAAAATTGGTCATGCATGATTTTTATTTCCTAATTTGGCACTCTTGTTACTTACTTAATGCAAGGTTTCCATAATCGGTTTTACAAGACACTCACACATGCACTAGAGCGATTCTCACGCGCGACACGCACTAGGGGTGAACACGGGTCGGTTCGGTCCGGTTCACCCCTTATTTTTTTACAAACCGAATTGAACCGTAACACTGTAGCAAATGAAACCGAACCGAACCGGTTCGGTTCAGTTTAAATCGAAGTCTAACACTTTTTATGTTACAAGCGCATGCTTGGCTTGGTGGCTAAGGTGCTAACCCTTCACCTTGGAGGTGTAGGGTTCGAATCTCAGGCTGTGTCATGATTTTTGACAAAAAAACTCACTTTTAACACTTTTATCACAAAAACTCACATGGAAGACGGGAGTTTCGAACCCACAACATGGCAGAAAACCTTATGTCCATGCGCTAACCAACTATGCTAGATTCTGCTTGAGTAATTAATACATATGTTATATATTTATATTTGGTTTACTCAGTTTCAAAAAGTGAAATTGAACTGAACTGGGTATGGGCTCGGTTCGGTTCAGTTTTTCGATTTGAACTGAATTCTGAACAGCCCTAGCACACACATATACACTCTTGCACGATAGGAAAGTCCATTTCTTGGCTTGTGGTGAACTCTCCGTCGGATATTCCTTCTGTCAGACTAGTGACCCCTTGACCAAGGCCTCCATAAGTCTTCTCTGACCATGGATTCCCACATGGCCGATGAGCAGGTTGTACCATGACGTACCCAGAAATTAGTGTGCACCTCTCTCTCTCATCTTGACTTTCTCGGAGTGATTGAGTATAACACATGAAATCAAGTTATTAATTAAAGATAGAATCTATGTAAATACAAAGTTATGCTGCTGGATTGAACTCTTGACTTGACATTCTCAAAATACCTTTGAATTCTATATCATTATTGACATGACACTCTCGATAATCATCACTATTGACATGATAGTCTTGAGCTTTTTCAACCAATCTATCCTTGTTGACATACCTTCTTGTGATACGTTCTTGAAGTACATCAATAATATTGGAGTCATGGACTCAAAAACACTTTCTCGTTACCCATGAGTCGACGGACTCAATGGGATATATGCCAGTGTTGTGCAATACAAACCTGATTGTGAGCCCATATCTGGTCCTGGAGTTTCTGGCAAAGTCGTGTTGCCTATGGGTGTGATTGTCGGATTTGCTCTCGACAAAGTCGTGTTACCCAAGGTGTTGATTGCCCAGTTTCCGAAAGATGTTCGTTATCCCAGGTGTTGATTGTTAGGCTGATCCCCTAACAAAGTCATGTTGCTTGGCATGGTGTGGAATTATGATTGGTGCTTGGCATGGCACGTACTTGTTACAGGTGATAAACTTAATAGACTTACTTGTTCTTGCTATTGCGTGCTGATCCTTAACCTGAGTGGCTGAAGGACGTACTTGCATGAGGCACCGGTAGATCCTACGTGATATTCTTGTGGAGTGCCCAGAGTGGGTTACTTAAAGTGCTTTCTAGTGAAATGTCTTGTGTGCTTGTATTTTCCAGTGCTATCTTGCTATCTTGAACGATACTCTAGTGATCTTATTGCACGAAAGAACTTTCCCATACAATCTCGATTATTCTCTCTCTAGTACTACTGACTTTCTCGCTCTTTTGGCCATGTTACTTTCTAGCCTGACAATCTCTTATACTTGATCTGAAATGCACGTGTGCAATGTACAACCAAGAGGGGAGGGGTGAATTGGTTGACTATCAAATCAAAATTTAAACTAATTTGATAGTCCAAGCAATAGTGATCGCACGAAACACGTTACCACAAACCAACAATGTACGTAGAAGGGGTAGAAGAAAAGCAAACACACCACAGTACACAGTTGTTTAGGTGGTTCGGCCACACAAGGATTGTGCGCATATGTCCACCCCTCACACACGTGAGGTGGCAAGACACTACTTTGAATTTGGCCAGAGATATAGAGTACAACCCCTCCATACACACACACAAACACACATACACGTCTCAACAACGACAAGGCCTCGCTATCAAAACCCTCACACACACATGCTCGTAAACCACGAGCACAACTCTCACTCACACAAGGATATGTAAAATAAATGTTGTGAGGAGTTTCTCAACCCAAAGAACAAGAGAATAGAGTAGAAACAAAAGGTCCATATTTCCCATGCTTGCATTGTTGAGAAACTTTGGAGTAGAAGTCAAATAGTTGCACTGGCTTCCCTGGACGTTGCACTATGGTTGCAGATCATACTTGATGTCTAAAGCTTCGACTTCAATCAGCAAACTTTGAGGAGAAACCCTGGATAACATTCTGGTTCGCTGGTGCGTCTTCTGACCTAGCCGGGTATAGAAACTCTTCTCCAAAGATGTGTGTGTGGTTAACACACAGGGATCGGTCTCTCCCCTTATATCCATGACCTAAGGACTTCATCTTGGCCGTAGATCAGAAGAAAAACTCGTGCAAATCCAAATCAGGAAAGAGTCCAATCCATAAGAGGAAACTAAATTTTTGTAGTCGGTCGGCCGACTTTACTAGGTCAGTCGTCCGATTATGGACTTAGCTTCGACTGAGCCTTCATTTGTTCTAAGTCGGTCGACCGAAATTCTCAAGTTGGTCGTCTGACTTTTCGACTGTCCCAGTACAAAATAGTACCGGGTAGGTCGGTCGACCGAAATTTCCAAATCGGTCGTCCAATTTCTTGCTTGGTCATTAATCGATTGAGCTCTGTTCTTCAATCGATTGACCTTGTTGTTCTTCAATCGATTGGCCTTGTTGTTTTTCAATCGATTGGCCTTGTTGTTCTTCAATCGATTGGTATTGACATAATCGGTCGACCAATTCTTGCAAATCGTTTGTCTGATTTCATGACTGCTACAGTGCCAAATGGTACTGGCTAGGTCGGTCGTCTGATTCCCCTGGATCGGTCGACCGATTTCCTGTAAAAGGGCAGAAACTCAAAGTTAGTTCGAATTCTAACACCTGAAAAGATTAAGCACTCACCTTGGACCTTTGTTTGTGGACTCTAGTCACCATGTAATCCTGTGAAGCTCATTGATCATGAAGATTTCAAATAAATCCATATAAAATCTATAAAATACAAATGACCACATTCTTCAACAAAAACTCATTTTGTCAACCTCAAAACATCATATTACACATGGAGACAACAACCTCCCCCTCTTCGATGTTGACAAAATATATAGCATTTAACATACTTTATGAAACATCAAACACACAAAGAAAGCACTATTTTTGGATTTTTTAATATTCTTTTTTTGTGTGTTTTCATTCATATTCTTTTTTTTTTTTACAAAGGATGGGCGTTGATGCACACTCACTTAGACACTTCTAGCCTTACATAGCCTATGATGCATCAAGCAAGCACACATTCATATAGTAAAAAACAAAAAACACATAATTAAGTATAACTAGATAACTTTTCCCCCTTTGTCACAGCAAAAAGGGGGGAGTGCGATAACATAGAGCAAGACACTATAGGACATTGTGACAAATGAAGGATCATTGAGGTGGAGTCTGATTCGGAGAAGGACATAGGTAACTCATGACTTCTCTAAAGAACTGAGCTTGGGAGTCCATAAGGCTTTGCTGGTTAACCCTCATCTCAGCCAAATCTCTAGAGAGATCTCTAATCGACTCACCCACTTGGCGGATTTCCCCTCTCCTAGAGGTCATCCCCCCTTCAAGCCTGGTCAGGCTATCTTGGAACCGCAGTGAGAAGTCTTCACCTCCGGGTCCGGGAGGAGGCAAATCTTGTTCCATGGGAGCCAGATGCTCTAGATCTTCAATTCTATATCTAGAAGCTTAAGCTTCACCTTCATTTTCTTCCTCATTTTCAATTTCTGCATTATCCGTACCATCATCACTGTCTTCAATTTGATGAACACCCAGATTTCTTCTAAATTATCCATTAAAAATTTTGTAATTCATGAACCGCATAATATTCATTTGATTATAGATTAGTGATGATGGAATATTCTCTGCTATTTCATTTGTGAGATCAATTCCCACATGTGCAAACACGGTTGTGAGATGAGCTGCATAAGGCAGAGAGTGCCTTGATTGATTTTTCACCAACTTGATTAGAGTGATCATCATTGCAGATAAGTACAGAGGTACATTATGAAATAATCAATGAAAAATTCCCTTGTGCGCTCTGGTGACTTCATCTCAACTGCCACCTTTTGAAAAGATTATAGTGGTAATGATGTGGTGAATGATCCGCTGAAGCGGTGGAAAATCATTAGCCTTGATTAGAGCATGATGTGCACCCAATCTACTGGATCACGCCCCAACATCACTTGGCATAAATTACTATCACTATACCGAACAAGTTGCACAAAATAGCCAGCATCAGGAATGCTCAATGCCTGACTGAAAATTGTGTCATTTACTGAAATCTCTACACCATTAACTGCAGTAAACAATCGATTGTTGTTGGTATAAAATTTGCATAATATTGTTGTACCAACTCTGGATAGTATACCTTATGCCTTGACATGAAACTAACCCAACCTTGAGTTTGAAGCAGAAGAGACAACATGGGCTCGACTTCATCTAGATCAATAAAGTCTACATACCGGAGAGGGAGTATTTTTCTCCGATGCTCAACCAAGAACTCTCCTGGTGCCATTGGAACTTGTGCACCTGCTCCAGAACCTTCGTCAATCTCCCGATGACGCCTCGGGTTCACATGACCACCACAGATCCGTGGAGCCATCTCAGAACCTTCATAGGAGTGGATCTCGTGAGGTTGGGATGCCTCCTAAGTCTAGGACGATGAGTACCTCAGCAAGAATTTGATTGAGAAGAAGAGACTTGCGATGTGCAAGCCAAGTAAGATGGGAAGGACAACGTCAAAGATGATGGATCTCCCAATGACTATAGGGATAAGAACTCTTAAAGATGAAAAAAAAGAGTTCTAGGGCTTGAAGGGGGCTCTTGGGGCCTGAAGGAATGAAAATGGGAAGTGTGAGAGTCATCTCACGATACCCCAAGGCTTTATAAAGTTGGGTTGGGTTGAACCAACAAAGTCAGTTGCAACCGGAACGAATCAGTCGAGTGCACGATCGGAATCGATCGACCGACTTTGATGAATCGGTCAACCGATTTCCCAGATTTGAAGGGAATTCAGTCCAACCAGTAGTGAACTAGCATGAACGGTCCTAGGATTGGAAAATTAGAAGGATTTATCAATCAACAACATATTCATGTCATGGTTTGAGCCCTATAAGATTTTATAAAGCTATTTTTCATGGAGACACAATAAATTTAAGGATAGAGACAATCGATAGATCCTCTAATTGCCTTAACATGATAGCTCCAACTAAGTGATTGCCTATGTATACCACGTATCTGGAGACTTGCTTTAAATACCAAGGATTTCGGTCTTAGAAAGTTTAAGAATTATGAATATACATATATATACACATGCAAGCAACAATTATTATTTTTTAAATAAAATAAAATAAGGCATGTAGAGAAATTAACATACAAACATGGAACTATCTCACATACAACTCCCCCTTACTTAATGCACATCTATACTTTGTACAACCCCAGCTCTCTTCTAAGTGTGGTAAATCTATCTTTACTCATGGGTTTAGTGGAAATGTCAGCAATTTGTACATTAGTTTCAATGAATTTTAACTCAAGATCGCCTTTCCCAACATGATCTCTCAAGAAGTGATGTCGGACCTCTATATGCTTAGTTCTAGAATGTTGAACTGGATTCTTTGAGAGATTAATTGCACTTATATTATCACACATGATAGATACACAATTCAGTGAAATATGATAATCAAGCAATTATTGTTTAATCCAAAGAACTTGGGCACCACAACTATCGGCGACCACATATTCGGCCTCGGCAGTGGAGAGTGCCACAGAATGTTGTTTCTTGGAGGTCCAAGTCACCAAGCAACCTCCTAGAAACTGACACATGCCGCTTGTGCTTTTTCAATCAATTTTACATCTAGCATAATCCACATCGATATATGCAACTAATTCAAATGAGCAACTGATGGGATACCACATGCCTAAGTCTATTGTGCCCACAATATAATGAAAAATCTGTTTAACAACCATTAAATGAGACTCTTTAGGACACGACTAAAAATGGGCACAAAGACTGACGTTGAATTGGATGTTCTGTCTAGAAGCAGCAAGATATAATAAAGATCCGATCATGCCTCTATATAAGGTAGGGTCTACGGGTTTACCTTTTTTCATCGCTTTCCATTTTAATTGATGATGACATGGAGGTGGGGAACAATTGGAGTTTTCAAACCTGTACTTCTTGAGTAGTTCGATGATATATTTGGATTGGCATATGAACAATCCTTCCTTGAGTTGTTTGATCTACAAACCAATAAAAAACTTCAGGTCACCCATTAAGCTCATTTCGAACTCCCCTTGCATGAGATCTGCAAATTGTTTACATAAGATGGAGTTAGTTGACCCAAATATGATATCTTCAACATAAACTTGAACCATGATATCTTTACCAGAGTTTTTGGTGAACAATGTTTGATCCGCCTTACCTTTTTTGTAATTCTTATGCAGTAAGAAATTACTTAATCGTTCATACCATGCCCGTGGAGCTTGCTTCAACTTATACAATGCCTTCTGAAGCTTGTAAATATAATGAGGCTTATTGACATCCTGAAAACCTGGGGGTTGCTCTACATACACATCCTCTTTAATGTATCTATTCAAAAATACATATTTTACATCTATTTGGTATAATTTAAAATTTAATGAGGAAGCATAAGAGAGAAGAATGTTTCATTTGAGAAATAAAGATATTTAAGTCTTGATCTACCACTTTCCTCAGTGAGGATCTTGTCCTTATATTGTTTTCAAGATTTCCAATCACGTTGCTCGGAGGATGGTCTTTCATGAATCTCCATTCCTTTGGAAGTTTGGGGTCCTCTGTTGAATTTTCTTGAAGTTCTTCAAGTGGTGTATCTTCAATTTTCTCCATTGTATTTGACGGATCAAGTACCTCTTCACTTGGTTTTGTTTCTTCTTGGGGAGAATTTCCTTGTTTGTTGCTTTTATTCCCTGCATCATTATCAGACAAGTTCACTATTGTTAGCTTCAAGTTAAATTCATCGAAAATGACATATGGAGTTTCCTCAACTACAAGAGTTCGCTTATTGAATACACGATAAGCTCTTGAGTTTATGGCATTGCCGAGGAAAATTCCCTTGTCACTTTTCTCATTAATTTTTCCTAAACTTGTCTTACCATTATTCAAGATATAACAAGTACACCCAAAAGATCTTAAATGGGAGATATTGGGTTTCTTACCTTTGAAAAGCTCATATGAGATTTTCTTAAGTATTGGTCTTACCATAGCACGGTTGATGATGTAGCATGCAATATTTACTGTTTCAGCCCATAAGTACCACGGAATACCATTTTTCACTTAGCATAGTGTATCCCATCTTTACCAAGGTCATGTTCTTCCTTTCAACCACATCGTTCTGCTCCGGTGTCTTTGGTGATGAGAATTGATGAGAAAACCCCTGTTCATCACAGAAGGACTTGAATTCTGAATTTTCAAACCCTCCTCCGTGATCACTTTATATTGTGGCAATGACAAATTTTTTTGTCATGCTGCACTTTCCTACACCACACTTGAAACTCCATTAAGGCATCATTTTTATTAGCCAAAAATAATACCCATGTAAAGCGTGAGAAATCATCAACAATTACACATCTATAAGATTTCTCAGCTAAACTAGATGTTCTAGTTGTGCCAAATAAATCTAGATAAATGAGTTCAAGTGGGCTTGTGCTACTCACAATTTTTTTCCTTTTTGAAAGAAGTTCTTGTCTGTTTTTCTTTAACACATGCTTCACAAACCTTATTATTTTCAAATTTCATTTTAGGCAAGCCACTTACAAGGTCTATTCTAGACAGTTTGGATATTACTCCAAAACTAGCATGACCCAAGCGACGGTGCCATAGCCATGCATTCTCATGATCATTAGCCAAAAAACAAAGATTTTGAGATTCCATTAGGTCCAAATCAACAGTATAAACATTATTTACTCTCTGGCCTAGGAATTTTACTTCATTGGAATTCTTGTCCATTATAGCACAATGAGATTTTTTTAAAATAATTTTGCACCACTTATCACACAGTTGGCTTATGCTCAAAAGATTATGGTTTAAGCCTTGAACAATGAGTACATTTTAATAAGGTTTCTAATATTATCTATTCCAATGATCTTACCTTTGTCCTTACCTCCAAAAGTTACCTTACCTCCTTCTTTCAGCTGAAGCTCTGTGAATTTTATTTTATCTCCACTCATATGTCTTGAACAACCGCTGTCTAGATACCATTTGTCGCTCTCGGCTCCAAGACATATCTGCAAGGACAAAATAAATTCTAGTTGAATTTTGGTACCCAAATCCTCTTAGGTCTACTAGAGTTAGTCAAGAACGATATCAAATCTTTTCTAAAACAAACCAATTTGATATTATGAAGATTTCTTTTGAAAGGACATATGACATTGGTATGGCCATTACCACTACAATAAAAACAAGTAATTTTAGACATTTGTGGTGTTGGCTTTGAAAAATTAGTATGATTGTGAACAACATGGTTGGTCCTTTGAACAATTATTTTCTTATTGAATTGAGCATTTTTAGCAGAGTTAGGCTTAGAGAGTTTTAGATTGCCAGTTTCTTTCACAAATGAAGTTTTAGTTTTTGATTGAAAAGTCTTTTTCTTGTCAGGTTTATAATTGAGTCGCTCTCTCTAAAAATTCACGGGAATTGGGAGGACCCTGTCTAAATTTTGTTTTCCCTTCATTAGTCTAGAAACAACGCCTTTTGTTCAGTCAGTTCTTTCTTAAAGGTGCTCAACTTAGTTTTCAATTTGGCAATTTTAGTTTTAAGTTCAAAATTTTCTTTCTCAAATTCAACTTTTTTCTCATTACCCTTCTCACTATTCATGCATTCAATTTCCTCTTCATATAGAGCAACCTTAGCAGGTAAGACATCATGAGATTCTTTCAAGATTTTAGATTCACTCTTTAATGCTATGCATGCTGAATAAGGTATTTTCATTATGAAGAATAGATTCAATCTTATTTTCCAGTATTTTGTTTTCAGATCTCACTTTTTTGAATTTTTCAAACAAAGAGGTATAGACTAATTCCCATTGTTCTGATGAAAATTTTTCAGTTTCGTCATTTACCTCTTCAGCCTCCTTGTCATGAGCCATGAGACATAGATTTTTTTAATGTTCTTCCGAATTAGTGGATGAAGTATTTGAGTCGTCATCGCTCCAGGTAGCCACCATTGCCTTAGTCTTCATGAACTTGCCTTTCTCGAATTTCTTCTGCAATTCAGAGCACTCACCTCTCATGTGTCCTGGTTTCTTGCATTCATAGCAGATAACTTCCATCTCTTTACTGCTCTCACCTTTTTGTGGGAAGGATTTTTTGCTTGGCTTCTTTGAATTGCTTTGGAATGACTTCCTTTTGCGGAGGAAGTTTTGCATCTTTCTAGTTAGCATTGCTAACTCCTCCTCTTCTCTGTCCATATCACTATCTTCATCAGTGCTGCTTTCCTGACGGGCTGATGCAGCCTTGAGAGCAATTCCTGTAGCACTCCGAAAATTTTAATTACATAAAAATTCAAAATAAATGGAAATAAATAATTTACATAATATCAGAGTATTTTAACATACGTATTATTATCGTATGTGCTAAAACACGTAAGAAAATTCCGTAAAAATTATAAGTCAGCCCCAAACATTGTTACTAAATGTTTCACAAAGAAAGTTGTGCCAAGAAAAATCGTATTAGCCAAGTTCAAAGTGTTTCGCTACTTATTCTCGTAATTCATGAATAAGTCGAAAATCATTATCACACGTACTTGGATGAGTCGGAAAATTAAATAAAAATCATAAAGGGACTTCAAATAATATCATCTAATGACCCATCAATAAATTTGGGTCAATAAAAATCATTTGGGCTAGGTTTAAGAGTTATTGTGACCGATTGTCCAAATTAGGAAACACCTCGGAAAACCGTTAACACGAAAATACGATGCAACCATAAATTAAATAAAAATATTGCTGGGGAGACTTCCAACATTATATATTGATGACCTATTATCATAATTGGGCCAATGGACCACATATGACCCAATAATCAAATAAAGCTAGAGAATGCATGGAAATTCGTAACTCTAAATAGGCTGAAATTAGAAAGAGGCAATTTGAGTTGAATTGGGATGCAATCATGCATTCTTGGCAACCCAAATTCGTGCCTAACTATGGTGGGAGGTTTCCTAAAGCCTCACACACTCTAAAGGAGGAAGAAACCCTCAAAAGATAGGAAACTACTCTGTCAAAACCGCAACTTAGCTTTCCTAGTCATAATAGGACTCCTAAAACACCATGGTTGCTTAAATACTCTTCACCAAACCCTAGGAATGAGTTTTAGAACTTGCTGGGGTCGTGGGGAGAAGTTCTTGGTGGCTGGGGAGCAGGAGATCATCCACACCAAGCCGTTCTTCCCCGTTGTGTCTTCTTTGACCTGCACAGACCATCATCTTGAAGTCAACCAAAGGTGAGTCAAACCTAAACCAAACCTTGCAAGGCTTATACCCCTGGAAAGAGGGTCAAGGCTACGTTCTAACCCAAGTGGAATTCTCAAATTCCATGCAGTATACACAGAGCAGTAAGAGTTCTCCTCCAAGTGGTCTGAACTCGGGTTTTCTGGAAGAAGGGAGACTTCTTCAAACCATAAGGTAGGTTTTCTAGGGCCAAACTCTAATATATCCTATACCAAAGTGTATAGCATCAAGTTAACTTTCGTTTCCCACTGGTTTCATCGAATTATAATGAGTATATTTTGAGTTATAAGCGTTTTTCCAAAGTCGCGCACTGTTAGAGTTTTTCCCGTTCTTCTTATTATGCACGCGATTAGAGACTGAATTTGACTAAACTTCCTTCACGAAAGTTTTTCTACTTAAAGTCACAATCATCTTTTATGTCGGACGTTTTCTCCAAAAGGCTTTGGTTAGAGAGTTACAGGCGTGGGAAGAGAGTCACTGCATGATACTGGGATTTCGGGCTACACTTGACTTTCTGTTCTTCATATATTTTCTCGAGATTCGAAACCGAATTAGATCAAACCCTCAACATAAAAGTTCTTCTACTAGTTGTCCTCTGCATCTTTCATGTTGAACGTTTTGTCTAAATGTCATTATTTAGAGAGTTAAGAGGTGGAAGTGAATTTCTGCATGAGACGTGTTTTCTGGTTACACCTGACCATGTGTTTTGTTCTGGAAGGGCCACTAGTGTCGACACTACTTGAGGTAGTGTCGACACACTATCCCAAAACAGCCCAGAAAGTGTTCTGGGAAGCTCTCTAGTGTCGACACTACCTCATCTAGTGTCGACACACTGTCCCAGTTTGACCCAGAAAGTTCTGGGAAGCTGATCTAGTATCGACACTACCTGATCTAGTGTCGACACACTGTCCCATGTTTTCCAGAAGGTTTTATGGAACCTGTCTCTAGTGTCGACACTACCTGATCTAGTGTCGACACTACTTGACCAGTTTTTCATGTTTTTTGCTTTGTGTTTGAAGCATGGTGTCGACACCAGCATGGGTTGTGTCGACACTATCTTTGCAAAATATTGCATGTCTTGGGTCTGTTCATTGCATAATGTCTATTTAATGGCTTAAAGGTGTTTAACCCATTGAAAAATCCTTAATTACATGAATATTATTCTAATTGCTTTCTTAATGATATGATCATACATGAAACTTGTGATTTACTCTTGTTACCATTCTAGCTTGCTTTAAATGATAAATTTTATCTTAAAATCTTGTAAACCCATATGTAGTTAAATGCATTGTTCACTGCATGCCGTCATGTTAAGTATTTTCCGTGAGTTTGAGACCGACGGATTGTGAATTTACACATGTGCATCACTACACACTTATACATCTAGGGCGTGCACTTCTTTCTCTTCTTGTTCTCGTGAGTATGAATTACAATCTAGACTAAAGCCATTAATGTAAAGATTGAACTAAATTGTAAATCTTACCGTTCAGCTGTCGAATTTATCTCTTGACCATTGTCCTCATGGAATCATGTTCAATTTATTTATTTCTTCTCATCATCATCATGAACATGACATTACACTTGCTACATTTTGAAACTCTCATTGGCCATTATTTATGCCTGTGGGTATCTACATTTAAAATTTACATGAGATGGCTGACAGGGCACGACGTGTGTCCAAGGGCTCCAGTCTAGCCCCAATGACGAAGAGTCATAAATATACTGTTAACCATGGGGTATAATGATTACTGGCGTTGCATCTGTGCTGGGAGTACTTTCTTGCTTGTTGAATGTTAGATACATAACCACATACACGTGTCCTGGTGTACATTCTCGATGGATCTTTTCTTGGTGTACATTGGTGTCTACGTGCCTGATTAGTGTTACTTGAACGTGCTTGTGCAATCTTGCTTGCTTGCTTGCGTGATATGGTCATCCTGCATTTATTGCAACTAGTGATATCTTGTTTTCTTGAAAACTATTGACATCAAGTGAAATCTTGCATGCTTGTACAAAGTGATCTATTGCTAGTTCTTTCTTGTCATCTTGTTCAAAAATCTTATTCTATCTTGTTCACTCTATCCAGCTTGTTTTGTATATCATGTTTTAATGAGTTTTATTCGTACTTGCATATCATTCATCGTACTTGCCTAGTTCTAAAATGTTAATCACTTATATCATTGCCCGCACATTGAGATATAAATCCTACTGGGCTAGTTTGCTCATCCCCTACTTTTACCCAATCTAGGTGACTATGACATTCAAGAGGAAGAGCAAACTGAGGATGGGAATGCATCTGAGTGATGAGCGTCCCAATTATGAGTCTAGTTATAGTAGTTTATATTGAGAGTTAGAACATGTAGTAGGAAGTGAGGGGTAAATGTACTTTCCTTTTTATTGAGTCTCAGTCTTGTACTAGTTTCCATTTTTTATAAATTGAGTTGAGATTGAATTACAATTTATTTTGAGTTCAACATTTGGGCCTTATTATGATGTTGTGTTGATACACATTTAGTGCGTGCTAGGTAGAGGCTTATTTGCCGACTGTCCACGTCTCGGGATATCGACCCGAATTCTTCGAAATAACATCCGCTGCATAATTCTCGGGACGTGACAATTCCCTTCCCCTTTTTGACTTCAGGCTCATTTCTCTTGATGTTAAGCTCGTATGTCATCAATGATCCAATTAACTCCTCAAGTGAGAGGGTTGCCATGTTTTTAGAATCCTCAATAATAGTTGCCTTAGTGTGCCAAGCCGGGGCAGTGACCTGAGAACCTTTCTGACTAACTCTGAGCTTGTGTAGACCTTCCCAAGAGCTTTCAATCCATTTGTTATGGCAGTGAACCTATCAAACATCTTGGAGATGGATTCTTCTGGCTTCATCCGAAATAGCTTATATTCAGATACCAGAATATTTGCCTTGGTCTCCTTGACCTCCGAAGTGCCTTCGTAGATGAGTTTCAGATTGTACCACATTTCTTTTGCGGAGCTGCACATAGAGACACGTGAATATTCATTATGATGAATTGCACATTGGATGATGTTCATTGCACTATAGTTAGTCTTAGATTTTTTTGATCTGATCTTCCGTCCACTTTCCTTCATCTTTTGGTAAAGCATATGGACTGTTGCTTACGACTTTCCAGATCTCATGGTCCTGAGCTCTGAAAAAGACACGCATCTGACTTTTTCAATATGTATAATTGTTACCATCAAAATATGGTGGATGGTTGATCGAGTGGCCTTCAACTATGTACCCTTTGTCAGCCATTGCACATGAGGATCTCTCTTTCAGAAAAGAGAACTAGCTCTGATACCAATTGAAATACATGTGTGCAATGTACAACCAAGAGGGGATGGTTGAATTGGTTGACTATCAAATAAAAATTTAAACTAATTTGATAGTCCAAGTAATAGCGACCATGCGAAACATGTTACTACAAACCAACAACGTACGTAGAAGGGGTAGAAGAAAATCAAACACACCACAACATGCAGTTGTTTAGGTGGTTTGGCCATACACACACACGCACGCACGCACGCACGCACGCACGCACGCACGCACGCACGCACGCACGCACGCACGCACGCATGCACGCACGCATACACACGCACGCGCGTGCACGCACGCACGCACGCACGCACGCACACACGCACACGTCTCAACAGCGACAAGGCCTCGCTGTCAAAACCCTTAGACACACACACTCGTAAACCACGAGCACAACTCTCACACACATAAGGATATACACACACACACACACACACACGTCTCAACAGCGACAAGGCACGCACACACACGCACGCACGCACGCACGCACGCACGCACGCACGCACGCACGCACGCACGCACGCACGCACGCACGCACGCACGCACACACCCACCACACACACACACACACACGTCTCAACAGCGACAAGGCCTCGCTGTCAAAACCCTTAGACACACACACTCGTAAACCACGAGCACAACTCTCACACACATAAGGATATACACACACACACACACGTCTCAACAGTGACAAGGCCTCGCTGTCAAAACCCTTAGACACACACAGTCGTAAACCACGAGCACAACTCTCACACACATAAGGATATACACACACACACACACGTCTCAACAGTGACAAGGCCTCGCTGTCAAAACCCTTAGACACACACACTCGTAAACCATGAGCACAACTCTCACACACATAAGGATATGTAAAATAAATGTTGTGAGAAGTTTCTCAACCCAAAGAACAAGAGGATGGAGTAGAAACAAATGGTTCAAATTTCCTATGTTTGTGTTGCCGAGAAACATTGGGGTAGAAGTCAAACATTTGCATTGGGTTCCTTAGATGTTGCACTATGGTTTGTAGATCGTAGTTGACGTCCAAAGCTTCAACTACAATCAGCAAACTTCGAGGAGAAACCATGGACGACGTTCTGGTTCGCTGGTGCTTCCTATGACCTAGCTGGGTGCAGAAACTCTTTTCTAAAGATGTGTGTGTCGTCTCAACAGCGACAAGGCCTCGCTGTCAAAACCCTTAGACACACACACTCGTAAACCACGAGCACAACTCTCACACACATAAGGATATGTAAAATAAATGTTGTGAGAAGTTTCTCAACCCAAAGAACAAGCGGATAGAGTAGAAACAAAAGGTTCAAATTTCCCGTGTTTGTGTTGCTGAGAAACATTGGAGTAGAAGTCAAACATTTGCATTGGCTTCCCTAGACGTTGCACTATGGTTTGTAGATCGTAGTTGACGTCCAAAGCTTCAACTACAATCAGCAAACTTCGAGGAGAAACCCTGGATGATGTTCTGGTTCGCTGGTGCATCCTATGACCTAGCTGGGTGCAGAAACTCTTTTCCAAAGATGTGTGTGTTGTTAACACAAAGATCGGCCTCTCCCTTTATACCCACGACCTAAGGACTTCATCTTGGCCTTAGATTAGAAGACAAACTCGTGCAAATCCAAATAAGGAAAGAGTCCAATCCAGAAGAGGAAACTAAATTTCCGTAGTCGGTCGACCGACTTTACCATGTCGGTCGTCCGATTCTGGACTTAGCTTCGACTAACCCTTCATTTGTTCTAAGTCGATCGACCAAAATTCTTAGGTCAGTCGTCCGACTTTTCGACTGTCCCAATACAAAACAATACTGGGTAGGTTGGTCGATCGAAATCCCTAAATCGGTCATCCGATTTCCTACTTGGTCATCAATCTATTGAGCCATGTTCTTCAATTGATTGACCTTGTTGTTCTTCAATCGATTGGCCTTATTGTTCTTCAATCGATTGGCCTTGACATCATCAGTCGACCGATTCTTGCAAATCGGTCGTCCGATTTTCTGACTGTTGTAGTGCCAAATGGTACTGGCTAGGTCGGTCGTCCGATTCCCTTGGATCGGTCGACCGATTTTCTACAAAAGTGCAAAAACTCAAGTCAGTTCGAATTCTAACACCTGAAAAGATTAAGCACTCACCTTGGCCCTTTATTTGTGGACTCTAGATACCATGTAATCATGTGAAGCTCATTGATGATGAATATTTTAAATAAATCCACATAAAATCCATAAAATACAAATGACCACATGCTTCAACAAAAACTCATTTTGTCAATCTCAAAACATCATATTGCACATGGAGACAACATGATCATCTTGCTCACATGATATCATGAATTCATTGGACATCTCTTGATTACTTTGCTAGTTATATTTTTCTTACTGACTATTACTTGCATATTTTAGTTCATGGCATATAGTTTGAAACTATTAATTACTTATATTTGCCTATGACGATGTAAATCCTATTAGGAGAGTGCGCTCATGCCTGCTATCTTTAACATTTCAGGTAGTGAAGGTAAAGCTAAATGATGGGACTTGTGCGCTAAGCATGGAGTACACTTAGAGAGTCATTCATATTTTTAGTTAGTCTATGAGAGAATGGTCATTATTGTAATTTTCTATTTTCTTTGAGAAATAGATAGGTTGGTGAGCAAGGAGTGTTTCATTTGACATTAGAGGTTGTAATATTCATTTTCATAAATAAAGCAAGAGAATTTGATTATTCTATTATGGGCCCTATTTGTAATAGCTATTCGTTTATAGCTTTTGAATGCTTGCTTGTTCATCGCATCTTCCGATTTTTTCCGCTGCTAAAAATCGGGGTCGTGACAGAGTGGTATCAGAGCTTCGGCTTTTAAATCATAAGTTAAATCAAGACCTAGACATTTTAAGTCTTAAAAGGTATTAAAGCCTAATTTTCAACTCTAAGTTTATAGAATCATGTTGTGAGGATGTAGGTTCTCTAGGCTACTTATGTCTAGCACTAACACTAGGTCACTTGATGGTACCCAGTGAGATTGGTAGAACCAGGGTTAAGATAGTTCAAAGGATTAATAAAAGTATATCCACGAAAGTAACCTTAAGAATATCATGTAGGCATGGTACTTCATCTTATTTCCCTTGTTAGTACCATCTTCTTCTATTTGACCTAGTAACTAAGATGAATCAATATGTTTGTACCGATACAATAACCTCAAAGTAATCCACTTGAAAAATTTCCTCTACTTGCATAGTCTTAAGTGGGAGAGATTTACGTAGTTTAGAAAAGAAGAAATTGTCCTATGAATTTGGGGACTAAATTCTTTTAAGTGGGGGAGGATGTAGCACCCCAAAAATTTCAGTAATTAAAAATTTAGGATAAATAAAAAATATGGTCATTTAATAATCTCAAACTAGTTAAATATGTACGCATCATTATCGCATATGTAAAAACGCATCTAAAATTTTCATAAAATCATAGTTCGACTTTATATAATAATCTCTAATGGTCCATGAAAAAATTTAGGCTAAGCAAAATCTTTTAGACTATGTTTAAGAATTATTATGACTTAATATCATAATTAAGGAATAAGTCGACAATCCATTATCATATATACATAAAGGGGTCAAAAATTAAAATAATAATTATTTGTGGACTTCAAACAATGGGTATTAACAATCTAATTAGAAAATAAGAGTTTTCTCTTGGGCCATGAATAAATTCAAATACAAAAATAACCCCAAAATTCAAGAATCTTAACTAGTTAAGATTAAAAGGTTAAATACTCACCCAATACACACTTATTGGACTTCAAATTGAGCCCAATTCGTATGTACAACCTAGAGTATGTTTCCTAAAGTATTTCCATCTCCAATTGAGAGAGAAATCTCTAATGGATGAAAGGATTTCCTAAAACTTGGACCTTCAGTTTCCTAATCTAATTAGGACTCCTAAACACACCCCTCCCTATAAATTAAACCCCCTCTCTTCCATGGGACGACCCCTAGGGTTTCTGGAGGCATCTTGAAGGCTGTGGAGACTGGGAATCCTGAGGTGGAGGCTTGTGCAAGAAGAACTCGTGCTCTCCTTCAACTCGGACCTGCAAACATGACTTGTTTTGTTCAACATCAAAGGTTAGTAAAACCTCGACCAAACCTAGCAAATCATATAACTCTAGAAAACCCTTCAAGTCTAGTTTCATATGATACTATTTTTTCCAATTGTTACGCAGTGTGTTGGATGTATTAAGAAGATCTTTGCACTATTGTTGAAACTAGGGTTTTCTGGGAGCACGATTTTCTTTCACCAGAAGGTAGGTAGTCTCTGAGCCAAACCTTAATTAAACTCGTACATGCTTGCATACATATGTTTACTATTTTTCCTAATTTTTATCTTGTTGTGTCATCGAATTAAATCAAGTATCATCATATTGTTATTTTAGTCATGACAAACCCTTGCACTGTCTTACAAGTCTCCTATCTCTCATATGTGTCATTTTTAGATTGAGTACTCAACATGAATAATGTTTCCCTTTGAGTCTACTTTCAAACAAGACCAAAATCTCTCAGTTTCATGGTGTGTGTAGAGAGAAATGACCAAAATATCTCTACTATGTCAGATTTTCATGGTCTGTCCCACACAGTCAAGTTGACCCAATAAATGTGATTGATTTTCTAATTCCTCATTATAGTAGTTAGCTTAGTGAGATAGCAATCTAATGAACTTAGTTTCACAATTTTTCATGCTCTATATAGTGAGTTATAAGCCCCTAGAAGTGCCCCATGTCACCCCAGTCCAAGTAGGAGTTGAACTGGGTGCATTTGGCAACCCAAAACCCCTGTCCAGAAGGCGACGTATTGGCCTGTCACGTTCAGAACGTGACAGGAAGGCAGTCGCGACCTTGCTTTTATGAAGTGTCCGTTTAACTGGCCTTAACATTTTCTATAGACCTTGGATTGACTAGTTGTTTTCTTTGTTGGATTCCTTATTCAAAGGTATTTAAGATGGTATATTTATGTGTGAAATTTGAATAAGTAATAAGTGAATTATGACCTGAGGAAGTGAAGGGATGTGACTACTTTTGCCTTCTAAGGGACATACGTCTTGATTTCCGTCGTTTTGCATCGTTTCTTTGCATGTGTGAGTTTGATCTATTTTAGGAAGGTTCTAGAAAGTCTTATCATACATTAATTCAACCCATGAAAAGTGGTAAATATCTTGACATGATTCTAAGTGTTCTCAAGTTAATGATCATTCTCTCTACTTACCGATTACTCTTTCTTTCTTGCCTTGTTATCGTACTTGCTAAATAAGCACATAGAAACTTGCTAAAATTGGTCTTGCATGATTTTTATTTCTTGATTTAACACTCTTATTACTTACTTAATGCAAGGTTTCCATAATCGGATTTACAAGACACTCACACATGCATTTGAGTGATTCTCACGCGCGGCACGCACATACACTCTTGCACGATAGGAAAGTCCCTTTCTTGACTTGTGGTGAACTCTCCATCGGATATTCCTTCTGCTGGACTAGTGACCCATTGACCAAGGCCTCCGTAAGTCTTCTCTAACCATAGATTCCCACATGGCCGACGAGCAGGTTGTACCATGAAGTACCTAGAAGTTAGCATGCACCTCTCTCTCTCATCTTGACTTTCTCGGAGTGATCAAGTATAACACATGAAACCAAGTTATTAATTAAAGATAGAATCTATGTAAATAAGATGTTATGCTTTCGGATTGAACTCTTGACTCGACATTCTCAAAGTGCCATTGAATTCTATATCATTATTGACATGACACTCTCGATAATCATCACTATTGACATGATAGTATTGAACTTTCTCAACCAGTCTATCCTTGTTGACATGCCTTCTTGTGATACGTTCTTGAAGTACATCAATAATATTAGAGTTATGGACTCAAAAACACTTTCTCGTTACCCATGAGTCGACGGGCTCAATGTTGCGCAATACAAACCTAACTGTGGTCCCGTATCTGGTCCTGGAGTTTTTGGTAATGTCGTGTTGCCTATGGATGTGATTGTCGGATTTGCTTCTGTCAAAGTCGTGTTACCCCAAGGTGTTGATTGCCCAGTTTCCCAAAGATGTTCATTACCCCAGGTGTTGATTGTTAGACTGATCCCCTAACAAGGTTGTGTTGCCTGGCGTGGTGTGGAATCATGACTGGTGCTTGACATGACACGTACTTGTTACATGTGATAAACTTGCTAGACTTGACTTGTTCTTGCTACTGCGTGCTGGTCCTTAACCCGAATGGCTGAATGATGTACTTGCATGAGGCACCATTAGACCCTGCGTGATATTCTTGTGGAGTGTCTAGAGCGGGTTGCTCAAAGTGCTTGCAAGTGAAATGTCCTATGTGCTTGTATTTCCCACTGCTATCTTGAATGATACTCTAGTGACCTTCTTGCATGAAAGAACTTTCCCATACAATCCCGATTATTCTCTCTCCAATACTACTAACTTTCTCACTCTTTTGGCCATGTTACTTTCTAGCGTGACAATATCTTATACTTGATCATCTTTCTCACATGATATCACGAATTGATTGTACATCTCTTGATTACTTTACTAGTTATATTTTTCTTACTGACTGTTACTTGCATATTTTAGTTCATGACATACAACATGAAACTATTAATTACTTATATTTACCCGTGATGATGTAAATCCTACTGGCGAGTGCGCTCATACCTACTCTCTTTAACATTTTAGGTAGTGAAGGTAAAACTAAATGATGGGACTTGTGCGCCGAGCGTAGAGTACACTTAGAGAGTCATTCATATTTTAGTTAGTCTATGAGAGAATGATCATTATTTTAATTTTATCCTTTCTTTGAGAGATAGAAAGGTTGGTGAGCAAGGAGTGTTTCATTTGGCATTAGAGATTGTAATATTTGTTTTGATAAATAAAAGAAGGGAATTTGATAATTCTATTATGGGCTCTATTTGTAATAGCTATTCGTCTATACTTTCTGAATATTTACTTCTTCGTCGTGTCCCCCGATTTATTCGACTGTTAAAAATCTGAGTCGTGACAATTGACATCTATTGTTGTATTTTTACAACTGTAGGGATCCATCATTACATAAATAAAAGAATAGATTAGAAAAATTTGATGTTCGTAATGTTTATGTACATAGACCGATTGTGAGCCTTGTTGTATATTAAAAAATTAATATGTGCATGATGTTCATAAGTCATAGGCTGAGTTGCCTTGTAGTTTTTGAAATACCAAAGTTACATAATGTAAAAGACATGCCAATTGTGAGTATAAATATATTAATGAAAGGTCGACTGTGAGTCTAATTAGTTTTCTATGTTAGAAACATGTTAAATAAAAACAAGACCGACTGTGAGTCTAATGAGTTTTCTTTGTTCGAAACCTGTTTTATAAAATAAGGCCGACTATGAGCCTAATGTAGTTTTGATTTTCAAATTGTAATTCTTCATGCAAAAATTTGTTAATTTCATACGATAAAAAATAGACGAAATATTGTCCGATTAGCGACAATTTTAATGGACATGTAAAATTCCCTATTGTTAAGTGACAATATCAATGGACATGTAAAATTTGCTATACTGCCAACATTCAATAAATTTAATTAATATGAACGACATTAACTCAAACATTTTTGTACTACGTTTTGATGAAAAGATTCTCTGAGTTAAACACAACTATCATTTTGCGAAGAATTATGTATATGTGGTGCACTTAACAAAGTCAGCACAAAAAATCAAGTTCACATATTTGAAAATTAGTTAAAGAATTTCATTCCTAGTAAACTTATTATAAAATAATGTTGTTATACAAAAAATTAACACAATTAACATGTAGCGTAATATATGTACAATTGGTTTAATTTGGTACTTAAACATCATAACATTGATATATAATATTATTTAATCTAAATCACCTAATGTAATGTGGTAAGAAAAAATATACATACTCATGAAATATGATACTTTAATAAAATACATATGTGAGAGAGTATAAAATAGTATCCTAGAAATTTATACAATAAACAAAAGAAATTAAAAGGGTAGGACAAGGATATTTTAGGTATTGTATCACATGGAAGGTGCGGTTAGCCCACTTCTCTTACCAAAGCACAAAAAGATAATCCACTTTAACTCTTGGGGTTAACTCTTGCCTTACCAAAGTGAAAAGACCCTTAACCCACCATAGATTTATCCCTGGGCTAACCCCAACCCTTTTCCAAAGTGTCCTTTTCAACAACATCCCGAAGTCATTTCGGCATAAATGCTTAAATCCTGGCCATTATCCAGCCAACTCAAGGTTCGCCGTACCGTCTGAATCGATCGTACCGCATTCTCCGTGGCACGGTACGTACTGTACTGTACCGTACCGCTGAGATACGGTGGAAAAATGGTCTGTTTGATTTATTTTTTAAATTTGTGACTTAGTTAATATTTGAAATGAGTAAATTTCAAAAGAAAATGAGTAAAACATAAGAACATCACATAAAGAGGTTGAAAAATATAAATAAATTTATTTACTCATTTAAGTCAACCCACCACAACCATTTACATCTAACATACATACAATCATACCAAGATCATGACACAAGCAATTATTATTTATCTAAATATTATGGATATAATCATGATACAAGCCAAATACAATACTCATATCGTCGTCCTCATATTTATCATTTTTCTTTACATGAAAAATTACAAATTAACATTATCTTCTTTAACATGTCACTAAGGACATTTAACAAGTTCTTACCTACTCTTCCTCATCATGCTGAGTATGTATGTCCACAAAACCCTCATAGTAGGGGGTATAACTTTCATCTCTGAACAACCTCACATTATAAGTGCTCTCCAAGAAGCGCAAATAATCAGCATAAGGCATGTAATTTTGATATAGGTCTTCGCACATACGCTGATATTCTAAATATTGACGTGTTCCTTGGCGTACTATTGTAGGTCCTGGTGGTGGAACGATTAGAATTTACATATAAGAACCATCATGACCATATTGGTATTCAGAGGCATAATAGCCACCATATCCATGATGTTATCCATATGGATCCAATTGTGTATGTCTTGAAAAAAAACTGTGACCCTCAATAACAACCTCAGATGTTGTGCCGTCCTGTGTGCTCAATCTCTCAAAATCGGATTCAATCCCTTGATAGCTACTACTGTCCACAGGACCTATCTGTCACCCTTTCTCATCTGCTTGATACCTTTTTGAATAGCTTAGTGGAGCACCGTGATCTCGACCATCTTGGGTAGCATACGTGAACTCAGACTCCAATGAAAAGCGCATGCTACCACCACCACCACCACCACCACTGCCGCCTGTAGCAGATGGAGAAGAATGATTTGACGTAATTAACTCATAAACCAGCTGACCCGAAGATCCCAGAAAATGCTTGACGTAATTAACCCATAAACTAGCTGGCCCGAAGATCCTCTTGTAAACCCATTCAAATAATGTCCATTTGTGTTGAAATTTTAGATATAATCTAATGTAATGGTTTTACAAATTATGGTGATTTTATTTTAATTTTTAAAATTTATTTTACACTGGGTGAAAAATCGCCCGGAAAATAGTTGCGTCGGCTTAATATCAAAATCCGTACGTCAACAATTCCGGATATTTACATTTCTGATATCACCACATTTTTCTGAAAATTATGGTATTCTCAGATTTTATTTTTCTTACAATTTTTCGGTGTCGCCATGTCGGAGCGCGCACTTCTGAGTATGACACTGGACTATCATTTATTAATGCTAATTAATCTCAGATATTAATAAAATTACTATAATTTGTATCATCTCTTAATTAGTTCATGTTTGAAATTTTATCTCAATTAGACACTAATTAGACCTCTTAAGTGCACAGAGAGTTTGTCGCGGTACGATGAACTCTCTGTGCGCATATTTCAACGGGACGACATTTGATTTTGAAAATAAAAGTCAAATATGAAGTCATCATAATTACTAAAAAAATATACTGATTCTAAAAATATAAATATCATGAGTTATTGATGCATAGATATTGAGATTAAGTCGACCTAATATTTTTTGGGACAGTTTTTATTTGACAAAAAAATAATTTAAAAAATTAAACTAAAATTACTAAAATTTGTATCACCTATTAATTAGCTTATGTTTGAAATTTCATCTCAATTAGATACCATTAGATCCCTTAGATGTTGAGATTAAGTCAATTTACTGATTTTTAGGATAATTTTTACTTGAGAAAAAATAATTTAAAAAATATAATAAAATTACTATAATTTGTATCATCTCTTAATTAATTTATTTTTAAATTTTTATTTTGATTAGACATCATTTTGATCACTTAAATACACCGAATACAAAAGAAGTATGAAAAAAAAAATCAAAGGGCTCGCACGGTACGGGTCGACCGTGCCGCCGCGAACCGCGGCAAACCCTGAGCCAACCAGAACCAGAACTGGAGCGTTTTTTTCCAGGCTTTTTCATCCAAAATATTATTATTATTATTCTATTTCTATTCACACATATATTACAGACTATTTATTTTTTCCTGGTGATATGCATATAAATGCGAATGTAGGGTGATAAAGCTGCACATTTTAATTTAAAAAAAAAATCATACAAAAATATGTTGTTTCGCTGTAGAACTTATATAGTTAAAATAAAAATTACAGATTCATCAACTTATGTTTGCGCTTAGAGGTTATCAATAAAATATTTATTGTATGCAAAAGGAACACAGACTATTTTTTTGACAACTTGAATGCAAAATAGAAATAAAAATCAAGGCATAAATATATACATTGACTGTCAATGAAAGTTGAACAAACAAAACTACGTTGTTTTAAATGCAATATTAGATAAATGTGAATCGTTAAATTCGACAAAAAAAAAGTCTACGTTGCACACGATATGTTTGTTCATTTCAAATTTCCAACAAAGCTTTCATCACGTTTCGCATATCGGAATTGCATACTACTCTTCAGCACAACATATGCTTGCTCACGTAAAAGTACTTACAGAGATAAACACTAATATCCGATACAACAGATGCACTTACAAAATACTGATCACAATTTTAAGATGTTTCGGTGGCACATTTAGAATTTTAGGCTCCTATAAAGTCATACGCACATTTTGCATCACACTGATCTAAATTCTTTTACTGGACGATATCATCATTTCTTCTTATTTTAAATATCAGTACTTAATATTCTTTCTAGATTATTTCTATAATTTAATGAAACCATGCCCGAATTACAAATTTTGACGTGGGAGAAAAAAAATATATAATGTGATAATTGTAATAAGCATCAAAACAAATCAATTTTGAGGCAAGTTGATGTTTTTTTCTTTAAAAAATGAGGAACGCCAAATACTTGGATATTTGTACATTTTTTTTTATTACATAGCACAGTGACTAAAACTACTAAGAAAAATCCACTCTACTCGGAACCTCCGGTATCGATCTTAAGGTCCCTCCCTCGTCCAACCCCGGTATTCACTATGTTATAAACACGAGATATTAGTACATGTGCCGCAAATACTCAAGATATTTGTACATTTTTTTGGTTGTCCATTAGGAGAAATCCGCCCTACTTCAGTATCGATCTCGGGGCCCCGTATCCACTGCACCACAAATGCAAGATAGTTGTGCATGTTGGTCATCGCAATGAAGATTTTTTTTTTTTTTGGTCTGGAAATTCCTAACTACTAAACTATCCGGCCTACTGAACTAGTACTCTCCTTTTCCTTTTTCCTCTGTAAACCTGGTCTCAAGTGAAATGTGATCTTTGGTGACTCCGATGATATATATGGAAAAAGCCAAATCAACCGAACTAGTCAACTATGATTGGGACAATAATATGTGATCTATAATGTGTTCCATATTTTTCACAAAAAGGAGGTATTGAGAGAGGAAAGTAATGCAGATGATTTCATGGCCGCTATGACATCAACCACCCGTGATTAGGCTATAACCTATATATTAGTAGGAATCCAGGATCAAGGTGCTGGCTCTTCCTTCTCGACTGTAAGTTTCATAACCGAGTATGCGTTCTTTTCCCCTCCGCGTGATACTTGCAAACATTGTTTTTACAAGCAGCGACGAGCTTCCCAAAACAATTAAGACACTAAATTCTCGTGATGTATGCGAAGTTGAAAAAATACCGTATGAACACTTTCCAACCGAAGTCAGCTGGTCAGCAGAGCGTCTCCCCGGAGGAGCCTCCGCTGAAAAGGTCAACGAGTTCGTTGGAATAGTTTCCTCTTCCTCATGCTTGTTCACTACTCCCTCTCAAGCTCTTCCTGAAGGCACTGCTGCTCGTCACTAGCAGGTGGGAGCCTCCTACAAGCAAGAATAATGGCAATGATTTCAACAACAGGTGATCGGAGTCACTGTTCTTTCCTTATCATTATTTGGCTTTTTTAACTGTTCCTTTTTGTCATCTTGTGGTTTATATCTTCCAACTACCTTGAACCGGGCTGTTGGCCAACCTGTAGCTTTCCCTGTGCGCCACCACTTCCATTGTATCCCCACTTCTACTTCCTCTGTTAGTCTGTTTCTTCCCAGTTCAATTAATGTCATACCTAGTGGTCGAGCTAGACATGTTATATTCAAGTCCACTCCCTGGTTGAGTTATGGCACAAGAACTGTCGTTGGAGCCAAATGAAGAAGTTCTACAGAGGTTTAAAAAGATGATGACTGAAGAACCATAAGGCCCAATCACTCTTGATCATAGCGATACAGATGGCAATGAATGTTGGAAGCTGAATCTGATATTCAACGTACACACAAATAAAGAGGTGAGACCAGCAGGGCTCAAAAAGTGGATAGGCAAACTATGGAATCCAAAAGGTGAGTGGAAATTTCTAAACTATCACACGGATACCTTTATTGTGAGATTCAGTGCCCCCGAAGATGTTGATAAAGCTTGTCGAAGGACAGAGATCTATAACAATGATGTTTTTCTCATAGAAAGAGGAAGTGATGCGGGACGACTGACGCACGTGGACTCAAACTAATTCAAATGTGATTTCAGCAATGAACAATTTAAGTTTATGGTTTTCGCATGCCTTCCATAGGATTAACAAGAAGATAAATTACGTAAAATAACAAGAAACTAGTCGTTTGAGTCGTCCATCGCAGCAAAGAAACGTTACGGATCGATGGTAGTAAGAACTACCGATAGTCTAGGATAATAGCAACACGTTCAAATATCGCAAATTTAATAGTTGTACAGGTAGGTTCTCACGTCGCACAACCAGCAATGATTTTTTTATGCTTTTAAAAATGGCTAGTCAACCTATTCTCTCATGCACGGGAACAAATACGTCATATAATAACCAGCAAGTTTGGGACGATCCTATAGCAACTTACTGACCCGTTGAAGAACGGGGTTCCGTACCGGGGACGACAGTAGGCGACACGGGTTGGCGGCTGCTGCTACTGGCTCCTGGCTCGCCCAATGACAGTCCAATAAATGCAGTGATCACCGGATCCACGAGACGAATACGAGGGGGTGAGACCGCCGGCCTTCGTGGATGCTGGCGAGAGGTGTTCTCGGTCGCCTCAGCAATGCAAACTCGTGAGGTAAAAATGGCGGGTATAGATTCAGTGGCGGATTGACGTTAAAATCTTCTGCTCCTGAAACATTCATCTGTAAGCCGAACTACGTCTACTAGTCACTGTGCGGACTGGTGAAGGAACAACACGGCGTCCACGCGCAGGCAAGCTTCTAGGCGACTCTGGAGGGTCGTAGAGGATCGCACAAGTGGAGGGGGGCAGAGTACTGGCGCGGGGTGTACAGTGGGGGTCGGGGAACACGACCACGGCGGGTGGCTTCCCGGCACGCCCGGGGTGGCAGCGGCTACAGGGGGGTGGAGACGCGAGACTGGCAGGGGGCCTTGCGATGGCTGGCGGGGCTGCTGGCCACGCGCAGGAGGCGCGACCCCGAAAGCAGGGAGGAGGGGGACGCGGTTGGCCGCGCGAGGTGCTGCCTGGATGTGGGAGCGGCGGGCTCCAGGCGACTGGGGAAATGCGCAGGGGGGGGGCTCACGACCGTGGCTGGCGCGAGGGTGGGCGGTGATGGTGCGGGTGATCAACAAAATGGGCAAAACAGGGTTCCGGACAGAGAGAGAGAAAGAGAGAACTGAGAGAGAGATCGAGAGAGGAAGAGAGGGTGGGACTGGCAAGGAAGAAGACAGGGAAGAGAAGAATGGGGCGGTGGGGCTTCTCACCCTCCCTTCACGGGATCCCTTGGCATACCATCGCACAGAAGCTTCTGCAACTCAGAAAACTGTCTCCTTCCTCTTGGCAACTGTTCATTCGATTCAAACATCCAACTGTTCATCATCTCCCTCGTGGGAGAAAACAGGTACATATATATAGCCTCTCTAAAGGCCAAAAGACATCTAAAATAAAAGACCAAAATAACCCTACAACCAGAAAACACAGAAATAACAGAAATAAAAGACCACATAATGGGCCCTAAATGGGCCAGTCCACAATAAACAAATACTAAGATGTCTCAAATCTCCACCACTGTCTCGTCAAGCCACAAGGACATCGGTCGAGCAGTCCGACGACGACGGTAGACCAAAGCTGGGTCGAACCGGTCCCGCGCACGTGTGTCCCCACCAATTCCCCCCGGCTGGGAGGAACTCGACCCCGTCACTCGCAGTCGCTCTGGTACCTCTCAAGCAAGTCTGGGTCCAGTCGCTGGAGCTCCTCGCGTGTAACCCACGTGTCCTCGATCGATGGCCTCCCTCTCCAACGGATCAAGTAGCGTTGATAGGCTCCATCCCTAGATGTAATAACTAGCTCGTCTAGTATATGATCAATTTGTTCTCGCCGTGCAGTAACTGGGGCTGGAGGTGGGCGCTCAGGTGTAGTGTCACTCTCAAGGGGGATAGAAGGCTCGAACGGATCACTGGGTATCATTGCTGGATCCCGATAAGCTACTAAATCAGCAACATTGAACGTAGAGCTAATACCATAGTCAGGAGGTAGGTCTACCACATACGCATTCGATCCGACACGCTTCAATACTTGAAATGGACCTGCTCCTCGGGCTTGTAGTTTCTTCACGGCTCCCGAAGGAAACCGTTCAGGCCTAACCCTGATCATTACGTATTCTCCTTCCTGAAATTCCTGTGGTCGTCGACGTGCATCTGCCATTTTCTTATAATGTTCATTGCTGATTTCAATACGATGTCTAATGTTTTCATGCAGACTCCTAATATGTTCAGCTAAAGACTCGGCAGATTCTGACACACGGGCTTGACTGGGTAAAGGAATCAGGTCTAAAGGTCCTCTAGGCCTATAACCAGTGACAATCTCGAATGGACTCTTGCCTGTAGACCTATTGACAGAATTATTATATGCAAATTCGGCATGAGACAAGACCTGATCCCAACCACACTCATGCTCTCTCACTAGACAGCGCAACAAATCTCCCAGACTCCTATTGACTACCTCGGTTTGACCGTCGGTCTGGGGATGGTAAGCAGTAGAGAATTTGAGCTTGGTGCCCAAAAGATGCCATAAGGTCTTCCAAAAATAACTGACAAAACGTACATCCCTGTCGGAGACAATAGTCTTGGGTAGTCCATACAAACGCACAACCTCCTCAAGAAATAAACGAGCTACCCGAGACGCATCCGAAGTTTTCGAACAGGGAATAAAATGAGCCATTTTGGAAAACCGGTCGACAACGACCATGACCGAATCATTCTTTCGAACCGTTCGTGGCAATCCCAAGACAAAGTCCATGCTAACGTCTTGCCACGGACAATCCGGGACAGGAAGAGGAGTATACAATCCAGTATTTTGTTTCTTCTACTTGGCTAGGGCGCATGTACGACATCGTGCTACAATATGCGCCACATCACGTTTCAAACTGGGCCAGAAGAAACGATGCTAAACCAATTCAATGGTTTTATTACGACCGAAGTGACCAGCTAAGCCTCCGGCGTGCAACTCCCAAACCAAAAAGTCGCGGACAGAGGTCCGCGGGACGCACAACCGATCACCTCGAAAAAGGTAGCCCTCCTGAAGAATGTAGTCAGGATGATCTCTAGAGGGGCCATCTTGCAGAGCTAAGAAGGCTGGACCAAAATTGGGGCAATTGGGATACCCCTCACGAAGTTTCTCGAATTCGGTGACTTCAGCGCTAACCAAGGAGAGGAGGAAAGAACGACGGCTTAACGCATCAGCCACACGGTTCTCCACACCGGCCTTATGTTTAAGGACGAAGGTGTAGGCCTGAATGAACTCAACCCACCGACTATGCCTCAGGTTAAGCTTCTTCTGGGCATGGAGAAATCTAAGAGCCTCGTGGTCCGAAAACAATACAAATTCTTACGACAGTAGATAGTGTCTCCAATATCTCAGGGCTTGTACTACCGTATAGAATTCCTTGTCATAGGTGGAATATTTCAATTTAGCATCATTCAATTTCTCACTAAAGAAGGCGATTGGGTGGTCCTCTTGGCTTAATACTCCACCTATGCCGACTCCCGAAGCGTCACATGCTACTTCGAATACTTTGGAGAAGTCAGGTAATCGAAGGATAGGAGCTTGAGTCATGCGCTCCTTAATTTCCTGAAAGGCCTTAGCAGCGGCCTTAGACCAGATAAAGGCTCCCTTGCAAATGCAATCAGTGATTGGAGCCGTGATGGTGCTGAATCCCCGAATGAAATGACGGTAAAATGTCGCTAAGCCGTGAAAACTGCGCACATCATGCACTGTCTTCGGCTCAGGCCAATCAATAATTGCCTTGATCTTTTCGGGATCAGCGGAGACACCTTCACTCGAAACGATGAACCCTAAGAAGATTACTCGATCTGTCATAAAGTCGCACTTCTTGAGGTTCCCGTATAAGCTTTCCTGGCGCAACACTTGGCATACCTGGCGAAGGTGGTTTAGATGAGTGTCCTTGGAGTGGTTGAAAATGAGAATGTCATCAAAGTAAACTACGAGAAATTTTCCCATAAACGGCCTCAACACTTGGGTCATTAATCTCATGAAGGTACTTGGGGCATTAGATAGCCCGAATGGCATGACCAACCACTCATATAACCCATCCTTCGTCTTAAAAGCAGTTTTCCATTCATCTCCAGGTCGAACTCTGACCTGATGATAACCACTCTTCAAGTCTATCTTTGAGAAGATTGTGGCTCCCGCCATCATATCAAGCATGTCATCCAGACGGGGAATTGGAAAATGGTACTTCACTGTGATGCGGTTGATGGCTCTGCTGTCCACACACATTCTCCAAGTTCCATCCTTCTTTGGAGCCAATAGTGCGGGTACAGCACAGGGACTTAAACTCTCCCTAATGTAGCCCTTCTTAAGGAGCTCTTCAACCTGCCTCTGTAATTCCGCGAATTCAGCAGGACTCATGCGAAAATGTGGTAAGTTCGACAAAGTGGACCCCGGTACCAAATCTATAGCGTGCTGGATATCACGCATTGGTGGTAAACCATCGGGGAGGTCATCAGGGAAGACATCTGAGAACTCCTCTAGGAGAGAGATGACCTCAGGGGTATGCTTACTCAAGGTCTCACTTTCAGTGGGCCGAACCATAAGAGCGCAGAGGCACTTAAACTGCTCAAGCTCCTGGTCAAATTCTTGGGCACTAATCAACTGAAGGGTCACAACGGGTGGAGTCCCAAGAATAGATGTCGCAGCAGTAGTGTTGCTACCAGAGGAGATGCTACCACTTGGGACGGGATTAGCATCTTTCCGATGAGAACTAGTGCCTTTTGGGGTAGGAGAAGGAGAAGATAAGGCACTAGAAGAAGCATGGGCTGAAGAACGAGGTAGCCCAGTAGAAGAAGACCTCGCAGGAGAAGGGACACTGGGAGTAGTGGTCCCTCGCGGGGTAGGGGGTAAAGGACGGGATGGCTGTAGCGTAATGCGTACGCCATTATGGGAGAATGCCCAAACATTGGACCGACCATAGAGAGTAGCATCCACATCAAAAATCCAGGGCCTACCCAAAATGATACTCCCAACCTCCATAGGTAGAACATCGCACCAAACCTTCTCCGCATAAGGTGGGAAGGAAACTGGAACGTGGCACTTTGTTCGAATGGGAATGGAGGTGGAGTTCACCCAAGAGACAAGATAGGGTCGGGGGCGATCAACCGTTGTCAACCCAAGGTCCGAAATGGCCTGAGGTGAGATAGCGTTAATGCATCTCCCACTGTCAATGATAACTTTACACACCTTGCCATCTAGGCGAAAGAAGGTGTGAAAGATGGAAGTACGGAGCCAATCATCATGTCCTCTAGGCTATGCTAGGTTACAACGCACAACCCCAAGTTCACCTCCATGGGGAAGGTCTTCAGTGTTGTCATAATGGAGGGGCTCTTCTTGAACATGATCAACTATCTCCTCCTCGAATTGATATTGCTCGGCCATATCAACTCCAGCTTCATAAGTGACATGCTGCTCGAGTGGGGCATCCTCAGAAATGGTGCCCGTCACCACTAGAGTCTTGGATGGACATTGAGCTGCAAAATGACCAAGTCCCTGACATTTATAGCATCGATCACGGGAACCAACACCCCGAGATGATTCCCCCATGATTGGAGTCTTTCCCTTATCCTCCCGTTTGAACGATGGAGTACCCTGAGGGGGACGGGTACTAGAAGGAGGAACAGGTAGGGCTGTAGTAGAGTCCCCAGGAGGTGGAAATCGGGGACGAGGAGGTGGACCCTGACGTGCAGGCTCCACAGGCCTAACCAATGGACCTCGCTGAGGAACTCCAGGCGCCATACGCTGATCAGTCGGATGCGAGTATGTCGGCCTAACCTGAGGTAAGGAGTCCGTCCTAGGCTCGAATTGCTCCAATTCACGCACAACCTGGTAAGCATACTCAATGGTAATGACGTGTTGACGGAACAACTCATGCTGATATATTGGGCGAAGGCCCTTCCAAAAGCGGGATAGGGTTACCGCGCTTTCCTCGCGGGCTCCACACCTCATTAGGTACTCATCAAACTCGGTAATATACTCGATAACAGAACGATTACCCTGAAAGATGTTTTGCCAACGATCAATGAGACGCTGACGAAAGGATGCAGGAAGGTACTTCTCACGAAGTTTGATTTTCATTTCTTCCCATGATTCAATGGGATCCTGCCCTCTCTGCTCAAGGAGGGTCTCGACATTCATCCAGTAAGTCTGAGCTTGACCTGTTAATTTCATCATGGCGAAACGAGCTCGACGAGCATCAGACATACCCATCCAATCAAAATAGCGGTTCATGCTCGCTTCCCAATCAAGATAGACTTTTGGATCCAAAGATCCATCAAATGTGGGTGCGTCGGCACGAACAACTCTCCGGTCATCCTGGTCCCCGTGGAAAGGTTGGGGTCTCCATCCTTCTTCAAAATCCTCTTGACCATCACGATGTCTCGGGTATCGGTGATATCGTTGATCAAAACGAAGATCACCACGCTCTTCTCGCTCTCTCGGGTACTCATACCTCCGAGGTGCATTCCCAAAGTCATCCTGACCTCTAGGATATTGGTCTCTCCTCGGGTCATGCTTAGGATTCGCACGACCGCCATGAATAAATAGACCAACCTGATCCCTCGGGAAACGTGGAGGTCTCCGATCACCCTCCCACTCAAGCTCATACTGTCTATCAAGTCTCCTACGTGGGTGGGCAATGGGTCTAGGGATGTCCTCTACCTCGTCAAAAGATTCAATCTCAAGGTCATCTTCCGCCTCTGGGCGGGCAACAGCTCGGTCTACTCTAGGGGGATTTAATGGGGCAAGAGGACGGACAGGTTCAGGAACTGCATTGGTAGGGAGTCCCTCTAGTGCAGCTATTCGACCTGCTATACCTTGGACTGTACGTCCCGACTTGGTGAACCCACTTTCCATACGTTGCTCGAGCTGATCCAGACGAAGCATAATTTGATCAAGTCTCTGAGCGACATTAGGTGCCCCAGGGGGCATTTGCATGAGAACCAAACATTGTTGACGAGATGTGATACTCAACACCACTACGGGTGGGCATGAACTAGTGGACTCTCCTAGATGTGTAACCCATTTAATGAACTTGATGCATGAGTTTAATGAACACAACAGACACAGAGTAACAATCCTAGACAGTCTAAAACCATGCTCTGATACCAAAATTGATGCGGGACGACTGACGCACGTGGACTCAAACTAATTCAAATGTGATTTCAGCAATGAACAATTTAAGTTTATGGTTTTCGCATGCCTTCCACAGGATTAACAAGAAGATAAATTACGTAAAATAACAAGAAACTAGTCGTTTGAGTCGTCCATCGCAGCAAAGAAACGTTACGGATCGATGGTAGTGAGAACTACCGATAGTCTAGGATAATAGCAACACGTTCAAATATCGCAAATTTAATAGTTGTACAGGTAGGTTCTCACGTCGCACAACCAGCAATGATTTTTTTATGCTTTTAAAAATGGCTAGTCAACCTATTCTCTCATGCACGGGAACAAATACGTCATATAATAACCAACAAGTTTGGGACGATCCTATAGCAACTTACTGACCCGTTGAAGAACGGGGTTCCGTACCGGGGACGACAGTAGGCGACACGGGTTGGCGGCTGCTGCTACTGGCTCCTGGCTTGCCCAATGACAGTCCAATAAATGCAGTGATCACCGGATCCACGAGACGAATACGAGGGGGTGAGACCGCCGGCCTTCGTGGATGCTGGCGAGGAGGTGTTCTCAGTTGCCTCGGCAATGCAAACTCGTGAGGTAAAAATGGCGGGTATAGATTCAGTGGCGGATTGACGTTAAAATCTTCTGCTCCTGAAACATTCATCTGTAAGCCGAACTACGTCTACTGGTCACTGTGCGGACTAGTGAAGGAACAACACGGCGTCCACGCGCAGGCAAGCTTCTAGGCGACTCTGGAGGGTCGTAGAGGATCGCACAAGTGGAGGGGGGCAGAGTACTGGCGCGGGGTGTACAGTGGGGGTCGGGGAACACGACCACGGTGTGTGGCTTCCTGGCACGCCCGGGGTGGCAGCGGCTACACAGGGGTGGAGACGCGAGACTGGCGGGGGGCCTTGCGACGGCTGGCGGGGCTGCTGGCCACGCGCAGGAGGAGCGACCGGGAACGGGGTGGCAGCGGCTCGGAAGCAGGGAGGAGGGGGACGCGGTTGGCCGCGCGAGGTGCTGCCTGGATGTGGGAGCGGCGGGCTCCAAGCGACTGGGGAAATGCGCAGGGGGGGGCTCACGACCGTGGCTGGCGCGAGGGTGGGCGGTGATGGCGCGGGTGATCAACAAAATGGGCAAAACAGGGTTCCGGACAGAGAGAGAGAAAGAGAGAACTGAGAGAGAGATCGCGAGAGGAAGAGAGGGTGGGACTGGCGAGGAAGAAGACAGGGAAGAGAAGAATGGGGCGGTGGGGCTTCTCACCCTCCCTTCACGGGATCCCTTAGCATACCATCGCACAGAAGCTTCTGCAACTCAGAAAACTGTCTCCTTTCTCTTGGCAACTGTTCATTCGATTCAAACATCCAACTGTTCATCATCTCCCTCGTGGGAGAAAACAGGTACATATATATAGCCTCTCTAAAGGCCAAAAGACATCTAAAATAAAAAGACCAAAATAACCCTACAACCAGAAAACACAGAAATAACAGAAATAAAAGACCACATTATGGGCCCTAAATGGGCCAGTCCACAATAAACAAATACTAAGATGTCTCAAATCTCCACCACTGTCTCGTCAAGCCACAAGGACATCGGTCGAGCAGTCCGACGACGACGGTAGACCAAAGCTGGGTCGAACCGGTCCCGCGCACGTGTGTCCCCACCAATTCCCCCCGGCTGGGAGGAACTCGACCCCGTCACTCGCAGTCGCTCTGGTACCTCTCAAGCAAGTCTGGGTCCAGTCGCTGGAGCTCCTCGCGTGTAACCCACGTGTCCTCGATCGATGGCCTCCCTCTCCAACGGATCAAGTAGCGCTGATAGGCTCCATCCCTAGATGTAATAACTTGCTCGTCTAGTATATGATCAATCTGTTCTCGCCGTGCAGTAACTGGGGCTGGAGGTGGGTGCTCAGGTGTAGTGTCACTCTCAAGGGGGATAGAAGGCTCGAACGGATCACTGGGTATCATTGCTGGATCCCGATAAGCTACTAAATCAGCAACATTGAACGTAGAGCTAATACCATAGTCAGGAGGTAGGTCTATCACATACGCATTCGATCCGACACGCTTCAATACTTGAAATGGACCTGCTCCTCGGGCTTGTAGTTTCTTCACGGCTCCCGAAGGAAACCGTTCAGGCCTAACCCTGATCATTACGTATTCTCCTTCCTGAAATTCCTGTGGTCGTCGACGTGCATCTGCCATTTTCTTATAATGTTCATTGCTGATTTCAATACGATGTCTAATGTTTTCATGCAGACTCCTAATATGTTCAGCTAAAGACTCGGCAGATTCTGACACACGGGCTTGACTGGGTAAAGGAATCAGGTCTAAAGGTCCTCTAGGCCTATAACCAGTGACAATCTCGAATGGACTCTTGCCTGTAGACCTATTGACAGAATTATTATATGCAAATTCGGCATGAGACAAGACCTGATCCCAACCACGCTCATGCTCTCTCACTAGACAGCGCAACAAATCTCCCAGACTCCTATTGACTACCTCGGTTTGACCGTCGGTCTGGGGATGGTAAGCAGTAGAGAATTTGAGCTTGGTGCCCAAAAGATGCCTTGGGAGACAATAGTGACCTGCTTAAGGAAGCTCCAGACAGTGTAGTTATGACAACACACCAATTGACAGAGGGAGGCAAAAATGACAAGGAGGCAGACAAAACGTGCATGGAAAGCATTGGGTCGGATGTCAACTTGGTCAAATGTAGTACTCCCCTAGATCAGGTCAATACCCAGTAGGTAAACAAGCTTCTACCACACAAAATACCCAACCGTTGACTCAGGCTGAGAATAGTACAATCTGTCATCTAGAGAAAAGATGCCTCTTGCCTCTGTCCATAGACAACATGCCAATTACTTCTCAAAGTGGGTTTAGTCATCAATGCATGAAATGGACACTCAACTACCCCATTGTGCCACCAATCAAAATCTAATTAATGTTCCCATTCAAGTTAGCTCTGGACTCTCCAATATGGCTATTGATTCTGTCAAAAGAAAGCTCTCTTGGCAATCCCCGAATACATTTAAAAGGCTGAAGATTGATCATAATCCAGGATTAGTAATTGAGATCCCACATGAACTCAAAGAACCCAGCCCCCAGCCCAGCAATAAGATCGGGAATTTGAAGGATATGGCCAAAGCAAGTTCTGCAAGAAAAAGAATTGTTTATGGGCGACCTTTAAACAAACTCAGGGCATCCTACAGTCCAAAAAGGTAGAGGTAGCCGGTCTTGATGGGGCCCAGCCTTCAACATGAAACTGCTTTCCTAGAATTGTAGAGGTTTGAGTGGGGCCTCTACAATGGGCTTTATTGATCAGTTAACCCACTCACTAAACACTGGCATCTGTTTTCTGTCTGAAACCAAAAGTAAAACTCAGCATGTTGAAAAGTTTTTGTCAATCAGAAATATTAACTCATATCACATTGAAGATGCTCATGTTAAGGTTGGAGGGTTATGTGTTTGGTGGAAGGATGATGTAGACATTACTATAAATAGGTCTGATCCTAATTGGATTGTGTTGGCAGTCAATGGTAATAGCAATGGTAAAGAATGGTATATTGTTTGTGTTTATGGCCCCACCAAAGCAACAAAAAGAAATGAGTTGTGAAATGACATCTATAATCACGTGAGGCAGATTCAGTCTCTTTTTATTGTAATGGGAGATTTTAACAGTCACTAAACAGAAGGAGAAAGAGGGAGGAGCTAGAATCCGGCATCAAGTCATTGATCCTTTTAATAATTTCATATGCAGAATGGGTTTCATTGATATTGGTTTCCAATGATTTACTTGGTCAAATAGAAGATCAACTAAATTTCACATAAGGGAGTGACTAGACAGATTTCTGGTTAATGGGGAATGGAGATACATATTTCTTAATGTTATTGTGCATCACCTTCCTAGGTTGTTTAGTTATCACAGTCCTATTCTGCTTGATGGTATTGGTTTCAGAAGGAATCGAAGGACTATCTTCAGAATGGAGGACATCTGGTTCACCAAACCAATGTTTAAGGATGTAATTAAATCCAGCTGGAAACATGGTACTTCTTTGCTGACAAATTATGGGGATAAGATTAATAATTTGCAAAGACAAATTAAGAATTGGAAGAAAAAAATATTATCCCAATCCACAGTGGCGCATTCAAGACATTAAACACCAACTAGAATGGATTAGTAAGCAACCCATCTCAGAAGATTGGATCAGGGAAGAAATAAAACTGAGTAGTGAACTGGAGGATCTACTCAATCAAGAAGATATCTTCTGGAAGCAAAGGGCTAAGGTTGATTGGTTTAAAGAGGGTGACAGAAGTACAAAATTCTATCACATCAGTGCAACTAATAGGAGAAGTGCCAACTATATCTCTGGAATTCAGCTGCCTTATGGGGAGTGGATAGGTAATAGAGATGTTAAGGCTCAATTCTTTCAAAATTTTCCAAAACCTTTACAATTCTTCTCATCCATCCCAAATACCCCCAGATTTCAAACTTAGGAATAGGACCATTGCCAAGTCTGATAATGATATGATATGTCAAATCCCCTCTCTTAGAGAAATTGAGGAAGTGGTGTTCTCTCTCCCTTTACACAAATCTCCTGGCCCTGATGGCCTCACTGCTCAATTTCTTCATTGCCATTGGAACATTGTCAAGAAGGATATTGACCTTGTTATAAACTTTTTCCGTACTGGGTGGCTTCCTGCTGGGATAAATCACACTCTAATTACTCTTGTTCCTAAGGGTCATAATGTCAATAAAGTCTCTAATTTCAGACCCATCGGTCTTAGCAACACCTGTTATAGAATCATTGCCAAAATTATTGCTAACAGAATTAAACCTCTGCTAAAGGAGTGTATTTCATACAACTAAGGTACTTTCACTCTGAGGAGACAAATTATAGATTGTATTGTCACTGTTCAAGATTTGTTCCACACCATGCATATCAAAGGGGGAAAAACTGGTGTATTTGGTCTCAATTGATCACTCAACAGCTTATGGCAGGCTTGCATGGTCATTTATTTAGAGCATGTTGGAGAAACATGGATTTTCCCATAAAAGCCTAAATTTGATCATGAATTGCATCACTACTTTAACTTATTCTATAAATTTTAATAGTGAAACTGTTGGATGCATTAGACAATCCAGAGGTACTAGGCAAGAATGCCCTCTGTCTCTAGATATATTTATCCTTTCTATGGAAGCCCTCTCTTGTCTATTTGCCTATGGAGTGGATGCAAGGAGCTACACAGGTTACAAGTTGAATCCCCAAGCCCCAATGGCTACTCATATTCTGTATGCTGATGATATAATGATTTTTGGAAGGGTAATTGAGCAAGAATTGATGGCTATGAAGAAAACAATTATGAAATTCACCAGTTGGTCAGGCCAAGAAATTAATGCACAGAAATCAGGCATCCTTTTTAGTAGAAATATATCAAGGGTTCTTCAGAGCCATCTTCGGAAAACCTCTGGTTTTGGAATTATGGATCACAACACCCTATATTTGGGTACACCTCTACTCATTGGGGGGAAAAAAAAGCAGCTCAATTTCCTTGAGAATAAATGCAGGAGGAGAATGAATCAGTGGAAAGCAAATATCCTGACCTCTGCAGGAATGCTGTCCTTATAAAATCTATTTTAGGTGCTGTTGAACCCCAAAAGTTTGCAATGGATATCCATAAAGGAATGCCAGAAGATATTTATATTGATCCAATGGTTACTTAGGTAATATTGGGTCCAAGTCTTTTTCAAGTTAAGAAAAGGACTTGTTATGAAAACCAACATTAATTCCTTCAATGAAGTACAAGTTTGGGAAGAGCAATGCTTCGAAGAAGAAGATAAGTTTTAAAGAGTCTTCAACAACATCCGGTCAACAAGACCAAAGGTTCGAGGAAGATTACAACTCCAAAGAAATCACTTGCAAGGAGAAGCACCAAGCACTTGCAAAAATCCAAATTCAAGCACTTCGTCGTCCGGAGATCTTCAAGAAATGAATGAATCTTCACGGCATCAAAACACCCCCCGGCAAGGCCAAGGGGGGGAGTCCAGATATCGGCAGGCCAGAAATTCTGTGGAAACTCCACAAATCAATGGAGGTCTTGCCCTCGGCCGTGCCAAAGGTGTTCCAACGAGCATTAAATCGCTCCATGAATGCTTGAAGCAGCCCTGTGTGACAGGGATAATCATACAAAGCCACAGATACAACGTCTCGAATTCCGGATAGACTCAGGAGTTTGCCGTAATGATGTAAGACGCCCATTAACCATTCTGTGGCCCCAGTATGGAAAATATGGGAAGGTACACCGACCATTTGCCATACCAACTTGGCACAGTGCCGTCAATAATTTTGTCAAGAAGACAAGACTTGTCGTATCCATCGGCAGTTGTTGGAACGCGGAAATTTCTTTCTTTCGCGATCCATCTCTTTCGTCCTCGAGATGGATCTTTTGTGTTTGGGGCGTGCCAGACTGTTTGCGAGAAACAGACAAAGATTATTTTATGAGGAGTATTGGGTGCGGACCCTGATACCCTCGGATTTATTTTCCGCGTGCGCTCGCGTTCAGGGCGATTGGAGTGGTCGTGTACTGGACCGTTCCCCACCGACCGAAGTCGATGTTTTATTTACATCGAGTATAACACTCGAATACCTTCGGATGCGTAATGTTTGTTAAAAGACCGTATGCCGAAATTTAAAGAAGAAAAGGCAGATGACAAATGAATTTCCACAATTTTATTCAAGCATGCTCATGTCATTTATATTTATGACATGACGCTTACATTTACATGTACGCCTTTAGTGGGGTTTTGTACCTCCACTAGGCGTGTATGTAACAAGCCAAGTACATGGACGTCGACGACAGGGTGTATGTGCCTCCGTCGGACGTTTACACGATAGTGGGTACATGTGTGTTACCAGTGGGGTGTTTGTGCCTCCACAGATTAACATGCCTCAACGTGTGTCTTTTTTACGACACCGGAGGACTTAAGTACATGCCTCGACGTGCGTCGTTTTATGACGCCGGAGGATTTAAGTACATGCCTCGACGTACGTCGTTTTATGACGCCGGAGGACTTAAGTACATGCCTCGACGTGCGTCGTTTTATGACGCCGGAGGACTTAAGTACATGCCTCGACGTACGTCGTTTTATGACGCCGGAGGACTTAAGTACATGCCTCGACGTGCGTCGTTTTATGACGCCGGAGGACTTAAGTACATGCCTCGACGTACGTCGTTTTATGACGCCGGAGGACTTAAGTACCTGTGCTGAGAGTCATGTGACAACCTGTGGCGTGTCCCTGCGGACGTGGCGCAATGCAGCCCGAACGCCGAGGACGGAACACCAACGGGTGTCGGCACGTGCGGCCTACTTAAGCTCACGCACGGATCACGCTCGGACGGACTCGGGAGCTTGGGCCGGAGATGGCGCGTTTAGGCCGATTTTTTCCCCTCTTCTCTCTCTGCGTGTGTGTCCCTTCCTTTCAAATGGGGGTATGCCCCCCTATTTATAGGATTTGAGGGGGGCATACCGGCGGGGTACCCTCCCCGGCGGAGGTCTCCGGGCGCAGGCGTCGAGGCATGGGCGCGAACCGGCGGAATGCCCAGAGAGGGAGCGAACTGGCGGAGGGGGTCGCCAGTCAGGTACTTGACCGGCGCCCCTCTTGGCTAGCAGAGGGGGCCGCCAGTCAGGGACCTGACCGGCGGCCCTCCCTGCTGCGCAGGGGGCCGAACCGCGCGCCCCCCCTGCGCCGGGCAGGGGGCCGAACCGGCGGCCCCCCCTGCGCGGGCAGGGGGCCGAACCGGCGGCCCCCCCTGCTCGCGGCAGGGGGCCGAACCGGCGGCCCCCCCCTGCGCGGGGCAGGGGCCGAACCGGCGCCCCTGCCCGCGGGGCCCGCGGGGTCGAACCGGCGGCCCCCCCCTGCTCGCGGGGCCCGCGGGGGCTAACCGGCGCCCCCCCCTGCATGCGGGGGCCGAACCGGCGCCCCCCTTGGGGGGGTCGAACCGGCGGCCCCCCTCACTGGCGAGGGGGGTGACCGGCGGCCCCTCTTGGGGCCTCTCTGGCCCACCACCTATTTAAGGGTGGGGCTCACTCCATCCCCCGTCATTTTCCCCGTGATCTCCGGGAGGAAATTGGGAGAGAGCTCTGTGGGCCTCCCTTGGTTGTCGGTCGACGCTCGCGGACGTGCGCACGTGCACCGTTCGCGCTCCTTCGACCGTTCCACGTGCATTTGTCCTCGTTTTTGAGGGACACGTGCATTTGATCGTTCGGAACCCATCGGCTTCGGGCGCGACTCCGCACTCCTCCCCGGACGTGGATTTCTTGACATCCGGGGTACGTACTTTTCGTCGACGAAGGCTTCTCGGGCTTCTCGCTTCCGGGTCGCCGTGGTTTAGCGTGGATACTCGGACTTGTTGGTTTCTGACGTCCGAGCGGGGATCGGGAGTTTATTCCCGATTCTCTTAGGGCGTATCCGTCGCCCGGGTTTGTTTAGGCCCGATATTTTCGGGTTCAACAAATGCCCCCCACGGGATATCCGTCGGAGGCGAAGACGACGGCGGGTATCCCGTGGTGCCTTCGAGATGGATTCCTTTCCCCTCACGTTGCTCTTCCCCGTCCTTTCTGCAACGTTCTTTCGTCTGACGGTCGCATTATTTGTTTAACAGGGTCAGCTATGCCTCGCAAGGGTCGTGACAAGAGGGGCCAGGGCGGCAAGGCGCCGCGTCGTACGGAGAACGACGTCGAGCGGACGGACGATCCTATGCCGAGCTTTACTTTGTCTCCGGCCCGGGTGGAAGACCTGGACCGTCTCGAGAGCGGTGTCGGGCCGTGCGTCCGCGGTCCGCTGGAGGAGCCCTCGCCCGCCGAGGGCGCGGTGGACGTGAGTCGGATAGACCATAGCGGCTTGATCTACCGCTATCGGCGGGGAGCTGGCTACCCGAAGCATTTCCCATTGGACGAGCACCTCTTCCCGTTCGTCCAGCGTTTCGTGCCAGCCAACTGGGACGGTCCCATCGACCTCCTTGCTATTGAACGGGCTCAGCTGGAGCGGGCGATCCTGGCCGGTCGCGACAGCATGATGGGGACCTGCAGCTCGCATCACCCCAGCTTTCCCCTGGACCATGAGGCGCAGGCACACTTCCCCAGTACGGCTTTGCTGGGATTGTTTGCGCCCGAGCCGGCTCGCCGTGTGATGGAGCTGCAACTTTCCCAAGGTCTGTGGGAGGTGCAGGGGCTCCCCAAGACCGGCGTCACCTTCACCGGGCACGCTCTGCCACCCTCGGGCCGTGACTTTGTGCGGGATGGCTATGACCGGTCGTGCTTTCTAGACCGGATCTTGGGCGGAGGGGCCGCCAGTTGGTACGACCGGTGGTCAGTCGCTTCGTCGCACCGGTTCCGCTTTGGCGCAACAGAGTGGTTAATGGGCATTTTGTACCATTACCACAAGATGCTCGAGCGGGTAGGTCTTCTTGAAGCGGTTGTCGCCGCTCTCCACAGCTACCCTTGCAATGCTGGACTCCTGCAGGCCTTGGCGGAAAGGTTTAACCGGAGGTTTAACACCTTCGGCACTGCAGAGGGGGAGACCAGTCTTGACCTGTGGGCTCTGCACAGGATTTCCGGCCTTCCGATCTCCGGGCAGTTTTATGAGGAGGTTTGCTTGAGCGACCTGGACAGAGACCGGACCTCCGGTGCCGGCTCTTACTTCCTCTCCCACAGCTTTCGGTACCTGGTGCGGGTCTGGCGCGACTTAGCCAGGTGCGGGAGGAGCGACTGTCCCAGTGCTTCGAAAGGGACAGTGCGGGTTAGCTGTGACGCCTGGATCCGCTTTTTCTACAGCGGGCCCTTTTGCTTCTTCAAGGAATTCGCCGGCGACAACTATGACCCCGTAGCTTATCTGCAGTTGAGAGTGCACCTCGATGACGATGCCCGGTATCTTTACGCGCCTCGGGTGTTAACTGGAACCCGAGGCGGCTTCCGGACCGCACCCATCTGGCGGCCTATCTTGTCTACTGGCTGTGCACTTTTGCCCTCCCATTCGGGGAGGAGGGAAATATTAGGCCGGAGGCTATTTACCCGGCCTGCATCTTGGCCAGTGGTGTTCAGTTGGCTTTGGCTCCGGCGGCTCTGGCCAACATCTTCCGGGGTTTGGGCGAGCTTACTTCGAGCCCTTCTCCTCGCGACAAGAGTGTCACCTTGGCGACGCACTATCTGGGCGCCTGGGCCGGTCTTCTGCTGCCGGAGCTATGTTACAACATTAGTCTGGAGCGCCCCTCTCTGCCCCTCATTTTCATGTTCCGGAATCGGTCGGAACGAGAGCAGTCGAAGCAGTTGAGGGAGGCGCGCCGACGACTTTCCTTTGTACCGGCGGCCGGGCAGCCGGGGCTTGACCTCGCTTGTTGCTCGCTTGGTTTCAGGCCTTGGGTGGAAGAAGGCCAGGGGGGTCGTGTTTACCGCCTCCCCCACCATGCTGCGCCGGTTGCTAGGCTACGCAAGGACTGGCTTTGCTGCGTTCGCCCCAGCGTCTTGCTCTTCCGCAAGGGAGCTTCCTCTTCATGGAGCCGTACTTTCCGCACCGCTTTGCTCGGAACCTCGGGTACGACCAGGACGTCCGCCGAATGCCGATTTCATGCTGGCGACTCGGGCATATAAGGGCCCGGACCGTCACCTGGTGGCCTGCAGCTGGTGGTGTTATTTTCTCAGGCGAGACCCAGCTCCAGACTTCTTCATCCCCGAGTTGCAGTACGAGGGGCGAGTGAGCGTTTTGTATGCTCGATGGTGGTCCCGGCACGGCCAGGCATTTCGGGAGCGCGCCGACGATATCAAGAAGGCGGAGAGGGACTACTTGTCCCGGGCGGGCGCCCTTATTTCCACGATCGCGCCGACGTTCTTACAGAGGGAGTTCGCCGACATAGCCCAGAAGGTGACGACTGTGGGTCCCGCAGGGCCGTGGCACAGGCCGCTAGCACGGCGGACAGCGAGGCTTCCGCGGGGGCTTTGAAGCCTTTGTCGCGTCCGGAGAGCAGTTCGGCAGCTCCCAGGGTTCGCGGGGAATCGCCACTTGTCTACTTTTGGTGGCGTCACTTTCTGTTGGACTGCGGGTATCCCGTGGACGCGCCGCTCACCAGTCCCCTCCTCCCGAGTGACGCGGGTTTGGGAGCAACACCTTCAGCATTCCATCATCCGTGTTGGGCCGAGGGAGTACGTCAGCTGGATCGAGAGCGGCACCACTCTGCAGCATTTCTGGGATGCGATTGCCGAGGCAGGCGAAGCCGTGAAGGTCTCCTTCGACCAAGTGGTGCTTCGGCCGACATTTTGTGTGGCCCCTGACGGTACGTTGCCTCCCTCATTTGTGAGCTCGGCCCGCATCTCCTTGAACTTGTTGTTGCTGATTTGGGTCCCCCCCCCTTTTTTTTTCTTTGTTGGCCTGGGCAGAGAGCTTCATCCCCGAGAAGGACTTGCCGAAGCGCGACGCCCCGTCGGCCCGGAAGAGGCGCGCGAGCGGGGAGGCCGGTCCTTCGCAACCGGCGGCCCGAGGGAGGACCCCCGAGCCTTCTTCTCCGGCCGTGGCCGGTGGGTTTCCGCATCCCCTGTTTACCTCCTTCCCGCTTTGCTTTATTTCTTTGGGCGAGGGATTTTACGCGCCCTCTTTTTCTTCTTGCACAGGTGCCTCGGCCTCTGGGGGCGACGAATTGGCGGAGGATACTCCGCGGGAGGATGTGGATTACAATCCCACGTTCGACGGGACGCCTTCTCCTGAGGGGTAGGCATCCCCCTGGTAGCTTCCACCGAGCCAGGTAGGACGCGTGCCATCTTCTTAAATCGGCGTTACCCACCCCCCTTTTTTTTGCTCGGCCAGCATGGCACCCACACGTAGCTTACAAGTCTTTTCTTTCGTTTGTTTCCTCGCAGGGTACATTCCGGTGGAAGCTGCTGCCGCGGAGGGTGTTGAGCCCCTGGCGGGGATTGCGCCGATTGGAGACGCAGCATCCTCGTTGCAGGCCATACATGACCTGTTACTGTTCGGGTCAGAGGTGGAGTTACCCGGCTTTTCTGACCTTGCCCCAGGCATACTCGAGGGGGGTGGTCGGATGCAACCCCTTCATAGTGCGAGTAAGTGAGCCTTATTATTTTTTTTTTGTAAACCCACTTCTGCGCCCTTCTACTTTGCTTGTTTATGCAGCGAATGACTTCCGCTTTTTCTGCATTTCAGTGGCGGCCACCTCCGCGGCCGTGCTTCCCACCGTCTCCCCGCCGGAAGAGGGTGAGGTTGCCCGAGGGGTAGCCGGGGACGCTGACGGTGGGTATTTCTTCCACAGTAGCGAGCCCTCCCTTTCTATTTCTTCAGCCCGGCGCGTGGCGGGGCGAAAGGGGAAGCGAATGCCCTTGTGCTTACTGCTTGACTCCCCCTTTCTTGCAGATGGCGCCGAAATGGCAGCGGAGATGCTGGGGTTGAGCCCTCCGGAGGCTGTTCTTCCACCCGCAGTGGGTGTCCCGCGTCCCGTGGAGGGCCGGGGTGACGCTCCTTTGCCATCCGACACGCGGGGTAAGTGATCAGGGCCCCGAGCCTCTCATGTTCTTGGGCCCTCATTTTTCTTTATTTGTTGCGGCTGCGCCGCGTCCCTTCTGACCTTTCACCCGTTTTTCTTGTGCAGCGGTCGTCGGCAGCTTACCTCCTCCGTCTTCGAGCGGGGCACCGCTTGGGAGGCCCTCCCCATTCCCGGGGCATGGCATTTCTTGGCCTGACGCTATACAGAGGAGCCGGGCGCACGGGTCCGGGGGGATGCTCAACTTCTATATATCGTCGGCGCGGGCTGTCATGGAGGAGAGCAGCCCCCCATCCATTGACGCGGTGCGGGATTTCCTGGAGAGGAGTACGGTCTCCTACCATCTGATGGGCTGCCCCCGAGACCCTTGGATGGCCGCCGTGGACGCACTCTGGAGTGAGGTGGGGCAGAGGCACGAGGAGGCCGCTCGCCACAGGGCCCAAGAGCTCGCTGCGGAGGTTGCCTTGGCGGAGCAGAGGTATGAGGCTCTTTGCTCGCGACGAGGGGGCGCGGTCAGTCGTGCCGAGTCTTCGAGTGCCCGCCACGCCAGTTGTCATGCGGAGATTGTCGCCCTCCGACGGACGCTTGAGGAGGTTCATCGCGCATCGCTGAGCGCGAGGCCGCGTCTCTTGTGCTGGCCGAGGAGGCGGCAACGGCCAATGCGGAGGTGGACGCCGTGGAGCGGGAATGCGCGGAATCCCGGGCCGCACTCTCAGCTCTCCAGGCCAGTTTGGCGGACCTTCGGGGAGAAGGGGCTTTGTAGCTTTTCTCCTTCTTCTTCCCCCTCCTTTTTGCTTGTAGCCGATGTATATTTCACCAGCTACCCCGAGGGCTTGTCTCGGGCACCTTTGCCTTTTGGTCGAATGACAAACTTACGTTGCCGTCAATGCTTTTCTTTAACATTATCGCAACTTCCGTCTGCATTCAGGTGATCTCTCAAGGGCTCCACTTGGGACTCCTTCTTTTGGACGCCGTGTTTCTTGGCTTAACTTGTCCTGCGCTCTACCCAGTTTCTCGGACCGGTGAGCGTGAGAGATGTCTTTCGGACGTTTGCATTTCTGGCATTCCTCCAGATCTGATGCAACATTTTGGGTGCTGGGTGCCTTCTCGGGCTTTGTCCAGCGACTTCTTCCTTCGGGCGTCGTATTTCTTGGCTCGACTTGTCCCGCGCTCTACTCGTTTTCTCGGACCGGTTCGAGCGATGTCTTTTGGACTTGCATTTCTGGCATTCCTCCAGATCTGATGCAACATTTAGGTGCTGGGGCTGGCCTTCTCGGGGCTTTGTCTAGCGACCCAACTTCGATGATGATGATGATGTTTTTTTTTTCATCTCCCCTTTTTTTTTTTATATTACCATCCGAAGCGCCCTTTCGGGTTTTCACCGGGGATGGCCCCCTCTAGCTTTTCCGGCGCGCCCTTTCGGGTTTCACACCGAGGGGTTACCCATTTTTGCCTGAGGCGCCCTTTCGGGTTTTCACCTCAGCTGGGTTTGAGGCCTTTTTGCCCTTGAACATCCCTTTTTGGAGGATGATCAAGTCTGCCGGGACATCTCTATTTTAGTCCCTTTTTCTTTTCTTTTTTTTTTTTTCTTGTAGGGCCCGGAGCCGGACCTTGGGGCAATTGATCACGGATCTGCCATCTGGATTTAGCCTACCTTGCGGTTTGCTGGCTAAAGGTTTAGGGTTTGACCGACCACGGAGGTTTTGGTCAGGAGATAGCCTACCTTCTTGGGGTTTGCTGGCTAAGGGTTTTTAGGTTTGACCGACCGCGGAGGTTTTTGGTCAAGGGGATAGCCTACCTTCTTGGGGTTTTCTGGCTAAGGTTTTGGGTTTGCCTACCTTCTTGGGGTTTGCTGGCTAAGGATTTTAGGTTTGACCGACCGCGAGGTTTGTTGGTCAAAGGGATAGCCGACCTTCTTGGGTTTGCTGGCTAAGGGTTAGGTTAGCCTACCTTCTTGGGGTTTGCTGGCTAAGGATTTTAGGTTTGACCGACCCGCGGAGGTTTGTTGGTCAAAGAGGGATAGCCTACCTTCTTGGGGTTTGCTGGCTAAAGTTTTAGGGTTAGCCTACCTTCTCGGGTTTGCTGGCTAAGGGAAATGGCTTGATCCACCATTTCGGTTTACCTACCAAGGAGAATAGGGGCACAACCTAGCATTTGTTTACTGCCGCCGCGCGAAAGTGCCTTGGTAAGTAATGATTTGATTTTGACGATGATGATGATTTTTTTTTCACATTACTGACTCCTGCGCCCTTTCGGGTTTTCACAGAAGCCAGCCCCCTCTAGCTTTTCCAACGCGCCCTCTTCGGGTTTTCACGTTGAGGGGTTATCCATTTTTGCCTGAGGCGCCCTCTCGGGTTTTCACCTCAGCTGGATTTTAGGCATTTTTACCCTCGGACACCCCTTTTGGGGAGTGGCCGAGTCTGCCGGGACATCTCTATTTTTAGTCCCTTTTTCTTTTCTTCTTCTTTTTTTTTTTTTTTCTTTTTTTTTTTTTTTTTCTTTTTTTTTGTTTTGAAGTGGTGGGCCCAAAACAAGGTTGCGGAACCTCGACTTGTGGATTCACCATTTGGCTTTAGCCCACCATTATGATGAGTGGGCCTAAGACGGTGCAGCCTACCAGGGAGGTTTACTGGCTGAAGGGTTTTGACTTGGTGACGATGGTTTGCTGACCAAGGGGAGTTTTAGCCGACCTTCTGGGGTTTATTGGCTAAGGGATTTGACTTGGTCGACCTGGCGGTTTGCTGACCAAGAAGGAGTTTTAGCCGACCTTCTGGGGGTTTATTGGCTAAGGGTTTGACTTGGTCGACCTGAGGTTTGCTGACCAAGAAGGAGTTTTAGCCGACCTTCTGGGGGTTTATTGGCTAAGGGGTTTGACTTGGTCGACCTGGTGGTTTGCTGACCAAGAAGGAGTTTTAGCCGACCTTCTGGGGGTTTATTGGCTAAGGAGTTTGACTTGGTCGACCTGGAAGGTTTGCTGACCAAGAAGGAGTTTTTTAGCCGACCTTCTGGGGGTTTTTGGCTAGAGTTCAGAGGGCTGTTGCCCTAGGAATTCATGCTCAGGGGCAAAGTACATTTTCAAATGCTTGCCATTTAGTGGTGGAAAGGGGCGATCGCCGGCGTGTGTTGCCAGCGTGTATCCTCCGCCTTCATACACTCCGGTGACCACGTACGGTCCGCGCCAGTTTGGCTGGAGTTTGCCACTTGATTTGCCTGCCATGACTTCTCTTTGCTTGACCATGACGAGGTCACCTTTCTTGAAGACACGAGGCCTGACTAGCTTGTCGTAAGCTCGGGTCATGCGGGCTTGATAGGATTGGAGGTGTTTGTATGCTTCCAACCTTTGGCCCTCTAGGTCGGACAATTCCTCCAACCTTCTTTCAATTTCTTGTCGCTCCTCGGGTTGGAGACCGGTATAGACGGCTACCCTGTAGGATGACATTTCAATTTCGATGGGGAGCATGGCTTCAGCTCCGTACACCAGAGAGAAAGGAGAGCACCCCGTAGGGGTCTTGTAGACCGTTCGGTATGCCCAGAGAGCTTCGTGCACCTTCTCCCCCCAATCGCGTTTGCGGTTGCCGACTATCTTGGCAAGCAGTTTGCAAAGGGTCTTGTTGAAGGCTTCCGCCAGACCATTGGCTTGAGGGTTGTATACCGTTGACGTCCTCCAGTCTATTTGGAATTTGGCCGCCAACGCATATATCGTTTTGTTTCTGAAGGGCGTACCGTTATCTGATACGATCCGATGAGGGGTGCCGAACCTGTAAATCAGGTGTTGCTTGACAAATTTTGCAACGGCTACCCCGGTCACCTCCCGGAGAGGGATTGCTTCTGCCCATCGGGAGAAATAGTCGGTGGCTGCCAGGATAAACTTGTGGCCGCCAGAGGACGGTGGGAATGGTCCCACGACATCCATTCCCCATTCGGCGAAGGGCCATGTGGGGGCGGTTGGATGTAATTCGCTCGGCGGCTTTCTTGGCACCGAACTGAAGACCTGGCATTGATGACATGCACGAGCGTACTGGACGCAATCTGCGTACATAGTCGGCCAGAAGAAGCCTTTTAGCTTGATGTTGATTTTCATCTTGTCTCCCGCTTGATGAGCTCCGCACAGTCCAGAGTGGACTTCGTGCATGATGACTTTGGCTTCTTTAGGGGAGAGACATCGGAGGAGGACAGACTTGTCTTTTTCATGGACAAGCCGATATAGTTGGTCCCCGATCACTTGATACGACGTGGCCCGCCGCAGCAGTCGGACTCGTTCGGCCCGGTCTGAAGGCAGCCAACCGTTCTTTATTTGAATGATCGGCTGGCGCCAGTCTTCTTCTTGGCTGGCTTCTTCTTCGAGGGCGTTGACCTCTGCATTTTCTGGGTCGGAGTCGTCCTCGAGAACGCTGGGCATCAGCCTCCTATGTCGGACAGTTATCCCCAACTCCCCTCCGGGAGGAAGCTTTAGGGCGGACGCCAGTTTGGCTAGCGCATCCGCCTGAGAGTTTTGCCCTCTAGGGACATGTCCGATTTCGAACAAGCAGAATCTCTCGCGGAGCTTCATTACTTTGGCATGATAGGGGATCAGTTCCTTTTTTCGAACTTCGTAATCTCCCAGCACTTGACGGATGACCAACTGTGAGTCTCCGTAGACTTTTATGCACTTGATGCCCATTTCGGCAGCCAGTTGAAGTCCCACGATCAGCGCTTCATATTCTGCTTGATTGTTGGTCAATGGCTTCATGAGGGCACATGAGTTGTGCAGTATTCCCCCTTGTGGAGTCACCAGGACAATGCCCGCTCCGGAGGTATAAGTTGTGGTGCCGTCAGTTTGCTTGAGCACCCGGGAAGCGCCATCAAAGTAGAGTTCCCAGTGTGGTAACTCTATGGCGAGAGTGTTCCCACTTTCTTGAATGGGGCTTCTTTTTGTTGGGTCCCCTCCCCGTGGGGGGATGAGAGCGTTTCCTCCTCCGGAAGCTTGAACTCGAGGGGAGAGCCGGCTGGGAGCGGATGCGCCGCCAGGAACTCCGCCATACCTTGCCCTTTGATTGCTTTTCTCGGGACGAAGGTGATATCGAACTCCATGAGGAGAAGAGCCCATTTTCCCATCCTTCCTGACAGCAGGTTGGGTGAGGAGCGCTTTTAGCGGGTCTATCCTCGAGATGAGGCTGACTGATGGGCTAGCAGATAGTGCCGTAATTTCTTGACGGCGAATATCAATGCCAGGCACACCTTCTCCACTGGGGGATATCGGTGCTCCGGACCCACGAGCATCCTGCTGAGGTAGTAGAGCGGTTGCTCCTTGCCTTCCTCATTTGTTTGCGCCAGGAGCGCTCCCAGCGACGTTTCCATGGCCGCGATGTAGAGAATGAGCGGCTTGTCTTTCACGGGGCTCCCAAGACAGGAGGAGTAAGGAGATACTCTTTGATTTCTTCAAAAGTATCTTGGCACTCTTGGTCCCATATAAATGGGGCTCCTTTTTCATCAATTTGCTGAAGGGGGCGCATCTGCCCGCAAGGTTGGAGATGAACCGCCTTATGTAGGCCAGCCTTCCTTGGAGAGATTTCAGCTCCGTTAAGGTTTTCGGCGGCGGCAGCTCTCTGATAGCCTTGATTTTGACGGGATCAATTTCTATCCCGCGGTATTTGACAACGAAGCCGAGGAATTTGCCGCTCGATACGCCGAAGGCGCACTTCATCGGGTTCATCTTCAGTTGATGTTGGCGAAGCCTTTCGAAGACCTGGCGTAAGTCGCCTAGGTGATCTTCCCGCCTTTTGGTCTTGACGACCAGATCATCAACGTAGCACTCGACCGAGTCATGGAGCATTTCTCCGAAGATCTTGGTCATGGCTCGTTGATAGGTGGCTCCGGCATTTTTCAGGCCGAAGGGCATTCTTTTATAGTTGTAGATCCCTTTGGGGGACCTAAAGGCGGTATGACCCTTATCTTGGGTGCCATGCGGATTTGATTGTAGCCTGACGACCCGTCCATGAAGGAGAGCGCTTCATGCCCTGTGGTCATGTCGATCATAGTTTCGGTGATCGGGACCGGGAAATCATCCTTCGGGCAAGCTTTGTTCAAGTCCCTGTAGTCGATACAGATTCGGACTTCGCCGTTCTTTTTCTTGACCGGCACTATGTTGGCTAGCCACGTTGGATAGATGCATGGCTCGGTGAAGTCGACTTGAAGAAGTCTGTCCACCTCGGCATTTACTTTCAGCTCCAGCTCGTGGCGCATACGCCGTTGGGCCTGCTTGACCGGCTTCGCTGCGGGGAGTATGGACAACTCATGCTCAGCCACGGAGGGGTCCAGGCCTGGCATTTCTTTGTATGTCCACGCGAAACAGTCTTTGAATTCCAGCAAGAGATGCCGGTATGACTGTCTTTCTTCCTCGTTCAGGAGAGCGCTGACGAAGATTGGTCGAGGTTCTTTTGGTTCCCCGAGGTCGAGTTCGACCAGTTCGTCGACCGTAGCTTGTCCGCCGTCTTCGAGTTCACGGGGTGCTGGCTGCAGGTCGATGAAATCCTTTTCTTCATCGGAGTCAGCAACGTGGACGTCATAATATCTGAAGCCTTCTTCTGTGATCGGCCAGAAATGACTTCCTTCGCTTTGAGGTGCTTCTTGGCACGACGTCCCGTTTGGTGGGACGAGGGCGGCCTCCCCTTGCTGCGGCTTTGTAGCGGGGGTAGGAGATTGCCCCCCGGGAGGGCACTGGTCAGGTGAGGGCGCGAGCCCAACGGTGTTGACCGTATGGTAGGCCTCGCATTGCGCCTCCCGACCATAGCCCAACCCCCGAGTGTCTTTTGCACAAAAGGGAGGTTGCCCTCGGAGTTGCTTCGGGTACCACAGCTGATGGAAGTACTCCCGTCGCGAGGGGTCTTGCATTTGTGCAATCTTTTGCCTTTGGCACAATTTCTTGATGTGCTCGGGCATGTCGTCCATTTCTTGAACGGGCTCTGGGGCGACTTGAGTCGCTTGGCTCCAGCCGAAGTCGTCTTCGAGGGGCCCACAAGGAAGCGGGTCTCCTTTGTAGAAGAGGATCGGCTTCGGCGTCTCGCCTTCTTCGAGACTGTCGGTTCTGTAATGGGTGACAACGAACGTCTTTAGTCGTTCCACCCATTGCTCCTCCCTATGGAAGGGCAGCTGCATGTACGCCGGCGGCAAGGAGATGCTTCGGTTGATGATCTCGCCGATGGCGTTTGCTTCATAGTTGATTTCACGCCTTTCTGGGCAACTTGGCCCGGGCGTGGTGGATTCGGCGAGGCGGCTGAGCCGGTGAGCTTCAAGGAGGTCTTTGTTGACCGTGAAGAGCTCTTCCTCGTCCCGATCTTGGCTTGCTTGGTTTGCGTCGGCATCTTGTTTTTCCTTGCCTTTTGACGCGGTGGTTGGCTTGCCGAGAGGCTCGCCGAAGTACAGCTGAGCGTCCGCCAGGTTGCATTCATTTGGGCGGAACGGGGCCCGGTCGGCAAAGACCGTATGCTGCTCTCCTTCTTTGATGTATTTTATACATTGGTGGAGAGTCGAGGGGACGACCCGATTTTCGTGGAGCCAGGGTCTTCCCAGGAGGGCTTTGTAAGACGTGTTTGCATTGATGATGTAAAACACGACCTTAGTAGTGAGGCCGTCCATGGCCAGCTGTACTTCCACCTTTCCCAAGGCGTTCTCAGAATTCTGGTTGAATCCAGCGATTCTGATGTCATTTACCCTTGCAAGTAGGGCGTGAGATATAAAGACTTGAAAGTCTTCAGGGGCATGATGTTGATCGACGCCCCGGGGTCAACCAGGATCCGGTTGAGCTCATGCCCGTTGACTTTCCCTTGCATGTACAGCGGGCGGTTATGGTATAGCGTCGGCAACAGCATGTCCTTGTCGGAGAAGGTCACCTCCGCCACCAGTGCTTCTAGGGCTTGCGCCTGGAGTTCGGTCACGTCAGCTTCGTAGACCTCGGGCTCTTGCAAGATTTTGACGAGCGCCGTTCTCAACTCTTTGCTCCAGGCAATGGCATCCCATATGGTGATGTTGGTCGGGAACCGCTTCATATGCTGTATGATTTTGCGGTCAGCCCGGGCACGGGTTTGATCCAATGGTGGGACAGTATCCTCCAGGGCCTTTATCGGTTGCCCGAATTGGTTGACCCGTCTTGCCACTGGCTGTTCGTCCGGCTTTTCTTCGAACAACGAGCCTAGGCCATCCTCCTCCGGGGCGGCGGTTTCTTCTTTGCCGCTTCCGGACGGAGTGGGCCGGGCGGCCGAGACAGGAGTTTTCCGATTGAGAAACTTGCTGGGGATCGCCCATCCCCCATGCTCTTCGTCGTCGGACAGGGCGAAGGGGACTGGCTGGGCGGCCCTCCGATCGGAGAGCCCACTAGCGATGTCCCGCTGCTCTTCTTCTTCCTCGTCAGATGGGTCGAAGACGAAGGAGTTCGCCCGCACCTCTATTTCCGGGGCGGGCCGAGGCTCTTCTCCTCGGAAGACAATAGTCTTGCCCAGGTCGGGCGAGTTGGTTTTCTCGCTGGGGGACGGAGAGGGTTTCTTTCCTCGTCCACGGCCCTTTCCTTTGCCTCGGTTGCGGCGCCGATATGTTGCCACAAGGGGCGTAACGGCCGGTGATTGCAAGCTTGCTGGCGGCGGTATCGACACCATGTTGCACGAGAAGTCTTTCAGCATTTCTTCCAGCTTCTCGATGGTGATTTCATCTTCCTTATAGAAGATGGCCAGTTCTTCGGGCAGAGGCAGCTTCTCGCCTTCTTGAGCCCTTTGCAGCATTTGATGGAGCCAGCTTTTAAGCCTTGTTTTGCGCTCCATTCTTCCCACGGGATGTATATGTCCAGAGGGACTCCCCAAGTGGGTTTGGAGGGGATATACTCCTCCAGATCGTCAATGAGCTTTTGCAGCTTCTGGAGTGGAGTGAGCTTTGCTGGGGCTGCCGCGGCCTCCTCTGCTCAGCTTGCTTCTTTAGGCGCCTCTTCATGTTCTTGCGCCGGTTCTTTTCTTGCTGCACTGCGCGCGCCATTTCGAGCGGCGTCAGCGGCTTGGCTTGCTCTGTCGCTTGAGGGGTAGTCTCCCGGCCAAGACGACCGTGCGACCTTCCCCTCTTAGGGAACTCTGACAGAGTGCGCATTCTGGACGCCACCGTCGTCCAACCAGCTTCATCTTGTTGATGCTGGAAAGTGGAGTCAATTGCCTGCTCGACTACCTCGGGCGGCAGTTGTTGGAATTCGGCCCAATAGGGGCTCGGTTCCGGGGTGGCTGGCTCTGTCACCGGCTTCTTGCCCCTGCAGTCTTTTTCTTGGCGCTTGAGTATTCGCGGAGGCGAGTCCTCGAAGCACTGCCCCTTGCTCTTATTTTCCGGAGCTTGCTCATGGGGAGGGGAGACTTGATGTCGTCGAGACCCCTTCTTTCGCCGAGGAAGTTGTTGCTGGACTCCTTCCCTGGCCTCGGCTCGGATCGTCGGGTTGCCTTCCGAGTCGATCTTCCCTTCTTGGATGAGGGACTTGACCCAGTCTCGGACAATCGGACACATATCCGTAGGATGCAGCAGCATGGCATGGTATTTGCAATACATGGGGTGGTTTAATTCCCTCTCCGTGTATGTTGGTGGCGGCCTATGCGCCTTTACACAGCCTTGCTGCAAGAGTCTTTCGAAGATCTCCCCAGTCTTTGCGGTCGCAAAGAGATTTGGGGAGACTCGCCACCCGGGATACCATAGGGCAGGGGCCTCGTCAGATGAGCCGCCTTCTGTCATATCCGGGTCCTCTCGATTGCATCTTAAGATGGGCTGCTCTTTCAGGGATATGTTCCTGAATTGCTGCCCCAAGCTCGCGCCTTCAGCGTCAGCTATGGACGACATCGGCGGTACGAGCCACCCTTGTTCATCAGCTTCGGGGGCTCGGAGGTTCTTGAAGCGCATATAGTCGCTTTCTTCAAATTCCCGCTGGGCTGCTTCCCTGGCTCTCATCAAGACCATGGAATTGCCTTCCGGGTCGATTTTCCCCTTTTGGATAAGGGACTCGACCCAATCCCGGACATCGGGGCACCTGTCTGTAGGGTGCAGCAGCAAGGCGTGGTACCGACAGTACATGGGGTGGTTCAACTCCCTTTCAGTGTACGTCGGCGGCGGTGTATGAGCCATCACGACACCTCGTTGTAGGAGCTTTTCGAAGATTTCCCCAACGTTTCCGGTCGCCAAGCGGCTGTGATGGGGAACTCTCCCTCCCGGGCACCACCAGGTAGGGGCTTCGCCGGATGAGCCGCCTTCTATCATATCCGGGTCCGGAAAGGTGAAGGCCACCGGTGTATAAATTTCCGGCGGGTCGATGACGTTGACTGTATGCGTGACAACGTCAGCTGAATGGTCCGTCCACTCGCGGATGTGAGGCTGCGGCGGGTTGACCCGGGAGTTGCCCAAGTCAATAATCCCTTGGTTGACCCATGCTTCAACCTTGTCTTTGAAGACGTGGCAGTCCTCTAAAGCGTGCCCTGCATCTTGATGGTATATGCAGTAGTTTGGCGGGACGCTTGTTGGCGGCTGGCAGCCCAATAGTCCTGCTCGCAAGCAGGTGCGGTAGAGTGCCAGCGTCCGATGTCGCGGGAAGGAGTACAATCTCCCGGCGATTTCGTCATCAGACGGATTCGAAGACTCCTCCGAGATCCACCCCCCACAGGGAGGGCGCGTCCGGGGCGCAGGTGTGCCCACGGGCCCTTGGAGTCCTTGCTGGAGGGTTGTCAGGCTCTCTTGCATGGTCCTCAGGTACATCAACGTCTGGCGCTGACCGTGCCGCAGTGACTGGACCTGTCTTTCCAGGTTTTGCACTGTCTCGGACCATGTCCTGTGCTCCGAGGCTGAGGGGTGATCCCCCTCCCATCCGTTGGTGGAATGAGCGTCCCAAGGATTTGCCTCGGGGTCCTCTGGCTCGGGAGGCGGCGCATTGACATGGATGACATTGGCCGACTGCCTCGATTGGTCCCAAGCATGGGGCTGTGGGGGATCGACCAGATGTTCATGCATGGTGATGAGGCGACTCTGGATCAGCTTCTGTACCTCGTTCTTGAAGACATAGCAGTCCTCGACGGAGTGCCCCAGCATGCGGTGGTAGAGACAGTAATTTGGTTCATCCACCCTATCCGCTTCACTTGGTCTTCTCAAGGCCGGAAGCTTGAGCAAGTCATTCTTCATGCACAGCTTGAAGAGCATCTTCGTATGGTCCCTTTTGAAGGAATACGGCGTGCTCATACGCTGTGGCAGCGAAGTTGGAGGCGGCTTTTCTTCCACCTTCTTGCTTGGAGCGCCGGAGGTCATGACCTTCTTCCCCTTGCTTTGCGGGGCGAAGTCCACAGCATTGGCTTCTCTGCCCACAGCGCGCTCCTTGCCCGGCTTAATTTTTGGGGGAGCTTGCATCGGGTTGTCGGCGAAGAACATTTCGATCTCCGCCACGACCGCGTTGAGCTGGTCGAAACCCTTGATGTTTGTTCCCAGCAGCTTTTCGCTTATTTGCGCCGCCAGGCCCCGTCGACAGATGGTTATGGCATCTTCTTGCGTGGGGGTTGTCGCACCTCATGCTGAAGTCACGCCACCGCTTGATGAAGTCGAGTGCCGTTTCTCCTTTTCTTTGCCTGAGGGAACACAGCTCTGCGAGCGACACCTTTCTCTCGGCCGTCTGGAAGCGGTCGATAAATTTCTTTTGGAGGTCGGCCCAATCGACAATGGAGTTGGGCCTCAGCCTGGAGTACCACTGGAAGGCGGTGCCTGTCAGGGATGTTGCGAAGTAGCGGAGGAGGTAGGATTCATCGAATGCCAACTCTCCCATGGCCGTTATATAGTAGGCCAGGTGCTCATTTGGTGAGCCTTGTCCATCAAACTTCTGCAACTTTCGGCGCCTTGGGGAAGTCCGGTGGCAGCTTCTTGAATTGATGGTGGACGGGATACGGCACACTGTAGAGATCCACAGTGGCGGTTCCCTCGCCTCGCTGAGCAAAGCGGTCGTCCACGATCTTCTCAATCATTCGCCGCTGGGCGACGATATCTTCAGCCGCGGAGGCTTGGGAATTTATGCCCCTGCGTGGCTGTTGGACCGGATCGACAGTATAGTCGTTGACCGCGGCTATGCGTGTGTTGACATCGGGCAGGTCGCCTTGTTGATGTCTTGTCCGAGCATTTTGGTTTGCCGTCGGCACTAGGCGGCGTGGCGCATTTGCCCCCGCCTGTTGTCCTCGCTCGGCCAGGAGAGCGGCCATTTCAGCCTGCCAACGCTGTATGAAATCATACTTGGCGTCGTCCGTCATCGCTTGGAAGGCAGCTCTGGTTGGCGGCATGAGGAACACTTCAGTTTGCTCCCCGTCAGCCGGCAGTTGCTGATCTCCGAGGCGGAGGCTGGCGACTTCGTCTTCTCCCCTCCTTCGGGGTCCAGTTGGACCTGACCCGGAAGGGGCCTTTGATCGCGATCGAGTGGAGGCTCGAGAAGTTGTCCCAGGTTCGAGGGCTCAGCCTGAGTGCCTTGCTGCCCTTGGAGAAGTCTCCTGGCAGCACTCCGGGTGTACCGGAGGACAGCTTCCTCGTCCTGTCCGGACTCATTTATCCTGAGCGCTCCCGCAGGGATGCCGGATGGCCCAGGTGCTTCCCTCCCAGAAGCGTAGCAGGTGAAGATCTTCATGCCTCCACCTTCTTCAGGCGTCCGCTGCACTCTCCGCTTCTTGGGCTTCTGAGCGCTTGGACGGATTGCTGCTCCCAGCCTGGAAAAGACTGAGGCGCTCAGTCTTTCGAAGACCGAGACTCGAGGTGTGGAAGCTCCGGCTTGACTCGCGTCTCCCTCTTCAGCAGTTTCCGCTTGGGCGGGGACGAAGTTGGGCTTCCTATAAATGCCCCTGCGTTTGTGTCCGCGGGGACGAGGAGGTTCGGCTTCTTGGGCTTTTTCTCGCCCAAGTACCGTCGCCTTCTTGGAGCCATCGGCGGGTTGGTCCGCTCTGGCTTGTTTGATGTGGCGGGCTTCCTGCTTGGTCACCCACATTTGCCTCATTTTGCGAGGCGGTTGGGGCGCCGAGCTTGATGCCTGCCCCTGTCGGGCTCCTTTTGGGGAGTCCCGATCTTCTTGACGCATCCCTGGAGGGGAGCGAATTTGTTGGAGGTTGCCACCGTAGGGACGCTTCTGTCCCGGGGCATATCGGCTCGCCTCCATCGAGCCTGACGCGGATGTCGCCAACTAGCACGGTTTTCCCGGAGTTGGAGACGACCGCGGGGCTTGCTGCCCCTGCGTCCCTGGCGCTGCCCCCGTTTTCTGGGACTGCGACACAGGAGATGGTGTTAACCGAGAAGACTCGGCCTTGGCTTGAACGGGGTTTGGTGCCCCTGGTTGCAGTAGCTTTGGCGCCGCCTTCGGAGTAGCTTGGACGGCGGGGACCACCCCTAGGAAGTAGGGGGATCCCACCACTGCAGGAAAGTCGCCGAACACGAGCGGGACGGCGAGGTAGCCACATTTGGCGTGGCATGCGATGACTTGCGGACCGTAGGTGACGGCGGCCATCGAGCAAGCTTGAGTTGCAGGTGGAGACGGGCTTCTTCTGCCGGCTTTCGCTCCTTGTACCTGTGATGTGGAAATTAGTCATCTTTTATTTCTATATCGGCATACGGTCTTTTTACATATGCATGGAAGGCAGGAACAGTCCCACCGGGCGTGCCAGATTGTTGGAACGCGGAATTTTCTTTCTTTCTCGATCCATCTCTTTCGTCCTCGAGATGGATCTTTTGCGTTGGGCGTGCCAGACTGTTTGCGAGAAACAGACAAAGATTATTTTATGAGGAGTATTGGGTGCGAACCCTGATACCCTCGAATTTATTTTCCGCGTGCGCTCGCGTTCAGGGCGATTGGAGTGGTCGTGTACTGGACCGTTCCCCACCGACCGAAGTCGATGTTTCATTTACATCGAGTATAACACTCGAATACCTTCGAATGCGTAATGTTTGTTAAAAGACCGTATGCCGAAATTTAAAGAAGAAAAGGCAGATGACAAATGAATTTCCACAATTTTATTCAAGCATGCTCATGTCATTTATATTTATGACATGACGTTTACATTTACATGTACGCCTTTAGTGGGGTTTTGTACCTCCACTGGGCGTGTATGTAACAAGCCAAGTACATGGACGTCGACGACAGGGTGTATGTGCCTCCGTCGGACGTTTACACGATAGTGGGTACATATGTGTTACCAGTGGGGTGTTTGTGCCTCCATAGGTTAACATGCCTCAACGTGTGTCTTTTTTACGACACCGGAGGACTTAAGTACATGCCTCGACGTGCGTCGTTTTATGACGCCGGAGGACTTAAGTACATGCCTCGACGTGCGTCGTTTTATGACGCCGGAGGACTTAAGTACATGCCTCGACGTGCGTCGTTTTATGACGCCGGAGGACTTAAGTACATGCCTCGACGTGCGTCGTTTTATGACGCCGGAGGACTTAAGTACATGCCTCGACGTGCGTCGTTTTATGACGCCGGAGGACTTAAGTACATGCCTCGACGTGCGTCGTTTTATGACGCCGGAGGACTTAAGAGAAGATCATGTGACCACCTGTGGCGTGTCCCTGCGGACGGGCGCAATGCAGCCCGACGCCGAGGACGGAACACCAAGGGTGTCGGCACGTGCGCCTACTAAGCTCACGCACGGATCACGCTC